>CAAKHD010013848.1:56253-115430 GCA_901007705.1 Fistularia tabacaria
ACACACACACACACACACACACACACACATACACACACACACACACACACACACACACACACACACACACTCACAAAGGCTGTCCATGACATGGCATAGTCAATGCTCTAGTGGCCCCTGCTGGACAGAAACCTTATTGCATCCCCTTTATTGAATGAGCTATTATTTTTAGCAAACAAAACCTGAAATGACTAGGCAGTAAAGCTAGGACTTCTGCAGGTTCTCAAAATTTAGCATTTTATATTAATAGATATATTAAAGATTCATGTTAAAACGCACTGATTTATCTTTAATTTGAATTTGTTGGGTCTGTTTTGGACCAAACATAAGACGTTACTTAATATAAGACTACATACATTTTATGTACAATTATCCTTAAATGCAATATATGGATGAGAAAAAAAATATCTGTACAATATTTATTTGATTTGGTCAAAAAAATAATTGCAGTATTGCAGTGAAGTGTCTTCTACCCAAAGGACACTGTATAACAAAAGATTGTCTTTTCCTCCGGTCCTCAGATCTTGTCCTTTGTCCTGCATACCATTGTGAGAGGATTCATCCATTCTGCAGTAGGAGGCCTCTATGCTGCTGTGTAAGTTAATAACAGGCTCAACTCTTAATGCCAAACACTGCATTACAATAGTCTATCCTGACCATTACTTCCACGGTACTTTATATTTAAAGCATAAAACATATACATAATTCTAATTTTCTATCTCTGAGAATCTCATTTCAAATACTATTTTAAATGTTTTTCCAGGTGTTTGTGGGTATAATCTATTCTATATTTGTCTTTAATTCTATGTTAAATGCCTGAAGTCCCTAATGGATAAAGAAATTGAATCTGAGATACTATTTTGGCCTGTAGGTACCCATCCTCCCAGTTTGGCAGCCTGACAGGTATGCAGTCTCTGATCAGCGCTTTGTTCGCGTTGCTCCAGCAGCCACTGTTCATGGCCATGGTGGGACCCCTGGACGGTGATCCCCTATGGGTAAGACAGTACTGATATGTGTTTTTCAGCATAATAAACTTTGAACTATCCGTTGCAGTTTGATTCACCTCCTTGATGGTTGTAGGTGAACGTTGGCCTTTTGGCGCTGAGCATGCTGGGATTCTGTCTCCCCGTCTACCTGCTGTGCCATAGCCGCCACCTCCAGCGCCTCAGAGATGAACGTGACGAGGACCCCAAGATTTACGTCAAGATCAACAACGGAAGCAAGCCTGAGGCTTTTGTGTAGATTGCGAGGAATACGTACAGGACGAGGAGTTCCATTACACCGTACAAGGACAAGTTACACTAAAGAGGGTAGCGGAGGTCCCATGTTGCTGTGGCAACTTTCCCAGATCCTCTGCACTCAAAGACAAATCCATCACATTCCCCATGATTACACAAATATTTTCCACACAGTACTGCCAATCACATTTGATCAAACAATCACAATATACCACTGTGACATGCAGCCTCACCCTCCTCTCCGGTACTGTTACACTGTGAGAAACCCGTAGGACACACACACAAACACATGCACACAGACTTACACACATTCTTCATTTTAAGAGTGTCTCGTGAAACTCAGCAGTTAATGGAGTCACAGGAGAAATAAGCAGCTGTAGACTTTAGACACGTTTAGGCTGCACTCTCACCATTTTTATTGTTAAGTTATATTGTCCTTAGCCAGCAGAGGTCAGCGTAAGTCATTCTCTCTTCCTTACTGAACTCTGTATAAGGAGAGGGGAATGCCGGACAAGAGGAAACTGCAGTGAGAATATTTTGCAAACGAGAATCCTCCTTCAGTATTCTACTCTCAAGCAACCCCGTAAAAATATGGTGTTATGAAAATGCTGAACTCCAGTAGCCATTTTGACCGTTATCTCCTGAGTGAAGGTTAATTGCAGTATTCTGATTTGCCTGGGATATTGTCTTTTTCAGAGAGCATCATTGTGTGGAGATGCCCGACTTCTGCTTTTTTTTTTTCTTTTTTTTTTTCAATTTAAATGTATATCGGCAAAATCAAACAAGAGCCAAAAAGCAAAAGTAAACAAGCATCTCTTTGGTTTTATGGCATTCTATTAATAACATCAATGTATCAAAATACTGAATTTTGAATTGCTGCGGGTAAACAGAGACACTGCAGTATTGCTGCTGCATTACATAATGCAGAGATAAACGTCACTGCATCTCAGAGACACTTATGGTCTATTTTGCACCGTTTCAATCAGTCTCTAGTTCTGGGAGACACAGTCAACTTGCCATGCCAGGACACTTTTTAGTTATTAAGTCATGAATTCCCACTGTTTGTATCACCAGACTGTATCAGATTTTGAATATTTTTCTTTAATTGTATTTTTGCAATATGATTGCAGATGTGATGTTCAATCTTTGTTTCTTATCTATAATGTGGAGGAGGAAATATGTGGGTAGATGGGACAAAGACAAAGGGGTGTGTTTATGAGGGTTTTTTTTCCTCGCTACACACATGAATTTTGAAGTTTTGATTCTCTGTAGCAATAAGTGCTTCTGTGAGAGGCTGGGAAACATGATCACACATACATGCACAGAAACACTGACAAACACACACACACACACACACACACACACACACACACACACACACACACACAACTTGATCGTTTCATGGTCTGTATTTCTATGACATAATAAGGTGCTAGTCAGATTACAGAGGTTCGTTCACATTTTACTTTGAGGGGCAGTTGAGGTCAACAATTTTCCAGAACTGAATATGGTACCGTGGATTAGTTGTCTGTCTTGGATTCTGTTCAGTTTTTGTCAGCGTGCACAATATCAGGTGCAAACACAGCAGCAGTGAACTTGAAACCAATTCAAAAGACACAAAGGGAGACCTGAAATTTGCTTGAAAGTTAGCATTCTAATGAATACACATTTCTCAAGACTATTTTAAAGTGGAATGTGATGAGTCTCAATGTAGGTAGATTCACAAGACTGAGAGAGAGACGTAGTAATTGCCGTTGGTTTCCATCTGCTGTCGTCCAACATCACACGTCAGAGGTCCTGTGATATTTTTAGCCTGGCATTACCTCACAGAGGCACTTTTCAAAGACAGCCATCGCCTTCACAGTGCCTCTATGTGTATGAGAGGATTGCATCCAGGCAGGATGTGACACACCCAGGCCCTCTCTCCTGCCATCTATCCATCCATTTTTGCTTTCTTCTGCCCTTTCATCATCAGATTCATCTTGTAATGATGCCATAGCTGAGAGACAAGCCTCTGTTATGCTCACATGCTCCCAGGGAATGCCTATATGTGCAAAATGAATGGCACATGATGCACTTTAGATCTCTAAAATGGACCTCAGTCAAGTATATCTGAGTGGTTTTGGCCCCCACACAGTGTACAAACAATGCATGGCTACTTGCAAGTGGTGCATGATCCATAGAATGTATAGTAAGAGCTTCAGATTTAGATGTGAAAATAAGACCACATCATCAGAAAGATGTTGTTATTTTTATAATATTTACTGAGAAAACTATTGCCTTTATGTGCATGTGTGGCAGAGTCTTGTCTCTCAGACTGACAATTCTGGATGCAGTGCATCCATTGTAAGTGACCCGCATTCGTTTGTAATCTGCATAGAAAAAGCATGCAGTAAAATTAGTTCAATGGGCATTTAAACATGTCTGTAAGATTGACAGCTTGGTTTGGTGAAGAGGATAAAAAAATGGACACTTGTATTTAAATAATTTGGATATGTTAACTGATTGGAAACCAGATGCGTCGTGTTTAGGAAGGTCAGCATTATGTTAGGCTCATTGTAAAGAAATTCATTACTTTTGTTTTAGTACACTTTTTTTTTTTTACCCTGACAGCAGTGACATTATTAACTTTCACATAAGAGATTATTCAGTTTTATGAATATGAAGTATCGGAAACATCACAGAAGAATGAAAATGGTCTTCTTGTTTTTGACTAAACAGAAGTACTTTAAAAGTATTTTTTAACACAGTCTAAGTTGATGCAAACATTATAACCCTTGGAGGAAAAATGAAAAGAGACTTCAACCCCCTATCCCCCAGAGATCCTCAATGTTTATCATAGCTGCAACTAATAAGCCTTTTGAGCATCAGCGTACACACGGGATCAACATCGTCAGAATGAGTAAAGGTTGAAATCTGACAAATGTAATTTTCTTCTCTTCACAAAACCATAACTGTCTTATTCAACATGTAAGGAAGTGCCACCGTGGCCACCGTGTGTCTCGTAGCAGCAGGTGTGTCCCGTGATGGATGTCCATTTAGTTCGACAAGCTGTTAAGATGTGATAACAGAAGGGCTCAGACTTGCTCTGATGCACCAAGACAGACTTTTGAATTGATTCATCCTGTGAGGAGTCACATGGTCTAGATTCACTCTAAATCAGTTATTTCATTCCCTGCTCTAACCCTAAATGGCATCGCTTTTCTGGTCTGGCAGGATTAAAAGCCTCCCGAGATACAGGTTCTGTGCTACTTCGTTTTATTAACTGATTTACTGATGAAATGCTAACGTTCCATTACACAAGTCTGAGGGTCTTCTTACGTGCGGGTGTTTTTTGGCTGTTTGTGTTATGGGAATTTCAGCTGGAGCACTGACGCCTTGTTTTACTCCCCTCGCATGTTTTGTTTTTCTACCTACCATAGTTTTGTTTTCTGTTTATTCTAGTTACATTTCCTCTTGTGATGTTTACGAGAATATGTTTTTATTTGTTTGTTCATTTGGTTTGTTTTTTGGTTTTCTTAAATTGTATATTTGGTTTTCTTTTGTCTTGTATCACAGTATCGCCATTGTTGTGTTCGATTGTTGTGTCGACTGAATGACAAAAGACAGATCAATATATGAAACAAATTAAACAATAATTTGTATAGATGTGTGTATTGGTATTGCAATTTATTCCGAGCGCATGTCATCCAATATGGATATTGTAGGGGAAGTACATGAGTAGGGGTCAGCGTCTCACAGTAATGCATGCAAACAAAAGACCCTACAGGTTCTATAAACTGGATCATTTTCCAAACCTCTGCATCATCCCCATATGAAAGTTAACTGGAACGCAATTTCACATGTAAAAGGTATTTTGATTCAATAGTCTGTCACCTTTCCCGGTCATGGAAAGAATCCTACCCAGCATCACTTATTAGCTTCGTAGAAATAGCATTGCATTTGTGCTTATTTTGTGTAAATTTCTATCAATCTGCGTACAATAATTTTTCAGATTTTGCAGTCAATTGATTGCGAAGTCACACCCCAAGTTTGCAATAAGGTCACACTAATAGCTGGCTGGGAAAAAAAAATACAAAAAACAAACATGAAAACAAACAGTACTGCAAAAATGACAAGTGAAAACATATTTCTGATAGTCAGACAAGAAATGTGGTGCAAAAGGTCTGCAACAGGTTGTTGTAAAAGGCCTCTGAATGTAGATGCAGACTATCCAAGATTAGCATGAAAAGCAAGAAATTTGATATTAACAGTTAATATATACATAATATAAATATATGTATCTGTCAAAGGACCTTTAGCGCCACCTAAGTGAAGATTATTTGCTTCGAAGAATGTTAAAAGTCTTCGGTTAAAGATAAGCTGGGGCCTCGATGAAGTATTTTCTCCCATGCTGGGGAATCAACTGTAAGCTGCTGTAGCAAACTGGATTACAGTTGTCTACAGTAGGACGAAATTTAGGTGGAGAAACCTGAAGGACAAGATCTTCAGTGCCTGGGTGTCTCTGGCATTGTGCAGAGGACTGAATGACATCCTGAGGTGGTGTAACCCATCGGAGTCATCTCATGAACAGGTTGAACCAGACCTGACAGTTCTGTCCCTCCACTGCTTTCTTTGTATCATCCTGGGTGTTTCTAACACATCTTTGTGCTCTAACTGATGCCGTTAACGAAACGTCTGCCACCACAGTGGCAAACAGGCAGAACCCACACAAAAATTGAACCTAAAACCACATCAATGCGACTCACGTGGCTTTTTTTGTATCATGTGAGCATGACAGTCCATTTTAGGGCTGGGTTTGGTGGATTAAATCATTGTGGACAACCACCTAATGTCAACATTTACTGAAGTACTGTACCTAGTACAAATGTTAGGTATGTGTAACTGACAGTCTTGACAGCCAATTTCTACTTCAACTCTCCTGACATTTTAAACGCATGACTGTTTTAGAGTACTTGTAGAGTGTGGCATGCATAGAGGAAATGTGCTTGAAGAATATGGTCCCCCCCCTGGGAATATTGCCATCACTGCAATTTCAAGGGTTGCAGCGGCAGCAATAATCACACTATTGGCCAGTTGCAGTGATAATTGATTGCAAATGAATAGCAGCTTTATTTTACCCAGTTTTACAAACAAACAGGGGATATTAACTCAACAGATTTTTTTGTCACCAGGCAGGACCAAAATCAGGCTTCATGTAAGCTGCTGTGGGACCAATGACAGTATTTCATACAATGGGTGAATTGATGTCAGATTTATATATTTTACATTTTTTAATGTATTTTTTTTTGTCGTATTGATGAGAGCATTAATTGGCATAAAAGTTACACGAGGGTTGGTATTGCTCCATGCCATATTTATTGGTAGTTCTACGAAAAAGCCACCCATGTGAATCCTGCGGCTAGAAGTTCTGGTTGACGAACCCGCAGTACTGCACTTGAACGTCACATCAGTTACCTGAAACTAAAAAGGTTGGCGTCTCCTCCTATTTCGACGCCGCACCCCCTTTTCTCCTACTTTATCATCCAGGCAGAAACGCCGGCGAATGAAGGGGACAGACGCTTGTCGGAATTTTCTTCTCGTTTTTTTCGGAGGCGACTTTTCAATATGAAGATAAAAGAATAGTGAGTAACTGCATCGTAGTATCGGTTATATCGGACTGCCCCCTCCCCTCCGGCTCCCTTAAACTTGCCAGTCTCATAGACCTGCTTTAGCTCCTTAATGAATTCACAATATTGATATTGTTAATGAACACCATAAAATACTTTAAGTGAGAGATTCCTTGGATTCGCTGTACTTTTAAAAAGAGAAAAAAAAGTTGTGTCTCCGGTCATGTCGGTTGTGAGAGCATGAGGGTGAACTTAATACAGCCGCGATTCAAGCATTTAAATGACACCGCTTGAGATCGGACACAGCTAGTGCGACATTACACTGTTCGACGCAGCGGATAGAAAGTCTGAAATATTGTATTTATTTGGCGTAAAAAGTGATAGTTTGAAAGATAAATGTACGCGGAAGTGGATTTTATTTTCTTTGAATTACACAAAGTCTCTTAAAGCAAACTTGCTTAGAGGATGGAGTTGCGTTTCGGGATCATTTTGGAAAAGGAATCGGCGGAATCGGATACATCTTATTTACGAGTTTCTTAGAATTTAAAATTCATTCCCACGGGTTATATTGGATAGTTTAATGGTTCTAGAAATGAGGCCACAAAAGACCAGTTTGCTGATCTTTTTTTATGACACTGCCGTCTTAAACACCATGGCAAGACTAACATCCAGTAGTTTAACTGTCACCTGACCACAGAGCAAAGTACAAGGAGAAACCTCACCCAATGCTAATTGATCATATTTAACTAAAGAAAAAATGTTAACCGTGGTATCTGGGACTGCTATTCGTGTTATTTCATTTCCGATTACGTTAAGGCTGTGTTTCTGGTCATAAAGGCGTGTGTTCAGGATGCTTATAGTATATTAAATATCCATCAGACTTGTGCCTGACAGGCTCTTCTTCAGGTGTGATCCTTTATAATGAAATATTCAGGCCTTGCTAGACTGGCAACAGGTGGCAATTAATTGACAATTGTATTAATGCATGACAAGGATCCACAAGTATGCAGGGTTTGCACCTGAAGTCGCAGCCTCATTTTTTCTGTTAGTGGTCGGCTTGTTTGTCACCTCTCTCTCACCTCTAGATTCTTTAAATAGCACAACTGTGTTAATTATGCATATCACTGCTCATAAGAAAATGATAAATCGGACTATATATGCACTTTGACACAGAGCTATGATCGCACCGAGGCCTTTAGCGCTTTCAAGGCTACATTTTCATGCAAGACATCAGCAGTTGCATCATGTGCTTGCTGAATTTCAGTGTTTAAGGCCTTGTTTTAGTAACTGAGTCACCGTAACTCTGCCTTTGTGCTCACTCCAGCTGTTTGCTGTAGTTGTATTGAAAGAATAGGTTTTCTGTTTGAAATAAATCCATGTGTGAGATTTCTTCTACTTCACAATCCATCCTGCACATTGAGTGTGATGAGGATCAGACTTGTAGGGGAAGATTCAAAGGTTTCTTGGTTCCAAACAAAAATCTTGCAGTCTAGGGGTTTTGTTCTCAGCCAGAAGTGGTCTGTATTACAACACATGTCACACAAGTAGTCATTACTACATTCGTACATAAACTGCACTAAATGAAAAATGCATTATTGTATGGACTCTCCAGTCATTACTGAATTATTAACTTACCACTGGTAGATATTGCTACAATATTATACGAGTACTCTGCAATCAGTGCTATATTTTCACACAACTACTTTTTGCTCATGGATCTGAAAACAACCCTCTGAACTTAAATTTACTCTTTAATGTCAACTATTCAACTATTCAGTTTTGTGACTGCTGGTCTCCATTAAACCATCCCATTTCTCCTACCACCAATACAGGCAATTGGGGTACTGTTTTTTCTCCTGTCATTATTTTGTATGTTATTCTTATATTATTTCAGCAAAACACTGTTGTCTTTATGTTGGCTGAAAGAAAGACTTTGGATAATGTGACTTATATAATCTTGAAATGTTATAAGTAATATTGGCACTTCTTCCAGTAGGACAGCAGTTGCCCACTTAATGTTATCGCTTCTGTTTCTTTGCTGAGTGGGAGAAATTTGTCCTTATTTCCTCTGTCTCATTTTGTTTTTCAGCCGAATTGTCCTGCCGATTTCAGTGGAGGAGGTAAGGGCTCATTTATGGACTATTCTTCATGAAATTCACAGTATCACTTCAGTATTCACAGTTTTTTGTTTTATTATCTCTAATGTGCACTTCAAGATTAAGCCAAATGACCTTTTTTATCAACATTCACAACTGATATGACAGGGCGGTATTTTGACAGTTCTTGCCTATAATATCAGCACTGAACATTTATTGCGTTGCAACATTACAGAGTAAGCATAGTGCTATTTGAACCAGTTTTAAATAAATCCTGTCTCAAAAAATTAACAATATGTATTTTGATACTATGAATTTCTAGATATATTAGTTCAATAAAACGAGAGCATCAAAACACAAGACTATTACAAGGAAAAAAATAAACATGAAAACACAGTAAAATTTTGTGAATGAACTAAATTGTTGTCTCATACTGACCACCAAACCAAATCAAGGTTATAATTACTCAGCTTGTGCTTTCTGTTAAAATGCATGTGGATGTACACATGAAATATAGCTATTTTTGACTTTCTTTTTTTCTGATGTAGAGAATACCATTTTAATTTATCCACATTTTTTTATTGCTTATGTCTTTTTGTGTAATTAGTACATTCATTAATTAAAAAGAAAAATATTTTTGTTTTCAAAACACAAAATATAAATCAAAATACAAATCATCTATTGTATTCCTGACTGTATTGATACCAAATAAATTGTTCTAAATTTTAGAACTTTATTAACTTGCCAAAGGATTTATGATTGTTAGAAAAATAATCAATCGCAGTCGCCCTTACAAAGCCTGACTGAAAATTAAGCATACAGAAGAACATATTGGTATTTTTGCACAAAATCCCATGAAGTAATGCCAAGAGAACAGTTATGAAACCCCACTAGCTTCTGATGAAGCATTGGCATCAGATGTGTGTGTTTGGATGTCGAATCAATTCAGAGTTCTGCTAAATGACTGCACAACCTTCATGCAACAGAATACCATTTACCTTAAATGTTTGCCTCTCTCATTCCTGGCCTACCCCACAGTTGATTATTAATTTATTTATTTTGTAGTTCTTTATCAAATCCAGAATTTTTCTGGCTGTATTTGACCTACCCCAGACTGCTGCAGGTGCAATTCCCCCCTTTTCAATTTTAAGCCACAAGGAGAGCACAGTGTTTTTCTAAATCCTGCTCTGCCCCTGTATTTGTGTGAACCCCCTCCAGCTGTCAACTTGCTCCCACTCGTAATCCAAATTTTCCTGCAACACTTCGCTCTTTGTTTTTTTTTTTCCTCGTTCCAAACACAATGGTTGTCCCAAAAGCAATGACCAGTGTTCCTCTGAGCAACATATGACCAGCTTTTCTTCTGATCCTTTTGAATCCGGTATTAGTCAAGTAATATGGCAATTTTTTCAACTTGAGCAACTGCAGCATGCGCAATTAAACTTCATGAGCTGTCCATATACTGTAGTCATTGTTCTGTAAACAAGTAAGATACATTGCTTCAAAATCAGTTTTACCACCCTTTGAATATTAAAACTTGAAAGACATGTGATTAGACTCCGTATTCCATTTTACCTTCAGCAAGAAACTTTTCAGAAGTGTAGGTAAACCGGACGTAGACAGGGCTCTGTAAATGTAAGGTGGACATTTTTAGTTTTTTAGGAGGATTTCATTACAGTCTCAACGGTTGTTTTCAATGATGTTTGATAGTGATCCAGGTCATGTTTATCCGCTGTAAAATCTTGTCATGGCAAATGGACTTAGTTTTATCTTGAGGATGTTTTACCTTTCATCGGAAAGTCTTCTTGAGTTCTGCCCGAAAGAGGAGAAAGTCCAGCTGCCACAGCAAGATTTGACAACTGGTTTTCCCAATTAGTTTATTATCAAGCCCCATGGAACACTAGATTGTAGTTTCAGATGTGGGTGTACATATAATAGAAGAGCTGGCGTCTTGATTGTTTTTTACCAAGACCAGGGCAGACCATTCTCCAAAACCCAAGCTGAAGTCTGATGAAATAGTCAGAAGGCATGTAACTTTATTCAAAGGATGAGTGGTTTATCACAGATGAAAGCTCAAAGTACTCTTTGAATGTGGCATCACACAGATGGATATTTAGTTTTCTTAACAGCTCCATTGTACGGTAACATTTCCGGAATTTTCTGCCTAAAATTGTCATCAACCATGAATATTAAGTGCAAACTTTGTATTTGGTGTTTTCTTGTAACTGTCAGGAGCCATCAAACCTAGTGATTGTTGTCATGGATGTCAGGTTTGACAACCTTAAACAGGTTTCAATCAGGAAATAACACCCTGGTCAAAATTACCAAGGTGCTGCATATCAAGGAAAATCAGTTGGATTACCAAAATGATGTGTTGATGTTTTAATCCTTGTGTTGTTTTTGTTACTGAATTTAAAGGATGTTTGTCAATCGGACAGTTTTTACTGATAAACAGGTTGGGCTGTTAGCAACAAAATCTGTTTTCAGTTGTTATTTCCCCCTTGTGTAGGTAGAGCCTATTTGTTACTTGTCTTCCTCTTTCCCCTTGACGGTTGTAAACCACACTGGTTATACGCGGCAAACCACATTCCAGAAGTCCAACTTACAATATCAAGACTGAGTTTCGACAGCTACCAAAATATATTACAAGCATAAAGTGATAGGTGTGTCTGTTTAATGTATCCAAACTGTGACATATCTAATAATGATAATGAGGAAGATGTTTCTCCATCAGTGCAAAACTGAAGTTGGCTGAAATTTCAAGCAAGCTGATTATAGGGCAGCATTGCCTGAAACATCTTTCAGATGACTCGACATTTATGTTTGTCCTAAGTAGGGGTTGGGTTGGTCTGGCTAAGTTGACGACCCTAGCAATATGAGTCACTCTTTCCACTGTCACAATACTTCCTCCAGACTTGGAAACACTCTTAGCTAGCCAGCAATGTAGAAGGAATAAGACTGGTGGGAGAAGAGTGAAGAAAGACCTTACTTTGCTGGTTTGTATCTCATTGAGAAGGAAATGGTTAACTCAAGGCCATTGTGATGGTTATCTAAGGTCAAGTTTGAAGAATTTTGAACAGAAGTTTTATACTTTTCAATTTTGATTCTTGCATTTTTATTATCACAACTTGATTTGTGTTTTGATTCAAGTTTTTTTTTTTTTTCTAAATTTTACATTAAATGTGTTATTTCTATATCAATTAAATGTATCTATGAACAATATTCTAACACTGTTTTGGGCAAAAAACATTTCGCTCATATGTTCGATAGATCTGGCTCCTCTGTGTCTGGCATTGGCTTCAAGATCTGTAATGATTGATTCATTCATTGTTTAAACCTCTTATCATGCTGTCATTGAGCGAGAGGTGGGGTACACCCTGGACCCGACCCCGGTTGATCTTAGGGCCAATTAAAGTGTTGCCTGATAGAGACAAACACATACACTTGATCATTTACACATTTGGGCAATTTAAGGGTCTCCACTGAACGCACTCCTTCCTTTTGACCGTGGGAGGAAACCAAGAACCTGGAAGAAACCCACGCAGAGATGGGGAAAACATGCTAACTCCACACAGAAAGGCACCCTGTCGTTACTGAACGAGGGAATGTCTTGCTGTTAGGCAGTAGCCCAAACCACTGTGCCACTGTGCTGCCGGGTGTAATAATACTTGCTGTGACATCAGCCAGTAATGTGTTCTTGTCCAAATGAATTATACATAGTCATATGCCATTAAACTATTTTAATCTATCAGATTTATCGCCTTTATGCAAATTCAAATTTATTTAAGTTTACATTCAGGCCAAATTATGATATTGTCTTTCCTTATTAAAATGTTTTATAGAATGTTTGTGTTCAGCGTTCCAGGTGGCCTATTTATCACAACATGAACAAAAAATAACTTATTATATGCAAGAGAATCTCCTTCCTGTGATTGCAAATATAGCCAGTAATATCCACAAGCAGTGCAATTAATCTTTGGATTTGGTCAAAAAGAGATTTTCTTCTTTACAGCAGATGCGTTGATGGTTCTACATATGAATAGGTTTTCTTCAACAATCTCACCTTAACAGGAATTAGACACATATCAATTGTTCCTATTCTGCAATAATCTACATGGACTAAAGCACACATGCATTTAAAAACATTCGCAAATCCAGTTTGCCCTGGAATGGTTTAACTATGCTGCCACTTTAATCTAATAAATTAAAACAAAAGGACTATTGCACATTAATACATACAATGCATGATAGAGTAATCATACGAAAAGTGTTGCTGCACAGGCTTTAAAATGTACTTGGATTGTCTGCATTCGCCCTTAAATCGTCAAAATGGATTAGGTCATGAAAATGGCAAATGAATGAGTTATGTGTTGATGCATGATTTCTATGGTGTCAGAGATGGTATTAGAGAAAATTTGTTTCCTTTACTTTGCAAAGTGGATGAGGCACATCAGTCTCCAGCACTTCCCTCTCATAGCAAGATGGTTCCCACAAGACTGATTCAGGCCTTTTTGCTTGGAGTGAGCATGTTCTCCCTGTCTCTGCATCAGTTTCCTCCCACAGTCCGAAAACATGCAGTTGGTTCATTGGAGACCCTTAAAATTGCCCAAATATTTTAATGGGCGAGTGAATGGTTGTATGTTTCTTGGTAAATGTGGCTCCTGTGATCAACTAGCAACTGATCCAGGGTTTACCCTGCCTTTTGTCCAATGACCGCTGTGTAGGCTCCAGCCCTTCATGACACTGACTGCAGCATATGTGGAATAATGATGAGAATGAATGAATGAATGAATGAATGAATGAATTAATTAATTAATATATCTATGTATGAATGAATGGAGGTGTTAACAATAATCACTCTAAATAGATCAGCTGTTTTCTTTTGTTGGTCAGTACCAAGTGGGTCAGCTGTACACAGTAGCAGAGGCCAGTAAGGATGAAACGGGTGGAGGAGAAGGTGTGGAGGTCCTGGAAAATTATCCCTATGAGAAGGATGGAGAGAAGGGACAGTACACCCACAAGATCTACCACCTGCAGAGGTAGGCAGCAACATATCTTACACTGAGGCAGACAGGGTTACAATACAAGGAAAATATTGTTTAACCTTATGAACATGTATTATTATAAAGAATAGTTCAGTCACTGAATATTAAAAAAATATGTACCATCCACTAGGTTTCTTTACAAGAACTGCTGCAATGAATAATATCACACTGATATGCAAACTAAATCTACCAGTGAATCACAAGATTAAAAAGATCACTTTTTTCTACCGCAAATTGCCACTTAGCAATTACATATTGATGCTGTCAAATTACGTCCAAGGGAATTTTAAAGGTTTATCATAGAAAAGAATTTGAAAGAAAGGAAAGAATTGGGAAAACCTTTGAGGTATTTTCTATAAATGTCTACTGTGTCAGTCTGAATGTCTGAATCTTATTAATCTGTAAGGTTGGGTGTTTTGTGTTTGAGTCACCATACTTGGTTCTCTCCACAGCAAAGTGCCCCGTTTCGTTAGGATGTTTGCTCCTAAAGGCTCTCTTGAGGTTCATGAGGAGGCCTGGAATGCATATCCTTACTGCCGAACCAGTGAGTCCAACCACATAGATACAATACATATGATGACCATGAATGATAATAACTTGACCCTGCGTACATGCGAACAATTAATTTCTAATTATGTGTAGTAACAACAAAACCAGTTTATTGTATGTTCTTTATTAGCCTTATACAAAAGCTTCTTCAAAGTATTCTCTAAAAGGTTGTACTGTATCTCTTTTGTTTCTGATCCACCTGCCACACGTCGACCACTGATGCAGTTCTGACTGTGAGTATTCATTCACTTGCTTGTTTTTTTTTTTTTTTTTCTCATTGAAAGTTTATTTTTTTCAGGCTTTTTAGTGAAGGGCATAGGGCATAGAGTTACAAATCAAGTTGTTGTTTTTTTTTAAGTGTTCTACCTACCACTTACATAAGGAAAGATGAGATGGTAACTATGTCAGATGAAAGGAGAAACTGCAGTGCAGTGTGATGTCCAGCAGTTGTGCATGATCATGATAAGCATGTGTTCAAGTTAATAAAAATTAATGGCATTACCAAATGTAGGTCTGCATGATTTAATGAATAGAAAAAATCGGTAAAATTACAAACAATTGGGACAATTGGGACAATTGGGACTCTGTGAAGCATAACGTTTTAATAGCACCACAATATTGAATTTAAAGTAACACTTTAAGAGTTTTGCATTCCCGCCATTTAGCAAGTGCAGTGGGCAGAGTTGTTATTCGTACTAGAATTCAATTAATTGTGCAACCTCAGAATGTAATTGTGTGCCTATTCATTTGAATGAACCTGTAATGCGCTTCTTCCTGTTTATAGAATGCCTACATGAAAGATAAGTTACTGATAAAGATTGAAACTTGGCACAAGCCGGACATGGGGGATCAGGAAAACGTAAGTTATTTGATCAGGAATATAAGCATTTGAGTTCACATGCCGACTTTATCTGCCGTATATTCACTCTATTTTAGCGTCTAAATCTCTCTACCAACTCTTAAATAAATTACGTTTCCCATTATGTCTATCTAAAGTATTAAAATTTGATTTGTGATTCGTCTCGGTTGTTCTGTCTTCCGCAGGTTCGACATGTTAATACATGTTGTACGTGTCCTTTCTCTTCAAATTGCTCCACTTTAAATGTCCATGAAACTATGCATTGAACAATTTAAAATAAATGTTCATTTCATTTTGTGTTTTACATTTTGTGGGCAAACAGCATCACCGTCTCCACCTTGCCTGTTCCTTGTTCAGTTGACAGTTGACTGAGTCTGCATTAAGTGTTACTCTTGAATGTTGGCTTACACATGACTGTGCTGTATTTGTTTTTTTTTTTTTAATTATTTTCAGTAAGTTTCCAAAGTTGCAATAAGACTTAATACAATCCATCTTTACTCTTGGTTTTGGGTTTTTGGTTTTTGGTTTTGAGGGCTTTTAAATGAAGGGAATGGTTTAAGATGAAAAAATTTGAATGCTAATGAATGTCCTATTCTGACAAGTGTGAATGGAATTCCCTGCATTTGACAAGCAATTTTAATAAACAGCAATTCCAGACATTCTTATTTGAATATAGTCACAGATTTTTGTATGCAGTATATGAAAGGACAATTTATTTGACTTTTTCAACTAATTCGACTTATTTTGAAATGACAGAGGCACAATGAAAAGGTTTCACCTCAAAAAAGCATCAGCTCAGCAGGAAATTAAAATATTTACATGGATGTTTTGCAGTAGCAGTTTTTTTAAGCTCTTTGCTGATTATGTTAAATTCTTGATATTACTCCCTTTATTTTACTCCCAGCATTTTGCCTCCTAACAGTCCTTTTTTCTGTTATGATGTCAGCTTTAAAGCCCTTTCCCTTTAAGAAGTTCCATGCCTCATATGAATGACACAATGGCAATGATTAGAGGCAAACAAAACCACTGTAGATATGAAAAATGGTTTGATGTCTGTGTCTTTCAGGTACATGGTATAGACAAGGAATCATGGGAAAAAACTGAAGTAGTGAACATTGACATTGCTGACAACAGCACCATAAGTTCAAAGGTACAAGTAAAAAAAAAAGTCTTACATGTACACCCATACATCTATTCTTTATGTTGTGTAATATGTTCGTCAAACATTTGCAAATGCTGACTCTTTCTAGTCTCTCAATGTTATTAAGATAAATGTTTTCACTGTTTAAGGACTACAAGCCAGATCAAGATCCAACCACCTATTGCGCAGAGAAGGGTCGAGGGCCTCTAAAACCCAAATGGAAGGTATGCTTTAGTGTAAACTATTAATACATTTGTTAAAAGGAATCTTCATCGCAATTTCAGGTAAATTAGGTAATGTGAACGTATGGGTTTAGACAGTGTGGTGAATCTCAGAAAAGTTGATAATTGTTCCATGTAGTCATCGACAGTCATTTGGAAATAAATAATCTCTCATCAGGGACCAATCTTTGCAAAACCAAACCAAAATCAGCAGCAATGGTACTTCAAAGTTTAAAGGCTTGGGAACAATGTGTCTTAGACATTTGTTATTCTTCATGTTTGCAGGAAGAGCTTGTTAACAACCCAAACTGTCCACACATGTGTGCTTACAAACTAGTCTCTGTCAAATTCCAATGGACGGGATTTCAAGATCGAACAGAAAGCCTGATTCACAAGGTATGTAATTGCTAGCAGGATAATATTTGACTTGTTGTACATTGCCATCTAGTGGTGAAAATCTGTGAGTCCGCAGCTGAGTTTTGATTAAATTATCACGTTGCTGGGGAAGTACTGTACTTCTGACATTTCTGTTTCTCTTCCCCTCTTATTCCCCTGTTTATTTATCATACTACCTCAAACACACTGACACACACAAACACATATCTGTAGGTGGAGACGCGTATTTTCACACACTTCCACAGACAGCTGTTCTGCACAATGGATAAATGGATTGATATGACAATGGATGACATACGCCGTATGGAGGATGAAACAAAGAAAGAGCTGGATGAGGTATTTGAAGTTGTATGGTTTGTCCTGTAACAAAACAGCAATAATTACCTCTTACAACTCATGCTGATCCTTTGCTGTAGTATATATCTGTTAGATACTAGTTATAAATGTTCACTTCTATTGGCACTCTGTAAGATGTGATATAGATGATGATGACAACATATAGAAGTATAGTTACCTTAAAGATTTAACCCAGATCATTTTGATTTTTTTCAATGAATTGTTGCTTTATTTCAAATAATCAGATTAATTCATAAAAGCCACTCAAGAGAAGGTTGCTGTTTCAATGAAAATGTGTGTGTTTCCACAATAAGCAAATCCATGTTTTATCAGTCATTTCAAGTTGCTAAAGTGCTTGAAAGCTTTATTGGTCAAAGTGACTGTGAACCTGAGTGACTTACAAATGCTTGTAAATGACCCATGAAAAGCATGTTAAAAGTGTAGTTCAACCTCAGTTTTCTTCTCATCTCCTCTGCTATTTATTCATCAAGATTTTTTTTCCATTTAAGTTGAATTTAGAAGATGCCAAACAATTGCATTAACAATCTCAATAGTGAAGTGTCTCTTGATGAAAAACAGCATTTTTACTAAATAAAATGAATATATTTTATGTCCAGCTGTGGCACAAGGAAATATTTTCTGCCTTCATGACAGTTACTTTATCAAGCTACTCATAACAAAGTCTGGAATTTTGTGTGCTCTGTTGAGTCTTTTGCGTCATAGAAAAAATGGAAATGCATACTTCAGCAAGAAATTGCTCCTATTAATTTTAGTTTGATTTTTTTTTTTTTTTTTTCTTTCCCCTGAAAATGGTAGAATATTTCAAGGAAGCCTTCAACATCTGTACCTGGATTCATTCAGTAACTGAGGAAATAGTGAACTGGGAACGCTCAATAAAAGACTTGGGCGAGAGCCCGAGAGGATTCAAATTTTCATTTTTCAATGCGATTAAAAATTTTTTATGGAATTGTGTGCTACTTCAGTGTAGCTAATTCCTCTTTAGCTTGATTGGCTTTGATAAACTCATCACCTGTGTGTGTGTGTGTGTGTGTGTGTGTGTCTGTGTGTGTGTGTGTGTGTGTGCTTGTTGTTTTCTGTTTGTTTGTGTGTGTGTGTGTGTGTGTGTGTGTGTGTGTGTGAGTGTGTGTGTGTGTGTGTGTGTGTCTTTTTTTGTGTTTGTTTGTGTGTGTGTGTGTGTGTGTGTGTGTGTGTGTGTGTGTGTGTGTGTGTGTGTGTGTGTGTGTGTGTGTGTTGTTTGAAAGCATGAAAACCTAACATTTGCATAGATCGTATTATTATTACATAGAGATTATTTTGTGAGTAATTTTCATGTCTCTGTAGATGAGGCAGACGGGTGAAATTAAAGGCATGGCAGCTGACGGTAACTGATGTACTGGATCCGGTAGGTATCAATGTATGGCTTGGATGAGATAATATACTTATCGTCCCAATGACCCTCGACCACTTTTGCAAACTGTGTGCTCTGCATGTCATCCAACAGCGTACCTCTCACCAAGATGCCCGCTCAGACTGTATCCCTCGGGCAACTGGACCTGGAACAACTGAATTCACGTCAACAAGAATGAACAAGAATACCCTTCTAATCTTGATCTTGGTTTTTGGTAAAAGCCTGTAATTATACAGCAATTGTTTTTTTCTTTATGCATCAATGTAATCATTAATTGAAGGGAATGGGCTCTAAAGTTTTTTTATTTTATTTTTCCTGTTGTCAGTGACTTAACACGTTTACTGACCAGTACACTGCAAACCCAAGCCAGTGTTTGTCTGCAGATGCTCCTGTGACCAGAATTTTTATAAAAGGCTTTTGTATTTTACTGAAATAAAGTACCAGAAGATGCTTTCAAGAAAAAATCAGTTGGTTTTCTCTTTAAAAAAAACTGGCATGGAAGTTGGTTCAGCTGAACCTGATGGCACTTGCAGTTTGATTTTTTTTATTTTTATTTTTTTTACTTTTTTTTTTTTTTTGGTTTAGGTTTAGAGTGTAGGTGACGATGATTCAGAATAAGAGTGCTTGGATTCTGGAAGTTTGCAAATTGATCAACATACTGCCGGGACAGCTCTTCACAAGTCTGGCCAACATCATTGTACTTCGTTAAATGAAATAACTGGGAATTTTATTGCAATGTGTCACATGACTGTTTATTAAAAATAGATTTTTTTTTACATTTTTTTGTGAAGTGTTTTTTTCAATTAACATTTTGTTCACGTCTTATGACCAGCATTTACATATTGATATGCTTTAATGTCACATACATCTTAATTTCAAGATTTTATGTCTCTTCATGTATCAATATTTCAATCCACCCTCCGTAGCACCATGCCCTTAACATTCTAGTGAAGAATAAAGGAAAATCTGTTTGGATAGCAACAGGAATGACTTTTCATGTCGTTCCATGTGTCTTGTGCTTAAACTTTAGCAACTCCAGGTTGGAATTGAAGGCTGGTACACCCCAAAAAAAGCCAGTGAAATGTCATTGTCACTTACAGGGGTTTGTAATTCAAAAAAACAAAATGAATGCCCTTTTCTGAGAAGAGCTTAAAGGCATTGTAGAACTGTTTTGAGAGCAACCAAACACTTTGTAATACGTTTAGTCAAAAAACAAAAACCTACAGTATTTCAAGAAGCAGATTAATTACTTTTAAAAGAGATGCATAGAATGATAACTAATATCTGCAAAAGTGAGTAGTTTTCTTCAATCTTGGCACCCAGCGATACATTTGCTACTAAATTTATTGTGATATTTTCTTTGTGGTTGTGTGTACTGTGACTTGTGAAAAAGAACAGCAGAGGAAGAGTGAAATATCAAACCGCTGCACCACAACTGACTCAGTCATTGGATCATAGCAACGTTCTTTATCTTGACCTTACACGATAAAAAGTCGGGGGCCAGAAATAGGTTTCACATTAGATTTCTGAATAAGGAGAGCACCGTAGACGGCTCTGTAAAACAAAAATAACAATTGATAAAAAAGAAAAAGAAAATAAAAAATAAATAATTTAAAAATACTATATGTTATGTCAGAGTCATGTTGTTATGTATGTATGAATTCAATTGATGTGGAAAATCTAGTTTTATATTTTATAATTTTGTTTTTTATAAACGGAAAGCAAGATGTACTTTACTTATACTTTTATGTTCAATTGAACTTTTTTTCTTCTAAAATTTGAATTGTTATTGCCAATTTTATTGAATTAAAGTCCACACATGCCTGATACTGCGCCTCCTGTTTTCACAAATAAATACTTCGTCGCTTTTATTTTGAAGGTAACGTACGTTTCTTCCGTCCGTGAGGGGCAGGGATAAAAACATTAGCGAATCCTGCGGGTGGTCTCCTCCCTCTTCATAGGCGACTAAACTAGGGTACTCCGCTAAACTATATAAGGTAGTACCAAAATACTACTTTTCAAAAAATGTCTTATTTGCGGCTGAAATGTTGTATAAAGTGCGATATTTAGCTAGCGTCTGGCCTTTGATGTTTCCCTACGTCAACATCGTGAATAGGATGTTAATGTTAGCAAATGCGGCTAGCTCATCTAAATATTACTGTTTTTGCAAAAACATTTTCTTGATATTCATGTATTGATAATTACACTGGGAGTGGATATTGAACCGCTTTTTATGTACTCAAATTTATACACAAATTGTCGACTGAAGGAGCCAGTGTTAGCCCTCAAACTGAATTGTTTTGATGTTCCGTTCACGTTTTTACTGTGATGATCACCGAATGTTGCCGTGACATCCGTATTTAAGTTGTCCGCCTGCTGTCATATCTCAGCAGAGGATGGAGGAGAACGAGGAAAAGTCCAATATCAGTTCAAAAACAGGCGACTACGATGGAGAAAGCTTCAGGTAGGAACCTATTCTAAAAATCTTTGCACACTGCTTGTAGCTGGCTATTTTGACGAATTTTGTCAGTCAGACCCATCGGGCCTGCGTGCAACGCAACATGGCTATGAGAGGATTATCAGCATGTAATGCACAGTTGCTGAGCTCCTCCATTATTCCAACCAGTGTCAGAGCAATAAAGTGTGATGTGAAATGTGCATGAAGGTCTTGATTCTGACAGGTGAGAAGAAAGTGCTTCCTTGTTAGCTCCAGATGACTTTAATGCATTGCGATTTTAGGATTTGTCTTTTGCTATCAATGTTAAAGAAGCTGGAAGTTGTGGCCAGACTATTCTTACAAAATACAGAAACATACTTTACACAAGAGGGTTGCGACTGTTGTTTGATTGTAGTTCCTTTTTTTCCCCTTGGCACCATGGATTTTCAGTTTCCAAAATCAGATGCCCGTCTTCAGATGTCCACTCTGTTTTGAGTCAGCTTGTGACTTTGTTTTACCGCAAACATTTTTCCTCACTTTGTTCTATATTTTAGGTCACGCTCAAACTTACCCCTTTTGGGTTTTACTGTTATTGTGATTAATTAAATTTGGATATTTTTCAAGATTATGATTGTGTAAATATGATTATTAGCGCTGTTAGTACAATGTATGAAATTAGTGTGCTTATCTTTTTTGCGCTTCCACTGTTATGGGACATCTACACAATTGTATTGTCTTCATCACAGCTCCTCCTTACACAGTAAAGGATATAGTTGCTGTTTTCTGCCCCAGACATCAAAACAGCTTGCACTCACAGAGGCATGCAGACTTTTGTGTTTTTTTTTCAACAAGAAGTGCAGTACCTGTAGTGTGTACAACACAATATACTTTTTTTTCACAGTATGAAATCTCTGTCATTGCTGGATACATATGCATTCACTCTTGTGGATGTATAGAACAATTATTATCTTTATTCTTTTTGGTCACAGTTTTCTGTCTCCTTCATGGCTCACTGTCCTCCAAGCCATTATTCCTAGAATATTTTCCAGTCTCCTGATCTGTAAATATACAGACAGATCTGTCCGTCTGTTTGCTGCTCAATTAGGTTGCCCAACAATTCATACCTAATGCGGATTTCTAATGGTAACTTGTGGTCCTGCCAGAGGAGAGAGCTTTACAAATCGTGCACACATGCAATTTTGTTTCCCAATTTTTAATTCGGCCTTATGTTGAAACATTTGACAATAAGATTACATAGTTCATTGAAAACAAAGGAAAGCTGTAGACCAGTGAACAAATTCCCTAATCACGCATTCCAGCTCGGTGGCAAATAAATCCTTGATATAGGTGTTTCTTCATCGCACTCAGTGGTTTGATTCCACAGACTCCAGCACAACTCTGCACTGTTGTTCAACTGATTTTTTTTCTCCCAAACTAAATACTGTGGATTTTTTCTTTGTTTTTTGGTCTTTGGTATTCTGCCAACCTTTGTTTGATCATCTGGAAGTACTTCAACCCTTACATTTTCTGCTTCAAGAAGAAGATAGTTGACTTTGCCAACATTCAAAGCTTCTCAAGAGCGGTCATAATGGATGAACTGTGTCCTGTGCTGGGCCCTGACAGTCGCATACGCTCTGACAGTCAGTCTAGTGACAGCACTAAGTGTACGTGGAGCAAACTGGTTTTGCGCCAGCGGTTTAACCAGCTGATGACTTGTGTGGATGACATGGACCCTGAAATTGAGGTGCAAGAAGAAGTGATCAAAAGCCTGGATACTGCTCTCCTCGTCTGTGTCCAGAGAAGCAGCAAGCCCAAAACCAGCAGTCTCAGGTGGAAAACCAAATGATTTCCTTTGATTGTCTGCTGTGGAGAGGGATGAAATAGTAAATAATGGTTTAGTGTGGGGTGGCACGTTGGCACAGTAGTTATTGCTTTGGCCTCGCAGCACGAAGGTAAATTCATATGGGGGACCTTTGTGTGGTTTGTATGTTCTCCCCGGGTTCTCCGGTTTCCTCCCACTGTCCAAAAACATGCTGCAGGTTAATTGTAAAAAGTGGGGAAATTGCCCTGATGTGAATGAGAAAGTAAATGGTTGTCTGTCTGTATATGTGGCCCTGCGATTGACCGTGACCAGTGCGGGTTGTCTGAAAGTGGCAGATGATGGATGGATGGGTTTAGTGCAGGAATGATCCTCCTTCAACTCCTTTCATTTAGCTTTCCCTCTCGCATTCCATTAATGGAAATTTCTTGATGAAAGACCATTCATTGGCTAAATAAATACATTGTTGTGCTTTGTTAATTGAAGCCTATATTTATATCCTTTGACGTGTCATGTTAGTTGTGAGCCTGACCCGTATAGGGCCTGAAAACAGTGTGTGTGTTGTAAGAGATCCGGCCCAGTCAAAGAATGAACGTCTTTGATTGCAGGGGTTACACATCATTTTTTATTTATAAAACAGAAAATTACAAGTTATATAGCTGAATGCCTCTCTGTCTCAATGACAAACTTTTCCTGCAGGCTGCACATGGTGACATGGAATGTGGCCACAGCTGACCCCCCAAGCGATGTGAGCCTGCTCCTGCATTTGGGGTCTTCAAAGCTTCCAGACCTCTACGTGATCGGGTAGGTGGTGCAGGGAACATGAATGGGTTTTTGTATACACAGTATTTTATGAGCCATAAATTGACATGCTTTGTGTGTGTATGTTTTTGTGACAGCCTGCAGGAGGTGTACTCTGGGCCTCTGAGATTCGTGTCAGATATTGTATTCGATGACCCATGGACCCATACGTTCACGTCCACATTAGCACCACTTAACTACGTGAAGGTATAAGTCTGCTCTAAACACCTTGTGTGAATAAACAATGCTAGTGTCGCAAAAAGATCCTAAATGCTGTTATGTCCTGGTCTTAAATATCTGGATGGATTAAATCTAAAAAAAAAATCTCAGATTAGGTTGTCATTTATGTCCGCAAAGATGCAGCACATTAAGCTTGCCAGATTTTATTGGATATTGTCATATGTCATACTGTCTATGACATATGTGTGTATTTATCTTTCCTGTTATTTTTTTCCTTTCTCTAATGTTGGTGCTGCAAAACCCGAATTTCCCCTATGGGGATCAATAAAGTATTATCTTATCTTATCTTATCTTATCTTATCTTATCTTATCTTATACTGATGTGTTGTAGCTCTTTTTGGAAAGCCCTTCTGACAATAGTTGGTTCATTGTTGCTCTGGCACTTTTCTCAATCATGTCTTTGTTCTTTAATATTCTCAAACATGTAGCTGATGTCAATCAAAAACCAGCTGGCGGAAACAAAACGTTTTCTTCACATCTGTATATTCAGCAACACGTTTTGTTACGTCATTTTGATTTCCACATCTGTTTGATAGTTTTTTTTCTGGAAACATTTTTCATTTTAATTTTTTATATTTTCTTGCCATTGTCTTCACTGCAATTTGATGTCCAACACATTTTCCTGACCCTCCATATTGTCCCATACCTTTCTCTTTTTATTGACACTATACCTTTTTGCTTGATTTTAACAGTAACACAATTTCTTTATTTTTATGTGTAGGCTATAGAACCTCAGACTAAAGAAACAAAAAAAATATATGTATGATGTCAAAAAAGACATAGGATGTAAATATTCAAATAAAGATAAACAACAGAGAACACAGAACATTTATGATGTTCTCAAATATATTGGTTCTTGAATTAACATCTACAATGAAAAAGTCCCAATAATGGTGTTTGCCTTTGTGTATGTATGTGTCAGGTGTCTTCCATCAGAATGCAGGGTCTACTGCTGCTTTTCTTTTCTAAACTGGAGCACCTCCCATTCATCAGAGACATCCAGGCCACCTATACTCGCACAGGTGTCTTTGGCTACTGGGTGAGAACTGCAGTTCACTTATCGCAATACACACACGCACACACACACACAATTTAATTAGCATGAAATAAACAGTGTCAAAAATGCACACTTCTTCATGCATCATATTTGTAAATTGAACCAAAGCAGCTGAAGTAAAAATGTTTTATTCTCACATCTGTTTTTATTGTCTTTTCTGTTTCATTTGTGAAAACCTCTGCTGCGTGTCAGGGTAACAAAGGAGGGGTTTCTATCCGAATGTCTTTTTATGGCCACATGGTTTGTTTTCTCAACTGTCACTTGGCTGCTCATATGAAATATGCCTCCGAGCGAGTGGACGAGTTTGAGTACATCATGGAGACACAGATGTACAACTGTAGAAAGGCCCAGAGAATCCTTGACCACAGGTAATTCGAGGCACAGTTTATAAAAATTTCCTTTCACCAGCACACAGACTGGATGGCAGGTCTTTATCCCATTGTGCGTGCACAAAGTGTTTTTTTCCATTTGTGAATTCTGAACAGTTTTTGGCTTATTTTCCCAACTCTTATCCAAATTGTCTTGTCGTCCTTCTTCCCTCCTTCGCCTCTCCCTGGTGCCAGGCTGGTCTTTTGGTTTGGTGATCTTAACTTCCGAATTCAGGACCATGGCATGCACTTTGTCCGCTCCTGTATCAACAATCAAACCTTCAACTTGCTGTGGAGCAAAGATCAGGTTTGCCTGTTTGGAATCCTCTAAATGTCTACATTGATGCATAATCACTAACTGGTCATGGTCGAGTACAGCATCCTTGCACAGCACTTGAACGTCTATTGCATGATTTAACCTGGATAAGATTAAGCATTGTGCATCAATGTATTTGGATTTCTTTTGGAAATGCAAGTTTCTATGTGTGTATGTGTTGTGATGTTCTCAGCTGACCATGATGAAAAAGAAAGAGCAGAAGCTACAAGAGTTTGAGGAGGGACCTCTGGACTTTCAGCCTACATACAAGTTTGACCTAAATTGTGACACTTATGACAGCAGGTAACTCTTTTCAAGTTGCATCCTAATCATCACAATAATCACAAGCATCAATCAATTTTTCTAGTAGGTCATGATTTTATTATTCATTATTATATTTTATATGTAATTACTTGCATCCTAAAGTATTCATGTGTATTTTTTCTTCACCCTTTTTCACCTGTACAGGCATTACAGGACATGGTTTTCTTTTAAGTAAGCGTTAACACACAAGAAAGATGTAAAGCTGTAATATATAACCATGTAGATTAACATTAATGGACCATAGTGTGAAAATGAATGCTGAAAAATAGGTCACTCTTTGTTTTTCAGCCTAATCATTTGTAGAAAAATTGTAAGCATTTGTTTTGAAAGACTAAATGCAAATGACTCTCACTATTAAAGCTATACAAACTAAACAAACAGAACTAACAACCTTTCTATGTAAAAGGTTAGGCTATTCCTCTGTTTCCAAGAATGTTGTCCATAATCAGAAGCCCCTGGTTTTGGGAAATACTACTATTGCTATTTATGGTACTCTGTGGAATGTTTTAAGATTGAGGTATTGCCAAAGAGTTGATATTTTTAATTTTTGCCAAACATAACTTGCTGCTGTGCTGTGAAAATTCAAGTGATATAGTAACGCACCAGCTGACACTACAGAAGAAGGCCAAGCCAACATGAGCAAAAACATGACTTTTGGTGGTGTTCTGCCACAGTAGCCATACTGGACCAGAAATACTTTTTGGCCACACTTTCATCATATAGAATCTGAATTTGATCCATTGCTTTAATGCATATTTGTGTATAATGAATAAGGTCACACATGAATTCTTCAAACTGGAGGAAGTACTTCCATGCTCTTAAGATAGTCAAGAGAAACAAGGCCTCTTGGGAACACAAACATGAATTTCCACATATAGTCGCAGCCATGAAAAGAATGATCAAAGCACGATCTGTGTAGGAGGTACCACATTTGATTCACAGAGGAGTTATGGATAATATTCCAAGCCCCAAATTTACAAAGACAACAAAATTGACACACACTTTTATCCGGTACTCAAAATGTACATTTAATAATAATAATGTATACTTTATTTATTAATCCCTCGTGGGGAAATTCGTTCTCTTCATTTAACCCATCATGGATGAACCATGAGCAGTTGGCTGCCGTCTACCAGTGCCAGGGGAGCAGTTAGGGGTTCAGTGTTTTGCTCAACAACACTTCGACACACGAGGAGGAGCGGGGAATCAAACCAAGAAGGTTCGGTTCCAAAGACATTCGCTCCTCCTCCTGCCCTACGCCGCCCCTAAAACGAGTGTTTCCTGACCGGGAATTGAACCCAGGCCGCGGCGGTAAGAGCGCCAAATCCTAATCACTAGACCACCCTAATTTGACATTAGGGTAAAGTTATGTGAAATTCTCCACAGGGTACCTTTGAATAGCAAAGCATTAATGGTCTAGATTAACCCCTAATTAACAAAAATAACTAATCAATATTATCTCACTGCTTTGTCGTTTGAGGAGTCCTGTTGGAAAACCTCAGTGAACAGCTAAAATGCATGGTCAATCATTACTGACTGTTTAAATGTTAGGAATGAAGTTAATTTATTGTTTTTTTGCACTGTTGTAACTTGTAATCAGACAAACGGAATGCAGATTTTGGAGTATTGGTTGCCTGTCACTCAGCCACCCTAAAAAATTCCCTTCCCTATTTGGTAAACATTTCGGTGTGATGTTAGCTTAGCAGGTGATGGGCTCAACGAAGATTAAAACTGTTAAATGCAAGTTGGGTTGTGTAGAGGTTATTTTTTTTCTTCAAACATTATTCTTGACATAACCTGTTACTTACATTAGGTAAATGACAATTTAATGCATTACTTAACTTCTCATATCAATAATTAAATGTGTAAACATCTAGCATAAGTGTTTATAGTCACAATGAATAGCTTCAAGATGTTTTCAATTCAGAAAAATTTGAAGTTTGTAAAATTTTGACCTACAAACTGGATTCCGTTTCTTGCCTGGATTTAGAGAAGTCATTTTTCACTTTTAACTTCTGTGTCTGTTGCATTGTGATGTACAATATATTACATAACATTGTATTACTGTATCTTTGTATGGCTTGCTACATACTTTTTCCTGACACTTTTACCCATTGGCCAACAATGTAATACTAACAATTTGGAAGGAGTCAACTTGTCTTTTTTTTTTTTGTTCAAAACCTCCCCGTCCCTCCTTGATGTCTTTCTTTCTACTATCAGTGGTAAGAAGCGCAAACCTGCGTGGACAGACAGGATTCTTTGGCGACTCAGACCTGAAACCAAACCCTCTGAAGAAGTAGAAAAACACATCAGGGAGGATACGAAGAACATGGAGCAGCAGGAGGAGGAAGACGAATTCTCTCTAAAGATTCGGCAGGACTTATACACCAGTCACATGGAGTACCGCATCAGTGACCATAAGCCTGTGGTTGGTGTCTTCACACTGGAGGTGAGAGACATTGATGTAAAAAAAAAATGTTCCCAACAATCTTTTTATTTGGTTTGACCTGAACGTGCACAAATCACTGAGGAAAAAAGTCACGCATACATTGTAAAACGATACTCATTTATCAATTCTTTGTTTCCCGTAATTTGCGGACCATTGGCCGCTACTTTTTCACACGCTTTGAACACTGAGGCTTAATGATGCGGCTAATTTATGGATTTTATGGGCTAACGAGCTTCATGCCGCCAAAATATTTAGCTCTGTCACATTGAACCACTGAAATTACTTATGGACACCGCAGAACATGCGCATGTGGTGTACATAAGTGATGTTGAGAGCAACAACGAAAGAGAGACTAAGGAATTGTGTGACAGAGGAATTCTGAGGCTCTTTAATGCAAACACTGAAGAAGACAACTTTAGTATTTTAGTGCGCAGGATAAAGAGGAAGATAGCGATCAATGACTTGTACTGGCAGGCTACTGTATTTATTTTTTCAACCATGACGATTTTTAACAATGCCGAATCTTCTGGAATGTCAACCGCTACATCACCATGTCTCGATATAATAAGAGATATTGGTTATTTTTATTAACAATTCCCAAGGAAGCTTAAAAGGTTTGTCCTTTCCGCATAGTCGCACAGATGATAAATTAGTTATTTTATTAACTTGAACTTAATCTTAAACAAGTAATAAGATAACCACATTAGTAGCCCATAATGGTTGACAGTGACCCTGAATGTATTCATCTCAGTATCTTGGAAGGTACAGTTTGTTGACAGTCAAAAGACTGACCCATGTGATACCTTTTGACATCTTATTTTATCTCCCGCAAGCTGAAGAAGATGTACAAGACTCCTCTGGTGCATCTGCAGCCAGAGGGCGAGTGGAGTGCAGACATTGACGCCATGGTTCTTTACACTCCCCTGCAGAGCTTTCCATCAAGCGCCTGGGACTGGATCGGACTGTATAAGGTTGGCCTAACAGCCATTCATTGTTGTCAGTTTGAACAAATTTAATTTACTTCTTTCGATTCAGGTTGGATTCACCAGCGTATCTGACTACATCACCTACACCTGGGTGAAAGATGACGAAGTGGCCTTCAGTGAAGAAGTCATTCAGGTAGAAGCCAGTTAACTTCAAAGTTGTGGCTAGTATTTAGATATTCCATTTTCAAAAATAATATTATGTTGTTTCTTTCAGGTTTATGTGAGTAAAGAGGAGATCCCTGTGCGAGGAGGAGAGTGTGTGCTGGGCTATTACAGCAGCACTCTGCAGTGCATCATTGGCATCAGTGAACCTTTCAGGGTGATTTAACTTCATCATGTTTCATTTTTAGAAAACATTCAGGACTATAATTTCCCTTTTTCTTGCCAGCTTTGAATGAGAATATTTCAAATGAAATAATAAAAAGCAGAGCACCAAGAATTTTAAGAAATTCTGCTAGATCTTTACTAAACATTAAAGCAAAGTCATGTACTAATTATTACCTTGAGCAATGTCCAGCAAGCTTGGCATTGCCTTCATTACCGTACCTGGCCTCACCTTTTTTGAGGTCAGGTAAAAGTACTAGAGGATGTTTAGAGTTATACCTACTCCTGCCACTTAGGGTTAATTTCAAAACAGTGACTTTTAGGGTTTTAGGGTTAATTCTTGTGCTTTCTAGCGAGCACCAGCTTGCACTGGTCACATGATCCTATACTTCAGTTACAAATTTTCGAAAAGTTTTCTTTTAAATATTGCCATTCACATAGAAGTCAAATCAAAACAGACCACCTGATATGATGTGTTGAATAGGCTGATGTGAGATCTGCTTGTCTTTTTTTCAAGGTCCATGAGTCCAAGGTGGCCATTGAGGAAGGATTGGTAGCTGAAAAGATCAATGGGCTGGATAAAACCTTAGCAACCAACGTTCATTGGAAATGATCTCTCGGATGTTGTAGTATGGTATATAAATGCACCCTCTATTGTCTAGTTCATCTGAACTAAAGAAAGCTTTTAATAATGTGTTGTTATTTTTAAGTGGTAACTGAAAGAGCAGCCTTTTACACATCTCCAGTAAACTAAGTTACACCTCTGCGTCCCTCAGGAGTTGCCCCTACATGGACATTTGCTTTTTCTGTCAGTTTATACTGTAAGAAAAGCAGCAATCATTTCATGACTGACTGAAGTTAAAAATATGCGAATAACAGTGAAATGTATAATTTGATTTGGCATTACATCAGTCAGTGAATTGCCAGCTTGACTTTTTATTCTCCCTCACTGGAGGAATAACAAATGACAAACTCTGTAGGCAGGTGGTGGCATTACAAAATATGAAAGATTTGCTTTAATACTTTGTATTCGAGTAATAAGAAATGGCAGAAGATGGCAGGTGATGTATGTACCAAGATCTGCATTAGCCCCCTGCATTATGCCAGTTAATGAAATGAATATCCTTTCAAAACTGTTTACAGTTTAAATTACCATGCATTACATTTTACTGTGTGGGTGAAAGCAAAGCTGAAATTCCGAGTAAGTTTGACTTTCTGCTGTAAATTAGGAAAAGGGAATTGAGAGATTAATCCTTACCTGTCTTTGTTTACATGGCAAAGAGATTAAGTGTAAAACAAGCCTAATGAGAGACTAATTACAAAGTATTTGTCACCTTGATTGTGGGTTACAAAGCACGGGTTTACTGATTGCAATAGTTGGTTGCTAATCTGAAGGTTCATGGCTCAAAACAAAGTGTTCAGTGCTTGTATAGAATCTGTGACAAGATGTTACTGAATGATTGGCTTCTTAATAAGTTGTATTTTTCCTTAAGGGTGATTGGAAGAGGACTCAAAGCTTTAACTTTAAACAGGACACATTTAGTTAATCAGGGCTAAATACAAACTTCCGATTTTTCATGCATGTTTGTTAAATAGAAAAGCTTTTCAAAAAATGACAATACTGTCATTGTACATTTTGTTCATCAGAATGATCTGAACCGCTAACAAGTGGTTGCTGGTCTTTTCAGCTAGGTGGAAGACACTTGATAAATCTAGTTAAATTTATTTATTAAGTCCAATCTTGAACATGTTTAAAGATTAAACTCAAGTTAAAAGTGGATAAGCGAAACAATTTACGATGAAATCTTATCAGTTTGAAGAGAACATGGCTTGTTCTATTTTAATATTTCAAGAATTCTGATGCTGGCGGACATAGTCTCCACACTCAGTAACATAACCACCCTTTTCCAATTGCCTTAAGTTTGGAATGTTGATTATTTATTGTCCGAGCTCACAAAACGAACCAGAAAGCCAAATATTGCTCTTACACATAATTTCACTCTGCACCAGTCGCAGGAAAAATAATTTGCTAAAAAAGGTCTTTACATAATTAGTGCACCTTGTAGTTACTTTTGTTTTTGTGCAATGTCAGGTGTTATCGGAAAAAAAACCCAAACCGCCTCGCAGAAGTTTGGGGTAAAACAGCGACATTGTGTCGTTTTCAAAAGCAGGCTCCATTTTTCTGATTTTATTACTGTCTTAAAAGGCACTCAGCCAAAAAGTTTAAAGATAAAGTAAAAGTAAGCACCATCTATTCACTTGGATTTTAATACTTTGGACTGGACTTGGACTGGACAGGACAGATTCTGCAGAAACATCTGCGATAGATGTGATGAATTGGAAAGAAAGATTGGAGTGGGCCTTGGTAGAGAAAATTAATTGCTGCTAATTTTTCCTTTTTCCTTTTATTTTGTGAAAGTATTAGAACTTTAACCATTATTTTGTTGATAACTCACAACCAATGTGAATTCCAATTGTATGTCCAGTTCATTCCACAATAAGCTTTAATCTGTTTATGTAAAGACCTTTTTTGTGTCCTGGAAGAAAAGGAGTAGCTTTGCTGTAAACTGTAGGATGCTTTTGAATGTATTTGTATGTTATTTAAAATATTCATTGGGACCCACAGACTACTATTTTGAATGACAACTGAGGGAGATGATAGAAGATTTTGCAGTTCTTATTTTTTCCTCACATTATTTTAACAAACTTCTGTTGTTCCTGGTGGACTTGAAAAAATATTTCACTTATGTAGGTAATACTATATAACTTTTTTTGTGGAGCAACTTTAATGGCTGATTTTGAGAATGCTGTATTACTAGCCCAAGAGCACCTTTCAGAAACTTCTTTATTACTCACATTGCTCACATCACAGTGAGAGAGTTAGATATATTAAACAGACTTTTGTTCAAATCTAAGTAATTATAGGTTGTTGTTGTTGTGTGTATATATGCTTGTATTTGGAACATTTTAGGTGATTTGAATAAGAGTTCCACAAGTGCCTTTTAAAAATGATTGTAGCTTTACATTTACTGTACTTTGCTTTTTCTTTGATACATGTTTCATAAACTATTTCCACGTCATGATTTTTATGGCTTCTTATTTTTTTAGATATTTGAGCATCACTGCTCCAAATCCCTGGCTTTTTATCTAGAATACTGGATTTTACTATAGGTTTTGACTTGGTACAATTATATCTGCCACATTCATATAGTTATTATTTTTTCCTAAAGAGTAACCTATTTTCTGAGAAAGTAATGAAATGTTACCCTTTGCTCTGACAAAACACCAGCCATTGTATAGCTTTGCAGATTAAAAAAATTAAAGAATTCTCACATTTTCCTCTGTGTCATTTAATGATGAACTGCCTCCTCAACTAAGTACATAGGTTCATTCATACATGGAAACAGAAGATAGTCTAGGAATCATCAGAGGCAACAGTCTGCTGATTAACCACTGAGACAAATGTATCTCTGACCTCTTTGGGCCTTTGAAACACCCCCGGCCATAGCCTGGAATGAATGAAATGAAGAGCAGATTAGTTTTGCTGACATTTAAAGGTGTGTCGAAAATGTCTGCTATAACAAGGAAACATGTTGGCACATTAAAAAGGGTCTGTAATACTGCAATTTTGATGATAATAAATAAAGGTTATTTTTTGGATATGTTTTTAACTGGACAATAAAAAAAAAAATGTACTCTTAGGATTGTTCTGAATAGATAACAGATTAGTGATGGTGGACCAATTGTCTTGCTTTTGCTTCCAAGGCTTAATATTAGAAAAATGACGATCCCGGTAGCAACCTCTGATCTTGACACAAGTTTTTTTATTAGAAAAACAACTATATGTATTAAACTTGGTGTTTTGTTATTGCATTTGTTCTATTTGTATAGTATATACTTAATTTTTTCATAGTTTTAGAATAAATCATTGATCGAGTAATGATCACATGACTAACAGTTTAGCAAATTAGCAAGACAATTATTTTTATCGGGACCACTCTCTTAGCTCTACATCAATATTTTGAATAATGAGGATTCTTTTTCTTTATTATTAAAGCAATTTGTTCTTTTGACTTTTGATGCAGTCAGAAGGGCCAGTCCGAGATTGTTTGGACAGACGCAGAGGATGGATAGTGAATATATTGGTAGAAGGATGCTGAGGTTGGAACTACAAGCCAGTCGTCATGAAGGAAGACGAAAGGGGACGCGCAGAGACTGGTTAGATGGATGATTCGTAGATGATTCGCTGTCTTGACTCCCAAGGGGACAATCGAAAGGAAAAAAAAAAGTACTTTTAATTCCTGAACCATTAGGCTTAGTATCAACAATCAAAATTTCATATTTGATTTCATTTTTTTTTTTTACTTTTAATAGGCCATTGTCTTTAATTTACAATTTCCGTGCTCTTTTGTGCGCCAGCTGAGTTGGTGTTATAACCTCTTTATCCGGGTCACATTTATTGTAGCAACGGGCCCTAGCAACGCACGAGGGCCGTGGTTGTGAGTTCTAGTATAAAGGAATGCCATCGATGTACATTGAGGAAGAGCACACGGAAGTGTATTTCATCGCTTACCTCCTTTTTTGTTGCTTTGGAGAAATTTAACTGTCGCTAGTTTGGCAACATGGGATGTCTCTTCTCCAAACGAAACCAGGTCATTCCGTTGAGACCGAGGAAAGAGCAGGTAGAAACTTGCAGACACAGCTCATCGATTGCTCTATAATTAGAACAGTGGTGTCGGATTTGAAATTAAAATTAAAATTTTGAAACCTTTGCCTGGCTTTATATGGTCTTACACAGTATTTTCTCAAAGTAAAACAACGTATATATTTTTGTGTGTTTGCACGCCTGTGGAATTATTGCCAGAAAATGGTTGACCAATTAAATGATTAGCTTACAGGTGACGTCATACCCCTCAAACTCGCTGCGCATCACAATCCACCGGTCACGGATGCTAATGTGCTGTAACTGTAATTAGCGGCTATCACTTGGGGCTACTGCGAGTAAGGCTTGTGCTTCAAACACAAAGAAGCGTTTTGAAGAGTTACACATTTAAATTCAATTTTAACATTGCTCAGATTTGAGACACTCTTTGAAAGCTGGCGAAAATTCCTCCTTTAGTTTTGACGTGTCATGAGAAATTTAATTCAGTCATAGACTGATGATGTAAATCTCAAGTCAATTCCTAATATGACGCATTCGATGATCGTAGCCGGAGTGGGAATGAAAACCTCATCTCTGTTTCCCAATCGTTATCTTTTGACATCTGTCTTCTCCCTGTCTCCGCACACAGGCCAGGACGGGGAGCAAGAGCAGCGGCCGCGGAGACTCGGCTGTGTCCAAAGGCACCACTGACAGCGGGGTGGTGGTGGAGAACACGGAGTTTCCTCGGTCACCTGGAGAAAGGCCGCCAAACCCTCCGCTGGTATTTGAATGCATCACGGAAAGCCAGGTTGCACACGGTAGGTAAACGTAAATATAATCCGATTACATTTGCATTTTATCCGTCCCGTTTTTTCTTTATTTAAGTATGTTACATATATAAATCATGCACACAAACTGACAAGTATTAAAGAAATAATGAAACATTGGTGGAATTCTGAATATGTAATGGTTGAAAATGTACTGCAACCCCCGATCGTACGTGTTCAACAATTACGAGTTGGTAAACAAACCCTTCTTTTATTCGAACATCCTTCCATTCATCCATCCATCCATCCATCCATCCATCCATCCATCCATCCATCCATCCATCCATCTTCGCGGGGAATGATGGAGTCTATCCCAGCTGTCATCGGGCGAGAGGCGGGGTACACCCTGGACTGGTCACCAGTCATTCGCAGGGCCACATTAACAGACAAACAACCATTCACGGAATCACTCATTCGGGGCAGTTTTCCAATTTTTTTCAAATTAATCTGCTGCACGTTTTTGGTCTGTGGGAGGAAACCGGAGAACCCTGATGAAACCCACGCAGACATGGGGAGAACATGCAAACTCCACACAGAAAGGTCCCCTTGTTGGAATCGAACCGGGGTCCGTGTTTAATCTAATTTCCTGTTTAGAAAAGCCTATCGAATGTAAATCTTGAAGATAAATATCAATATAAGGTAAATTAAAGTGGTCTTCATTTTACTAAAGACACTTGCAACATGTGGCCAGAGTCATAGAGACGTTTTGGAGGTTTAGAAAGCCTGGAAGGCCCCTAGCCCTGGTGGTTGATCTCTCTTTTGCCTTGCAATTCACAAAAAAAATCCAATGCGCCTGAAGGTATCTTTATCTCGTCTCTGTGTGTTCATGGGCCAGGCTGCCTTCAGCAAGTGAGCAACACTCAGGAACGTCCAAAGTCCAGCGAGATCCTAGATGAACTGCTGAACCAGGGCATCATTACAGAATGCCAGAGTCGAGGGAATGGACAGGCCTTCAACATCAAGGTAGATAACTGCTTCAGACCAGTCTAGGTAGAACGAGTGAAAAAAGGCCATGTTTACAGAGTTTATATACATGCTAAACTTACATCACCATAAGAATTTGTCATGTGAATTAGATATCTTGTTATCCATTTCAAGCATTCTATGGCTTTTGTTAAATCAAGCCACATCTGTGAAGATGTACCTTAGAGATCTGTGAGTAAATGTATTTCATGTGCACCGACAATAAAATTACAGTTGACAAGGTTTTTTTTAGTAATTATGAACGTCAAACAATAAGCGTAAAATTACCTAAAAAACTGAAAATCGTTTGATGCACATCAAACATCTCTTCACTATCACATTATGCTGAAAGCTGTCATATACTATTTTACTGTCTACATCCAGGCAGAGATCCCCGGCCATAATTGTTTTATTTATTTTTTTAAATCAAAAATATCCCAAATTAGTCGGATCAGAAACAAATTGCCTAAAAACTATTATTACAAACTATTGAGGAATTTACATTACAAACTAAATATTCTGTTAGAATTTTTTTTTAAATGAAACCAAATTAAATAATATGAGATATAGGTAGATAAAGGTCAGATCAGTGATACTGTAAGGGCTTGTGCAAGGCCCCTCAGCACTTTTAAAAACATTTCAATTAAAATTATGATGAACAACTTATTTTTCCTCTCAGTCATATTTGCATGAGATACATTTGAGGTCATAATTGAAACTAGAGGCCCAAAGAGGTTAGAGGGCTTTGGATCATTAAGTTAGGTGGTTAAAGCCCCTAATATTGAATGTTTATGTGTCTGTGAGCTGGATGACGGAGAGGTGATCCGACGAAGACCCCCTGCCAGACTTGAATCTTTGAAGGCTCAAAAGGGTCAAAATCGACCCAGCTTAGAGGACCTTGAGGAGAAGATGAGGCTGGCTGAGGAGAGACGGAAGGTACGGTTGCTTTTTGATACACTTCCATCTCAACTTCTCCCCAATTACCCTAATCTGCTCATTCTGATCACCATCAGTTAAAGGACGACAACCTCAAGACACGTTTGAGAACCAAGTCAGGCTGCATTAGGCACCCGATCCCTGCTTCCAGCTCTGAAAATGAAGATGCAACTCACGCAGAGTGTCTGATGTCACCTGTCAACCCTGCCCGGACTCCACTTTTTGAAAAAGTGGTACAAGAGGCAGGTGAGGGAGTGGAGAGCGGGATTAGAGATGGAATATATGAGGGAGGAATAAGTGGAGTTAGCAGGAGGAATGAAGAGGAGGAGATGACTGAGCCGGAAGACGTCCTCACATTCTCAGGGAAACATGAGAGTGACTCAAGCTTTCAACAGGAAAAAGACAAGGAAGAGATATTTTAATTCTATTAATTTTTGAGCAAAAAAGGTTGAATATTAGCATGACTAAAAAGTAAAAAAAAAACTGTGCCTACACATAATTCTCAAGTATGGATACTGTACCTAAACATTACAGTACTAATTTGCACTTAAACTACATTTAGTTTTCATTTTATCATTGTACATTGCATTTAAGATGGAATAATTCATATTCATAAGTGGTTCTTAAAAATGTGATGTGTTTTTCTTTTTAAATTGGTATGTAAAGATATATTGTAAGTGTATTTCATATTCGTATGGCAAAATATGATAATGATAATATGCTGTCTGCACAATAAGCACATCGACATCTGATGCCTTATGTACATTTTACGGACAATAATGTATTTCTATAAACTAACATTTTCAGTCCATTTGCTTCTACTTGAGTACTTTTTCATTACAATATTTCTACATTTAGTTAAATGATAGGACCTAAGTGCTTTATCCAGCAGTGACCTATTGCTCTTAGAGTAGGCCTTGGTTCTTATTTCAAATTTTGCAAGTGTGGAAGAGATAAGATAGTGCCAGACTTAACAGAGCCCTGTTAATTTTTTCTCAAAACTTCTAAAATACACGGTACTTAATAAGTATTTCTTGTATGTTAGAGGGAACAATCCCTGGCCTTTTGAGTAAGGCCATTAGATAATGAGGTTATTTCATTAACACAATGTAGAAATTAAACTGTGCTCCCCTCAGTGAATGGCTCAAGTGACTATGTCACTGCGGGGGACAATGGACATTTGTTGAGTGCAGCTGGCATGAATGATTCACAGCAGATTTTGAACTCACATTACTGATGGTTAGCTGCTCCCCTACGCTTTTCAAAAGGAGATGCATCCCGCAGTTATTCTGCAGCTGAGGAGGCACTTCTGCAGGGACGTTTTTCCAAGTGTAATGGTTTAGCCACATCGAGAGATGGTCATAATGTGTCACCACTGTGCAAGGACTGCACTCAGAATGTTTATTATGCACTTCAAATTTAGTAATAATCAGCAAAAATGTGTTTGGAGGCTTTATACAAAGAGATAAATGCTGATAGCCAGTATCTATTTTTCAGAACTGTTCTAATCATGTAAAGATGACTCTTTGGGCTCCACATCAAAAGTTTGCAGGATCAGGTGATGAAATGTTCGAAGCAAAGCAAGCAACAAAATGCAGCATGCTGACCCTGTGCCTGTTGTCATTTACCAAAAAGTGATAATGAGAAGAAGATGAAGAAGACTCCGCTGAAACCGTCCTGCTTACAAACAAATCTTTATTGAAAAAAGTACAGCAACCGTCTCTGGACCTCTGTTTTACTTCTTAAAGAAATACCTCTGAGTTAGATTCAGATTGGTGTCAATAACAAAGGGCCCTCAACCTAAATATTCCAACTCCCATGTAGTCACTTATGTCCTTGTTGACCCTGTGACAAATTTAAGAACTTGTAAACTGTTGACAGGTATGCGTGATAAACAAACAAAAGAATAACACACTTCCCTGAAAATCAATGGAGAAACAACTGAAAGGAGTGATAGTGCAACTTCTGGCCATACCTGCTAAAGGAAATAATGCTTACAAAAGATGGGGATGAGACAGAAATGAAAATATCTATAAAACTATGAAACAATTTGACAAGAATGATTTCAAATGACGATAGGAAGAGGTCGGGGGGCTGTATTTAATGAAACAGTTTCAGCTTCTGTATGTAAAGCGCTTAAAATCTTGATTGATTATTGGACTTCTATGGCCTGCTATTTCTCGAAGTAGCAATAATGTTAATGAAACATTTGATATTGTTTTTAACAAGTAAACCGCAAGAAATTAGATCATCTCTACAGTACCTCATGACAACAACTATATATAATCTTGTTTTGGGCATAATCACATGAAATGGTAAACTTTTTTTTTTTCTAGATTACACATTTCCTTAAAAAAAAGAGTAATTTTATTATAGGATTTAACAGTAAACGGACTAAACGGACGGAGTTATTGATTAAGTATATCATGAGAAAGGATCGATGGGCAATCTAAAACTGGAATGTGATTCTTCTAAGAACAAAATCTAATAATGCAGCTTTTAAACTTCTAATTCTTAACACAAGCCACTCTATATCAGTGTCCTGAACACAAAATGCTGTAAAGAAGCCTCTCAGTTACAGGTGAAACATCTTCAAGCACTTGTCATGATGAGATTTAACTATAAATGACGAAGACTTATATGACTGAATGTCACTCATCAGCCGAACCGCGACACGGGAGCCAATTAAGTGGTGGCAATTTTAGAGTGGCATTCCAGAAAACCAATCAGATTACAGAGCAGGAATCGGTAGCATAGACTGACAGTCTTACTACGGCAGCCTCTAAGGACATTTTGTTTGTTTCTATAGCAACCACTTGCTTAAACTCATTCAGGAGGCAGAAGATAATAAACCGGATCCATCACCTTTTTCATTGCAGCATAAAGGTATGTTCAAAGAAAATATTGAAAACAGCATGATAATGCTTGTTCATTTTAACACAAGCAGGTGTGTCAATTGCCATTATTATTATTGCTCTTGTGCTAAGGACCAACATGAAACATTAATTCTACAACGTAAAGACCTGTTTCTCAAGGTTAAAAAAACCAAGTAGACAGCCATATGTCCTTAATTTGTACACATCAAATGATATTTAATATTTTCTCGGACATAATACAGTCTGCCAAACAGAATCTGGTGACACACAGCTCCTCTGCTCAGTAACCCTACAGTGCATTACTGCCAGTTAGTGTGATCACAAGGCTACATTTCCAGCCTATTTGGTCCACTTAGCCAACCAAGACAAAAAAATACGCTATAAAGTTGATAAGAAATATTTCCCTCCCCTGATTTATACTTGTTTGTTGATCTATGCTGATTTCTTTCTTCACCTCCTTGACCAGACAGTCAAACTGACCTATAGTGGAGAGCGATGTTCAAGCTAGAAGGCAGTCTCCAGCAGAGTGCAGGGCCCAGTGTGATGAATACTGAGGCCACCCGGAACCACTCTGAGCTCTTCAGAGGCGAATGCTTGAGGTTGATTCAAGAAGCTGACAGAGCATGCAAACGCCTGCAATGTGATGACAACAAACGGCTTGGTATGGATGAGAACTTAAGAACAAAAGAAGCCCTATTTATAATTTGTGTAGCCTCAAAGGTTGGCGATGTGAACTCTACAGAGGGGACCAATACTGGTATTCCTGACTTTACAGATCAGCATGTCAAAGACATCCAGTTTCTTAGGAAGGAGTTGGAGCTGAAGTTGGAGGAAATTATTGTGGAGGTGGATGCCCTCATAGAATTGCAAAGCAGAGTAAAGAAAGCCCAAGAGGCCTGCAAAGAGCCTCTGAGAGTCACCGACCTCTGTCTGGAGGAGAGGTGAGGGAGGTAAAAAACTGAGACGGAGTATCTTAAAATCAGTTAAACTTATAACACTGTAATTTGCAAAATGATGGCACTTCCTTCGTAACTCATTTTTTAAAAGTCTCATGAGCAAGTTTCCAGTGACTCCTTCTGTAGTACAAAGCACACTTGGAGCCCATATACATATATATATATATATATATATATATATATCATCATAAATAAAAGTCCAAAAAAACAACACGTCAAGAGAAATAATTCTCACACTACGTGTATTTCATATTTCCCTTACAGTATCACCAATCTTTGATGATAACTTTCAACCATGGATCTCTATTGTAGAGGTTTGAAGAGCATGACTATAAATTGTAGTGATTATAAAAGAAACATGCGCTCGTGAATAAAATCAGCCGAGGAGATCCCCGAGATTTTTTTCCTCTGTCAATTGCAGAATGAAACGATTCCCTAGTGAGAGGGTGCATGATGAGGTGGAGAGAGAGCTGCTGAAGGAGAAGGAGATAATCCAGGGGGTGGTTTCCCTGCTGCAGCACGTAGGAGAGCAGATCACCGAACAGATCAGGTATCAGAGCTGGACAACAAAAAATGCATTCCTGTTTACAAACCTTTTGAATTTGTGTTTTGTGAGTAGCTTCTAATTTTATTTCGAATACAGACTCTTGCAACACTGGGACGATTATCTTATGTTATTAAACATTTGGTACGATCGTGTGTTCTAGGCTGAATCGATCTGCCAAGTATCAGCTTGAACGGGATCTCAGAGAGAAACTGGAATCTGAATGTATTGATAACTCCTGTGCTTCAATGATCACCCATTCCCTGAAAAACCTGCAGAGATCTAAAAACATACAGACTGCTCTGCCAAGGTGAATTCTATGATCCCATTTGCTCACAGGAAATGTTATCTTTCGTTACACACTTTGCATCTCCATGCATTCACACTGTGGCCTGTAAGAATTAGCTTCATAATTTATAAGGCTATTTGTATCTATTTCAGCTATTCTGTGACTCCAAAACAGTGGGAGAAAATTTCAGATAATAATATTGTCAAAGCAGAGCAGCAAAAGAGCAGCTCTATGTCGCTCCGGACCCTGGTGGAGTCTGTGCTGCGGCAGACAGCTGCTGATGTGCAGAGGCAAGTCGAGACAACAACTACTGCCTTCTGCCTCAATGTCCAGGAGATCAAGAATTTTAAGAGTCGCATGGAGGCTGAACTGGATAAGGTAGGACAGAGAGATGAGAGTGTGATGGAAACAACTCATCATATGCAAGAGCTAAACTTTTGGAGGGTTCAGCCATGGTGGACAGGTTGGAGAGATCGTGTCCAGACGGAAAGCCATGAACTCATTTGCATAGTTCACATATTGGGGCAAAAAAAACAAGTTTTAAAAGGCCTTTATTACAGAAACTCAACCTACAGACTCAACCTTCCATGAAAACCTAACCATAGTAACCGCTTGGAAGCTCTGCATAGGAAACAGTCTGGTTTGGCAAACGTGTAACATTGAAACAAGCAAATAGGAACCATTAGAGAACTATTAACTGGGGCAACTCGGTTCCCAATTCACAAAGATATGACTACTTGTAACACTTAGGGTTAGGAATGCAAAACGCAATACTATAAACCTGCTGTCCTGCATGGGGCTGAACCAGCTAATGAAGAAGAGTCCAAAGGAAAAGATAAACTTTATATACCATTTCAATTGGTGGGTTTCAGGTTCCTCAGCATGTTCACTCACAAAAACCTTCATAATCTCACACGACAATTAACTGATGGCAATTTTCTTTTTAAAAAACTCATTATGGGATCATGAGAATAGAAAACCTTTCAGAAGACAGAAAACCCCAAATTGGCTTAGTCTAGAATATGAGACAGATGATAAACAAAAACAAAGACCTATGCTATAGCTTCTAAAAACACACATTGCTTTACCAACAAATGTCTCTTTTTGAAAGCAGAGGGACATTAATCACTAGATTTACTCCAGACATGCCAAAAGATGCGGAATCAGCTAAAAGCCAAAATAAAAAATTTGACCAAGACAGTAAATGCTGAACCAAAAAGTCTGCAGTCACAAATCAGGTAATTTAAAAGAAGGGAAGGAGAGACAAACTACCTGAAGTGCAGAAAATGCACCAACAAGTGGCCCTTGTTCCTGTATGGGATGTATCAGGGTGGAAAAGGCAATGGTTTTACCATTCAAGCAAGTAGTCAAAGAGTCATGTAATATTCCACAGCAACACATTCTTCCTTTGCTGCTTTATGGCAGTTGTGAAACAGATTTTAGGTGCATCACCTTCACCCGCTGGTGGGAAGAACACATTACTTTAGCACCCACAAGTTCTGGAGTCTCCCTCCTAAAAAACACCAACTGCCTGAAGTCCTTTCCATTTGCTATGCAGGAAAAGATCCTGCATTCCATTGAAGATTCAATATAATCAGCAACTTTTGCTTACCGAGATGCTAGCACTTCATAACAATACACTTGCATTGCAGTCCCACTGCAGCACAGATAGATAGTTGATGCAAACCTCAGACCGGGGCTTTTCCTTTCAATTAGCAGTTTTTCCCCACTGGCAGAGATTTTCATTCGTAGTTGTTATTAGCTGATCTGTTCATCCCACTCAGACAGGAATTATTAAGAGATAGGATGTGAATTAGTGGATTTGCAAGTGGAAGGTCCAGTGCCAAAGAGCAGAGAAACATTCTGGTGAGGTAAAGTTATTGCCTGGCATGTGGTTTAAATCTAAATTGCATGCCTCAGCATCCTCCAATGAAATACTACTCCTGGGGCTGTCTCATCGCTGGGTGATCAGGCCCAAGCAAATCCCCCAATCCATCTTGGATTTTCCTTGAACAAATTGAAACCAAAGAGTTGCATTTCTTTCAGGTCCTTATTTTGACATCATAATCACATGTGTTCACTTGATTGTCGAGTCATTCTGGAAACGCTTTTCTGTTAAATCTTAGTGGCATGTAGAAGAACATCTCCTAATTTATGGAATAATCACAGATAAGATAAGATAAGATAAGATAAGATAAGATAAGATAAGATAAGATAAGATAAGATAAGATAAGATAAGATAAGATAAGATAAGATAAGATAAGATAAGATAAGATAAGATAAGATAAGATAAGATAATACTTTTAATTGATCCCCATACGGGAAATTCGGGTGTTGCAGCAGCAACATTAGAGAAAAAGAAAAAACATGAAAGATATATAGACACATATATCAGTGCAAACACATATGCACATACTGTATGTCACCATACATTCCCACACACACGTTTACATACATATATACACACACATACCCATACCTACATATAATAGATATACACATATACACAATATACACAGTATACACATACACATATATACATACACATTTACACATAGATAGCACACACAAGCAAGAATAACTAGATTAAATGAACCAAAGTGACCCGTGGAAGTTATGGGCACCACACGTGTGAGTGGGTAACGAAGTGATGGGGTGGCGGTAGCACAGATGCCCCCCAGGATGAGGCCATCTTCATCTTTTTCTCTTTAATGGCCTCTTTCCCTTCCTCCCTTGAAGGTTTCTGGCAAGACTAGTTGATAACAAACTTTGTTTTGGCTCTCATCATTGAACTGAACTCAGCTGACTTGACTGATTGGTTAACAGTGCTTATTAATGTGAAACTCTTGCTCTTCTGTATTATGTTCCTTGTTTGTTTACTCGTATCTATTTGATGGCACTTTAAAGAAATGCATTGTATTCTACTGAAATCGGTAGGAAACACAGGCAAACCTCAAGTGGTGTCTGCTCTGTCATTCATCAAGCCATTTTGGAGCTGTCAGCTAATCTGCTCTTAGCAGTCACTGAATGCGCACAGATGCATCAAATTACTGGGCAGTAAGTGCCAGTCATCAGTTGCCAAGGTTTTGTTTTTCATTATTCTGATGCCTCCCTCTCCCCCGTCCGGCAGATACAGTCCGAGTTTTCCAGCCAGCAAAAGACCCAAGATGATCTCCAAGCGGCCATTGGTGAGAATCAACATTTTCTGAGTTTGGCCCAGGCTAAGCTGGGTTTGCGTCATCAGAGGCCCGCCAAAGAGCACTGTCACGATTCTGCACAATTTCTGCTGCTTGCTGAGGTCCGGCAGCTCAGCACTCAGATCAACAAGTAAGACTAACTAATGCTTACGTGTTGTAAAAAGTGATTCATCTGCCAGATCTTTTAAAATGTGATAGATGTGGGATATGGTTTTGATTGTAGGCCATATACTTGATAGTGTATTTGTTGGTCTGGTATGTCATTTTGTAATATTTGTCTTCTAGGAGGGTTCATCATGAAACTGGTTGACTATTTTATCTAAGTAATGCTGTGCTTTTTTTTTTGTGTGTGTTACTCAGGCTGCATGAGGCTGTGGCCCAATCAGAGGAGGAGCAGAGGGCCTTGGTTCGCTGCCAGCAGGAGCTTCAGGAGAGCATTGAAATGAAAACCAACTCACTCTACATTGACGAGGTCAACTGTGCCCAGCATAGGGAACCTATTGTTATAAGCAACTTCTGATGCTGTTTAAAATTTAACACGTTACGGATGTTTTAACTGTGATGAACTTGTTCATTGAAGATCTTTAATCCGTGTAAAATATCAGGTTCGTCCTCTTTGTATAAATCTTGTCTTTAACCGATATGTATTAATGTTTTACATTTGTTCAGTTAGCCATGAGAAACATTTGCAACATGGAATCAAATGTAACATTGGACCGGACAAAAATCTGCTGATTTTGTAACTGTCAAGTATTTTAATTGAAGTATCTAACCTCTGTGTCTGTGTGTGTGTATGTGATTGTTGGGGGTGCAACAACAGAAAGGTCATTCAAGTTCTATGATGAGAAATGAGGCAATCTGGTAACTCTGATAAGAAATGCATGTGGGAAAGGAAACACATTCTCATTGTAAAATTACTTTTTCTTCTATTGTATTTGGGAGTTTTGTCATGAAAACAGAACTAAACTAGAAATTGCTATCAAAACAAAGAAACCCAAAACAAAAAAAACTACATTGCATGGAAAAAAAATAACTAGAAGATCACCAGTGAAATTTGAAAAACTCACTAGTTCTGGGTATCATGTTTTTGAAAATAATACTGAGGCAAAGGTTAGGCTGTTCCTAATTTGTTTGGGTGGGACAGGCAACAACTATTCACTGATATATCTGTATGAGATTGTTTGTTGACATGAAAGCTTTATAAATCAAAACTTTCAGTGTAAAATGTCAGATCACTTTATTGCATCTAGATTATATCAATTTCCTAATCAGACATCACAGAATCAAGATGCTGATATCTGGTTTTGACATCAATGCTACAATGTCTAATAAAACCCCTTCGATAGAAAATGAACGTACAACGCATTTGGTCATTTTTAAGATGCAACATTAACTATCCAACATCTAGATTCTATGTTCAGATATAAAAATCTATGGTGTATTTTTTTCCGAGTTTCAACCCTGTTGGATTTCCTAACAAAAATACAAATGTGTCACTTTCCCTCCTTGATTCGACATCCCTTTTTGCTGTTTGTTTCAGATAATTGACATTACCATGTTGACATTACAGTGGAGAGTCCAGCGATGCTGTATAGTCTGGAAACAGTGGCATCGAGGAAAAGACAGGAAGCAGAGCTGGAGGTAGCAGAGAAGAAGAAGATGTTGAGGATCTCTTTGTGAGTGACGAGGATGGATAGGGTTGGGAATGAGGCCACCAATGGAACAGTACATAGTAGATGTTTTAGAGATAAGGTCAGAGAAGCCAGACTGAGATGGTTTGGTCATGTACACAGGAGGGATATTGATATATATTGGTAGAAGGATGTGGGGTTGGAATTGCCAGGCAGGAGGAAGAGAGGAAGACTAAAGAGAAGATTTATGAATGTAGTGTGGTGTGGTGTCGTTGGTGTAGTTGGTGTGAGAGATACAGAGGATACACAGAATAGGGTTAGATGGGGGCAGTGGATTCGCTGTGGCGTCCCCTGCTGGGGCGATGTGGCTCAGGGGCTTAGAGCAGTCGTCCTTGGAACTGGATTCGATTCCCACACTCCTCCTAGCTGGTCCAGGTAGAGTTGAGCAAGACACTGAACCCCTCACTGCTCCCCTGGCGCTGCTCCTTCGCTGCCCTCTGCTCATGGCTCATCCATGATGGGTTAAATGCAGAGGTCAAATTTCACTAATGTTGAGCTCTACGTCTAACTGAATGTGACAATAAAGGTATTATTCTTCTTCTGAAGATAATAGCCTACAGGAAATGAAGAAGAGATGTTGACATTAGCTTTAGCGGCATATTTAATTGGTATAATTTTCATAACCAATGCTTGTACTTCTTAATCAAAGTATACAAAGTATATCAACCTTACGCCAATAGTATTAATGATATCTGTACTAGTTCTGAATATGTTCTTCAACATTGTATGCAGTAAACCTTCAACATTGAGATTCCTGTTGTGCGCACGTCTGGAGCAGCGCGTACCTTTGTGGTCGTTGGGCAGGTACAGAGAAGGCACTGATGTAACAAGGGGAAGCCTATGGAGGCTGTGAAATACAAACATGGAGGCTGTGAAATACAAACATGGAGGCTGTGAAATAGAAATGGGATGGCAGAACAAGAAAAACTGCAAAAGGGGAAGCTGTGATTCCACTGTGAATGACGTGTGATGTCACTGTGAATGAGGCGTGACATCACATCTCACCCATGTGTATCATGGGGACTGAAACGGCTCTAAGGCCAAAAGAAGAAAAGCCCAATAGAAAAAACAAGTGCAGGATAATATAAGGCAGTACAAGGTAAGAGCCAAATATGCAGAATTTCAAAGACTTGTTTCAGGAACTTTGGAAACTAAACATTATAAGTGCAGGATTGAAGCACTAATGGAACAAAACAGACAGGTCTCATTTACCACATTCAAGCGTTTGCTGATGAAAAATCGTTATCTCAACTGAATAGCAAGTTTCTCTAGTTGTGCAAGACCTGCAAAAATTTAAGGCATGGTGAAATTAAGTCCCATGTTTTAAAATTTGTTACAATGTTATGTTCAAATAAACTTGCATTGCACTGCATTAGGACATTGTCTGAACTTTAGCCTCAGTACCTTTGAGTTCTCCGGCTCCATTCACTCATTGCTGGATCCCCCTTCTCAAAAATGGATTTAAATCTGTACTCCCAGGAGTCACTTTTGCTACTTCAAAAAAAAAATCACCTGCACAGACTAGAACTATTAATCTAAGTGAAATTTTGCACTTCTGGAGAACAAACGTAATTTGAAAGAAAGGCAATCTTTGACACAGATTTCATGGGATTTTCCTTCCATTCATCAATTCAGATGTGGGTGAGGTCACAGTGGTCACACAAAATTTCGTTAAAACAACTGTGATGTTAAGAAAATGTGATGTCACAAGGTGGCCAGAGTTGTAGTTATAATTAGTCCCGTCCGTAGACTGTTGTTGAAGCTGAAGGTATATCTCTCAAATAATGTAATTTTTTAAAATGTTCATGTTCTTCACAGATTTGGGTTTGAATCCATCTCCTAGAAGATCATCTCGCTCCTCTGTTAATAAATCGTGTTTGTTTGTGTGAAAACGTGTTTCGGGACGCCAACAGACGCTATCTGTGACCAGATAAGCCACGGATCGAGGGTTTTAGATGGGGTGAGGGTTGTCTTCCAGTGATGTGCCGAGACGTGTCGAGCTATTTTTACATTGATAAACCAAAACGTTCAGGCACTGCTCATTGGCAGAGTACAGGTGTTGGACCTAAAGGCATCATGCAGATGGAATCTGGTTAGTTGCTTTTGATTATGTGCATGGAGTATTCAAAATTGATGCAGGCAGGTAGTGAAAGGGAAGCCTGGACACTGAGGCACGAGAAGCAGGTCCCATGGTTTCAAACAGAAATGTATTTAAAAAAACAGACACAGAGATGGAAGATGGTATCCAGTCTGGAGCTGCATATTTAGAATATAGGAGGCCCAAGTGATGGCGTTGTATCGAACAGTTCCACAATACGCCAAAAGATCTGCATGAGAGATTGGATGTAAATCAGGAGCAAAGTTTGGTGAATGTGGAAAGGATGGGGAGAAAGCAAACAAAAAAAAAAACATCAAGGGAGGCATGATAACTAAGACTGCATTGGTAAGCCAGTTATGTGTATTGGATCTGTGCAAAAACATAAAATTAGCTGAGAAGCAGCTCATTGCCAAAGTAACAGCATCATCTTCACAGAGAGAATCCAGTTGCTTAGGTTACTTTAGTGTGGATATTCACATTTCCCATGACAATATCAGGAGTGGCAGAGATTTTTCATGTTCACAACCTTATATTTATTGTCCACAAACAGTTCAATATGAGTGTTAACTGAGAACAGCCACATTCTTTTGAACAGAGAGGTTTTCAGGTTTCAAGATACATTACGTTTTATTTTACAGATGATTACCAGTTCCATTATGCAAAAATATCCTCCCTTATTTTGTCCTGCACTGCATTTTTCCTACCGCTGGATTGACCTATAGTGGAGGACAATGTTCAGCCCAGAACACAATCCTGAGCAGAGCGCCGAGCCCAGGCTGCTGATTGCCGAGGCCACACGGAACCACTCGGAGCTTTTCCGAGACAGATGCAAGCGACTCATCCATGAAACGTTCAGAGCGTGCAAACGCCTGCAGGACGATGACAATAAGCGGCTTGGTAAGAAGTTGAGTACCAGAAAATCACATTTGGCATGACAGGTTGATGTTGCAGACACTGAAAAGCTGACTGAAAATGCTGGATGTCTCGACACACAGATCAGCACAACAAAGACATCCGGTTTCTGAGGAAGGAACTGGAGTTGAAGTTAGAAGAAATTATGAAGGAGTTTAATGACCTCAAAGAATTGCAGGGCAGAGTGATGAAAGCTCAGGAGGCCTGCAAAGAGCCTCAGAGAATCACCGATCTCTGCCTAGAAGAGAGGTATAGTTGCAAAGGAAAAAAAAAACAACTAAAACAATAAATTGCTAGAAACATTATACATTTTGCTAAAACATGTTTGTTCTGTGACCTGTAGAATGAAGCGTGTCCCCAGTGAGAGGCTGCATGATGAGGTGGACAGTGAGCTGCTGAAGGAGAAGGAGATAATCGAGGGCGTGGTTTCCCTGCTGCAACAAATAGCGGAGCAGATAGCCGAACAGATTCAGTAAGGCGGCCGAAATTGATGGGATTCCAGGAAGCGCCTTCAAGCTGTTCATTCACATGAGGTTGCCAGTGAAACCGGGACGGCACATTCCATATTGTTTGTTTTCCAGGCTGAAACGAATAACCAAGCACCAGCTTGAGCAGGACCTGAAGGAGAAACTTGAAGCTGAGTGCACAGATAACTCTTGCGCTTTGATGGTCAGCCATTCCCTCAATAACCTACAGAGATCCAAAAACGCACAGATCGGTCTGCCCAGGTGAAGGCTTGTTTCATAAAGGCAGGGAAACAATGTTCTATATCCTCCATCTTCCATCCTCTATCTTAACCAATGTAGATAGAACATCTCCATGCAGTTCCTCTTTTCAAAATCTCATCTGTCACACTATTAATTGTTTGTAAAGTAACCTGTTCTCCTGTCTCAGCCCCACAGTGAGTCTGAAGCAGTGGGAGAACTTTTCAGAAATCAACATCGCCAGAGTGGAGCAAGAGAACACTTTCTTGTCCCTGCGGGCCCTGGTGGAGTCTGTGCTGCAGCAGGTAACGTCTGACATACAGGTGCAGGTCCAGACGACGACGGCGGCTTTTCAGGTCAACGTCCAGGATATCAAGCATATGAAGGGCCTGATGGAGGATCAGCTGGCCAAGGTGAGGAAGACGAGATGGAGGGAGTGGTTCGTGCCGTTATGGCTCACATCTCCAAAAAACAAAACATAAGCCTAATTCACTTGAACTGTTTACCTCTACTATTCTGTACAACGGGGTCTTCAGAATCTGTTTTCAATGTTTATCTACCCTCTAGACTTAAGCTATCTGGTAATGTAGTTGTACTTTCCCTTTTTTTAGAAGTTTTTTTTAACCATAGAACTGAATCCCAGCTTTCCCTTTTTGTAGTTTCTAGTTTCATTTCAACCTTATTCACTGTTTAGTTTTCTTGAACCTATCAAGCTCCAAATTATGTTAGTGCAGCTTCCGACTCGTAGCATATACTTTTCAAGATTCAAAATCTCATCGCTTGTTTGTCTCAGCTCAATAGATTTGTTGCTTATCTCACCGTTTGACGATTTTCCTCTTAATACTCCCCATCATTCATTCTGTACTATTCATTCTATACTATATTACACTACATTATACAATATGCCCATCATCTTAGTCACAATTTTTTCTTTTTTAAATGCATCCGTTTTCTTTTTGTATTTAATTTACTAAAACTACCCCCATTGCAAATGAATTAGTTGGCCTGAGATGATTGCTGTTATGAAGAAAGAAGCAACAGGATTCAAGTACTAACTTTAGAATGATGAAAATAAGAGGATGTGTAATGTAATGGAGAGATGCTTTAAGAAGGGTGTTGACTGACGATTCCATCGTTCTGATGCTGGTTTTATACATTTCAACCACTGCCATCAGATTCTGTCAGAGTCTGCCCTCCAGCAGAAGAACCGAGAGGACCTCCTGATAGCCATCAAGGAGAATCAACAGTCCCTGAGTTTGGCCCAGGCCCGGCTGGGTGTACATCACAAGAGGACTGCCAAAGTCCAGTGCCACGATCTGGCACAGGAGCATCTCAGGGCTCATATTAACAAGTAAGGCTAAAAAATAGCCTCAGGCCAGGACAGACTCTCTTAAAAGACTGCATAATGGCTTAGAAGGAACATTTGCGATGTCATTTTTATTTCTAATTTTTTTAAACCCTTGAAGGCTTTGTGAAGCTGTTGGGAGAAATGATGTGGTTTCTCTATTTCTCCTCAGACTCCATAAAGCGGTGGTCCAGTCGGAGGAGGAGCAGAGGGCGCTGGTTCGCTGCCAGCGGGAGCTTCAGGAAAACATCGAGATCAAGGGGAACTCGCTCCACATAGACGAGGTCATCTGTGGACAGCATCGGGAACGCAGTTTGATACCCAACTTCTGACCCCATTTACGATTGACCGATCTCTGACTGTTTAATGGTCGGAAGTGTGAAACTTCTCTTTTTGTGCTATTTGAATTAGAACTAATGACTGTTTCAACCTGATACGTATGAATGAAGATATGTTTTGCAAGTGTTTCAATCCAATCAATATCCTATTATTTCGCTTGGATTTGCAAACTGGAAGAAGTGATAAAACTTTCTGTGACGGACCAAATAACAAAACTGACATTCCTTTATGAGTAAACTCACATCGCAAAATTGGTTTGAACGTCCAATAATGCCATATTAAGCTAAATAATAAAGTTGATCTCCTTTTCTTTCCAGGCGTATGCTTCGTTTCAGAATTAAAATCTCATGTAATAAGTCGCTAAAAGGACAAAATAAAAACATGCCTGAGGTAAAATAAAGCTATTCTAGGAGGCATTATGAACTAAAGTGGATGAGTATCACAATAAAATATGAACATACTGTATAATATAACACACTTTATTAATATTATTATTAGTACTAACATAAAGAGTCGGAAAAAGTATTTGAGGAATAATTCTAGTATCATGTGCCAACAAATGCAGAGCTCTCTCAATATATTTGTGCAAGTTAAGAGATAATATGACTTTTTTCTCACTTATGATATGGAAATAAGTGCTACATTCAGCCAAACTCCAGTCTTTCATGCTAGTGGTCTCTTCGTTGTTTCAGGCGAATGTGTGTTTGGCACTTCACCTGGAAAATAAAAATAGACAAAAGGCTCTCAATCTAGGAATTACTCCGATAATAAAACCTACGAACACCGTGCGACTCCGCAGTCTCACCATGTGCCAGTGGAGTGTGAGGAGAGGCAGCGCCAGATGGCAGTGGGGGCAACTGCTGATCTCAAGAGGGTCCCCACTGCTGTCCAGGGGCCTGCTCAGTGTGTTGGACCTGGTGACTGCCTTTAAGGAATCATCTCGCTTCTGTTGGTTGTAGTCGTCGAAGATATCCCACACGCTTGCTTTTTTAATTTCTACCGACACTGTGTTTTCGTCACACTTCCGCTGCATAGAAAGATGAGGACAAGTGAGAGTTAGGGGAGGTGAACGAGACCGTAATATACACCAGAAAGGCTGTAGAACAGACAGCCGGCCCTATCCAATGTGGCGCCTGAGGCGAGACATTAAATGGCGCCCCCCCCCGTCCATCGACGATTTACATATGCTTACAAAAGAAAATGAATTGCATTGTTTTTACCATTAATTCTTTCATTTAGAAGATGACATGTCACCCAATTTACATGCTTAATAAATTACAAATAAATAACAAAAATCTGTAATACATTATAAATACTCTTACCATAAAAATAATTGTAATGAAATATGAATACCACAGGTTGTCATCAACATATTTGCCCCTTCCCCCAGAGAGAGAGAGCACAGGTACCGATCAGGCGCGGGGGGGGGTTCTTTGGTATCATAATTTGAAGTTAAATTAATCAGACATTGTTTAACATTCGCTGTAATACGAGCTACACAGTTTTTAAGAGTTAACAGTAATAACTAGTTTTAATCTTGTGCCCATGTATGTGTTCAAAGTGTTGTGGAATTTAGTAAGACATCGCTAAAAATAATAAACTGTTAAAAATGAGCCGAATCCTATTACATAAGCACCTCATGGCAACGGGCCTGAAATAAATATGTGTCATATATACGGTATACACACAAATTACAATCTGAGCGATTACCTTGAAATGTTTGAACCTGATAGCAGAATCTCTGACCAAAAACGGACGGGTTTTTGGGGTCTAAGAGGTCAGGGGTCACAATCTGTGAAACAAACAGTGTAAAAGAAACAAAAGAAAAAGATCTACCTCATGTCCCTTTACTTCCTCAGCTGGGAACGAGGCCTTGTCGCCATGAGATTGAACTGACGTTTTCTCTGAGGAAAAAAGAAAGACGGCAGCGTAAACAGAGAGGTTCCTCATCGAGTGCTCGTCGAGGCAAACCTCTTCTTCTTCTTCATACTCAGGTTTGGGAACGTCGGGAGTATTCGATGGCAGTCGGCATTGGCCTCTGTGCAGGTCAAGCCATGCGCGGGCCAGTCCTTCAGGGTGACAAAGCGGTTGCAGTCTTTGCATTTCTCGGTGCGACTCCCGCAGGCCAAGGTGTGCTCGTGCATGTCTTTGTGCAGGAGCTGAAGGTCGCAGTATGTGCAACACTGCAGACGCTCCACGCACTCATCCAACTGAGGGGAGGCAGATGAAGCTGTTACCTGAAGAACCGTGTGTGTTTATCTGTAACTACACATCTACTAACGTCCAAAGGTTAATGTGTTAAAAGGGTCTTAGACCTCAACAACAGCAGGAACATAGTGTCTGCCTGCTGACTGAACCCCAGTAAACACTGGGCTATTTTAGTTTCACTTTTTAGCATTATATATTGAATGGATCTAAACAGAAATCAATGAGATCAGCTCACTGGAAATGGTGAAAAACTCAATCTGAATTCAGGTAGGTTTTCTTTTTTTCTTTCCTCAAAACCCATCAGGTTCATCATGTGACCCCATGAACGCCACTTGGAGCAATAACTGTCGTACGAAACTCTTTCTGCAATAACACTTTATTTGATAAAGGCTAATCATCTTCCTCCATCTAACCATATTGTCTGCATCTTCGTCTCTCACACCAAGTAATCTTTCACTCCATTCATAAATCTCCTCTTTGCTCTTCCTCTTGGCCTCCTGTCTCGCTGTTGCGACCTCAGCATCCTTCAACCGATATATTCACTGTCCCTCGTCTGTACATTTCCAAACCATCTCAGTCTCACCTTATCTCCAGAACATCTAACATGTCGTCCCTCCAATGGACTCATTCCTGATCCTATCCATCCTCGTCAGTCCCATAGAAAACCTCAACATCTTCATCTCCTCTACCTCTAGCTCTGCCTCCTGTCTTTTCCTCAATGCCGCTGTCTCCAAACCAGACAGACAGCATCTCTGGTCTCACCACCGCCCTCTACACCTTTCCTTTCATTCTGACACTTTCCTCCGACCGTTTCAACTTGTGTTTCTTCATCTCTTCTTCCCTTTGACCTTTGACCTTAAGTGCTTAAATTCCTCCACTCCCTGTAACCTCACCGTTCCACATGGGACCCTCTTCTTCACATTCATGTAATCTGTCCAGGGCGCGCCTCTACCTCTCTAGATTTAACCACCAACATGTCCAGATGACATTGTTATACTATTAATTATAGAAATAACTTTTACGTACTTCTTTCACTGTGGTATATATACTACATCAGCCTGGAGGGTCTGACTGCCCCCTAATTCAAATCTTACATAAGTAATAACATTGTTACTGCGTATTTGGTTAATGAAGTTTGAGTTGTACACACTAGAATGAATAGTTTTATCGGCCTCCCTTTTGTGATCTTTTCCTCCACTATTGCATGTACTCTCGCTGAAAATCCCTCCAATCTTTTAGTCTACGTGAGTGCATGCGTGCATGTGTGTGTGACTACTGTTGTAACCTGGAAACAACAAACGGGGAGTCTTTATCTTTGCCAGCTTCAACTACAGTGGACTATGAGAAATGTTTTTTCTTTATGCAGTTACGCCTCATTTTGAGAGGCTGACTAACACTGGCACACATACTGCTGTTAGATGGCCAAAGAGGCCTTTGAGTATGAGAAGGGACATACGTAACCATGGCAACATGCGTGACACTCCAAGGAACCCTATGTTGCGCTTTCACACCTAGCGCTTTTGAAGGGTTTTACACTGGAAAGCGTTCAAGCATTCACACACACTCATACTCACAAGCCTTTAAACACACACACACACACTGATGAGTCAGAGCTGCCATTCAGGGGTTCAGTTTCTTGCCCAAGGACACTTCGGCACATAGACTGGAGGAGTTGGGAATTGAATTACGATTGGAAGGAATATCTGGACTCACCTCGTGTATGAGTTGGTGACAACGTTGCATCCTCTGGTTACATTTCACGCATTTTACCTGCAAACAAACACAGAGTAGACTGACTAACGGTGTCTATGAAAGTGTGTGTGTCTGAGGGGGGTGTGTGTCGATACCTGTGTGTGCTCTTGCTCCCTGTGTTGGCTCAGCAGCTCTCTGGGAACGAGTTCCTCACATTCAGGACAGAGACACAAGAAACGCCTGCAGTGCATCTCATGCAGAGCATAGTTAGTATCTGCAACCTCTCTGCAGCTTTAACACACAGGGAAAGGTTTTATAGTTTTTTTTTAATCCCTTTCTCGCTAAAGTTCAGTTTAATGCTGAAATATAAAGCTGAAGCACTGGGTAAAGATACCATTCAGACAATGTGTGTGCTGACATGTGAACTGGATGATATCCTTGCTGCTGTTTTGACTCAATATTCTTCAGGAATTTCAGGAAATTCCAAGTGAGTCCTCAAAACAATTCTAATCATGATATTTTTCAGTCAGAAGGTGTCTTTTGTGTAACTCCCAGCAGTTGATTGAAAGCAGTCTTGCTCCAGTATGCATTTATCCAATTAAATAGGCTTAATTTATACAGCTTTTTTTTTTTATAAAATCTTTTAATTTTATTTTTTTAAAGTCACCATAATACATATCGTGTGCGGGATGGAGCTGAGGTTGATCCCCCCTTTTTTTTTCCCCCTGGTCAACTTAAAAGTGGCTTCAAAATGAGAACGAGAGAAAATGAGTGCTAAGGGGATGGGTTTTCTGAAATAAAGGGGTGGGGGGGCGGCGCAGGAAACAAACACACAAGTTAATTCTACTGTCAACAGTGTACCGGAGCAGGAAAAAAATCTATCAATTTAAGTGAGGTCACGATGCTATTCTATTTTAATCTTAAAAACGAAAATAGCTTCTGGGACGCTACTTGTTTGTTCGAAAAGGATAAGATATAATCATAATAATAATAACGACAAATAAATATTTTCCAGAATGAAAAGGAGGTTTTCACCAGTGGCTGCAGGTTCGAGTCGCTTCCTTGTTTTCCATCCAGAGAAACTTTGAGAAGACACGCAGTTTCAGGGTTTCTGGTCTTGTTCGCAACCCCCCTTTCGGATTCTCGAAATCGAAAGTGAATGTCTTTTCCAGTGCGTTGCGTGCGCGTCCGTGTCTGGGCGGGTGCGGGAGGTGGAGGAAAAGGAGGGAAAAAAAAAAGATTCAAAAAAGCCCTTCCAAGACCTGACACAAGAGGACGCCAAAGAACCCCCACTGATCCCTTGTCACTGGCTTTGGAAGAACCCAAAATAAATAAATACATGAATAGATAGATAAGATTGACAGAATTACTTCATCAATCCCTGGGGGAAATTCGGTTGAGCTTGTCTATTTCTATACACTCTTGTCTTTACTTATAAATTCTTGTCTATATTTGACACAATCATCCATATATATATACGGACTGCCCCTCCGGGACAAATAAAGTACTTCTGATTCTGATTCTGGTTTAATTAAAATACTCTGGATTGGAAGAATTGATCAAATATTACAAATACAAGGCTATGATTTGGCCACTGGATTTTACAGACTCAAAGCCTAGGAAATCACTGTTAAGTCAGTTAAAATTGAAATAATAAGAGCCTAAACTTAAACTTGAGTAAACTAAATGAGCAATAGTACCATTAAAATATTGAAAAAGCGATTTCTTCCTCACTTTTGACTGCAATGCTGATAGGACTTACTATGAGCCATTTCCTTTTCAGTTTTACAATGTATACATTTATTTGTGTACATCAGCTAAGATAAGATAAGATAATACTTTATTGATCCCCATAGGGGAAATTCATTTGTCGCAGCAGCGCAACAATAACAATTTCAAGAAACAAAGAAAAAACAAAACAAACGTATAAATAAGCACTACACAATTAAAAAAGAACATATGCATACACACACATATATATACATATATATATACACATTTATCTCAATACATGCCCATACACACATATACATACATACACATACACATACCCATACCTACATATATATACACATCTACACATACACATATATAGATAAATAATACACAGTGAGGGTGAGAGTAAAGTAGAATAAATAAATAACCGGTGATGGTGAGACTAGAATAAATAAGTAAGTAAACAGTAAAGGTGAGCGTAGAACCAAACTGACAAGGGTAAGGACAGATAGGTGACGACAACGGAACACTGGCACCGATAAAATAAACAGGATGCGATGGAGTAATGTCGATCTGGGTAAAGTGGATTACAGAGTTACGGACTGCATAGTTAGGGGCACGACACGTGTGAGTGGGTGAGTAATGAGGTGGTGGTCAAACAGATGCCCTCCAGGCAGTCAGAGTTGTGTGGCGGCCAGACTGCTGTGACATAGTCTGATGGCCGTGGGCACAAAGGAGCGTCTGAAGCGTTCAGTTCTGCTCCGGGAAGGGATGAGCCGTTGGCTGAATGAGCTGTTCATCAGCCACAGCTCGTCGTGCAGGGGGTGGGAAGGATTGTCCAGGATAACTCCCAGTTTGTCCTTCTCCCTCCCCACTGCCACCGATTCAAGATGGTCTAGGTTGAGTCCCACCACTTAGTGAGCTTTTCTCACAAGCTTGTTGAGCCTGTTGACCTCCCCAGTCCTGGCACCGCCCCACCAGCACACTATAGCAAAGAAGAGTGCACTGGCTACCATAGACTGGTAGAAGGTCTTGAGGAGCAAGCTGCAAACACCAAATGACCTCAGTCTCCTCATGAAGAACATCCTGCTCTGAGCCTTCCGGGACCGGGCATCAGTTTTGTGTGTCCAGTCCAGTTTATTATTAATATGGATTTATCTAGCTGGGGGAACTGCTGGTGGATGGGGGGGGGTAGTGATGGTGAGTTTGTCAGTGTTCTGGTCGGT
>CAAKHD010013852.1:3618-34105 GCA_901007705.1 Fistularia tabacaria
ACACACACACACACACCCACACACACACACACACACACACACACACACACACACACACAGTCTCACTTTTCTACTTTTTCTTTTCCTTTTTTCAAGTTTTTCTCTCAAGTCTTTTCTTCGGATCTTAATGTCCTTAATCTCTAATTTCAAATCACGTACATGCATATGCGCGCACACACACACACACACACATGCAGACACACATAAACACACACAAAATGCTTACTTTTGTCCAACAGTCACTCAGTCCCCCATTGCGACTCAAACTGCATTAATATTGAATCAAACAGCAGTGTCTCCAGCTAGCAGGCAACAGTCCCCCCCCCAAACTTACCCCATCTTTCTCTCACCGCAGGCTGGTTCCCTGTCTGCACTCTGCAGGATGGAAGGAATATTCCCACTGGGCAGGGTGAATAGATTAGCTTTAAATCAACTTTAATATGGCAACAGAGATGGAGCTTTAGAATCGTTCCTGGTGTCTGAACTACTTACCAGTGTTTAAGTATTGGCAAATGAAACATTTAGTTACTCAACTCCCCTTCACCTGTTGTCTTTTTATTTGGTGAAGAAAATAACCACTTTTGTATATTTACCTTGCTTTGTGCTCTCTTTTCCCTCTTTGCTCCCCATTCTTATCCCCATCCCTCCCACCGTTGCCATCCACACCAAGCCTGCAAGCGTAAAGAACAGGAACAACACAAGGACCGCAACACAGCGCCCAAGAAACAGCGCCTGGTCTTCACTGACCTGCAACGCCGCACTCTCATCGCCATCTTCAAGGAAAACAAGCGCCCATCCAAGGAAATGCAGATCACCATCTCCCAGCAGCTCGGCCTGGAGCTCAGCACCGTCAGCAACTTCTTCATGAATGCACGGCGTCGTTGTGTGGACCGCTGGCACGATGACCATGGTACCAGCTCTGGGCAACCGGGCACATCTGCCACCACTTTCTCGAAGGCTTGAGAGAAGGAGAGGGAATTCAGAGGACTAGGGACCCAGGTTGAAACAGAAGGCATGGGAACTTAGCAGTCAAACCTGCCACTGATGACCCCACCTGGCCTGGACCATCTGAATGTGTCCTCTGTCCAAAATCCTTTGTGCCATGCAATCATCTTTTTTGTCAGTCAAAAATTGAAGCTCTCACCTGAAACAAGCATAATCTGAAGGTGATTTGTGAAGTCAGGTCCAGTCTGTATAACTCACACAAGGACAATCATTAATTGAGTCTTTTTTGAAAGAGAATCATCTTTATCTTTGTTTCTGAAAAAGTAAAGAGACACCAAAGATTTGAATTTTTGTTGGACAGTATTAGTCACATGCTGGCCTCCTTCACAACCTAAGTAGCCACTGATTCTGCTTTCTCTCCCAACTCACCTCTTTGTGTCTGCCTCTTTACTCACTTTCTCATCCCAACAACACCGGCACACGGAAGCAACAAGGGCGAAAGAACGGCAATAAATCTGACAGAACAGCACACAGCCTTATTATCCAAGCCCCATACTGCACACACAAGGCTGTCATAAAGAAAACTACGCAGCCTATGAAAAAAACAACAAGGCTTTCCAATTCTCCGCCTCTACCTCCCCCTCCTCCTGTAGTCTCCTTCATTCCTCAGCCAAAGGTATTCCCTGATGGCCAGCCATTTCAAAGAGCAGCTCAGCCTGATCATACGGCAAACTAATGAATTGAAAAATGAATCGATGCAGACAGAGGGAGCTGGGCCTTGACCCCTCCTGAAGGTGAAAATCAAGACACTCTGCAGCAGATACTCAGGTCTTCCAGGCCCAGGTCTATTTTTTTGCACAGATTTTGGCGGCCTGTAGGGAGACATGTCATTGTTACTCGTAGCCTGCGCCCAGAGTCTGTTTCTCTGACCAACAGGAGAGGCGGGTGAGATGTCTGGACATGCTCTTTGTTCTGCTGGTAGCCTTTCCTCTGATCAATAACTGAGAATCAAGCGACAAAAACACGCTTGGGCAACCTGCCAACTGCATTACAGCGGCATAAGAAAAGCAGAATGAAAGAGGAGCACATGGGAGCCAGCGGCAATGGGGACAAAAGGCCTCATAACAGGGGCAGCATCACACCTCTCCATAATCTTGACTATGCTGGTGGAGCAACAGTGCCCCCCACTGTCCACAGCAGAGACCTGTTTCCAGAAGAGACGGGGTCCTGGTTGGGGAAGGTGGGAAGAGCCACTGGAAGCTGAGGAGAAGTCATGGCACAACACATTCAGGCCCTTGCAGCTCTTTGAAGGCAAATCAATAGCAAACCATTATCCTATTGTTGTTCCTCATCCAACCAGCACTGGTGAGGCTGGAGGAGGGGGATGGTTCAACTGAATCCTGAGACCACAGGGATTTTGCAATGACAGGGATTTATTTAGCTTGGCCAAATATTAAAAAATCCACAATTTACATAAATTGCAGAAAGAGGGGACAAAAAAGTACAACAGAGTAAAATATAACAGAAAGGCATCCTGAAACAGACACAATTTTGGTGCAGTAGAGGTTCAATTCACATTATTTTGGGAGGCTTCATAATTTGTCATATCGACCCATTCGAAAATTTGAACTGCCATTTCTTTTCATCAATCAATCCCATTACCTAACTGATGTGATTCAAACTAAATCTCCTGTTTATTCCCGCATAAGGGGTTTTGGTAGCCAACCACCACACTCACTTGTCAAAATGCCACAATAAATTGTGCCAATGCTTACTGCCTTAATTCTAATCAGACAATATGGTACTAGGTTCACACACAGCTACAGTGCAGCCCACTGGTGATGGACAGTGTGTGCCATAGCTACTAACAATCAGCTTTTAACTGAATTGAAATGTACTTTTTTTGATTAAAAAAAGGTTCAGAGTTCAAGGCATAATTAAACCAAACCTCAAGCGACAAAGATACCACACCTGTGCTACAAATAAAAAAGAAAATGTTTCCAACACACAACTGGACACATTGTGAAGCAGCAGAAAATCTTTCATTCTCTCTTTGGTTTTCTACCTCTTCTCTCTCTCTGACCCAATTGCCCCCTGTCTTTCTCTCTTCTCTATATTGATGCGGGTATTTAATTAGTACCATAGACACAAAGTTTCTATTTCTTGTTACTATTGTGCTCTGTTGTGCATTAGTAAGGCACCTTGTTGAATAATCAAAAACAAAAAGGAAGGACTTTCTAAAAGGAAAAGAATGCAAGGACTTTGGCTAATAAGGACTTTTTTTTTCTTTTTCTTTTGCAATCTACGTGAATACAAACTCGGAGTAGACAATTACCATGAGTGGGATACAGGAAACGGGGAGCTGTTGAAAAGAAGAATGAATGACAGACTCTTTCCCTCTCTTGGCATCTCATGTTTGAACCATGGTACTATCTGAGCCCCAAGAATGGGGTCATATGGAGGGAGAAAACATGACCTCCAAATGTTAGAGCTGATTCAGTGTGTTTTGTTGGAGAATGGGGTGGGAGGGGGGCAGGGTATAGCTTGGAACTCAATAGTTAACTGTATGTTTCTAAGATGCAACTGTAGCATTTCCAACAATGTAGTCAGATTAGCAGTGCAGATTGGATACAAGATTGTCATTGCAGAGGAGTTCATTGGGGGTACTGACTAACTTCACGTCGCTATAAGCAGTGAGTTACATGTCATCAGGGGAAGACGAGCTAAATCGCCATGCGGTACAAAGTTCAGTGAGCATAGTTGAATAGCTAGTTTCAGCTGTAGGTATTAGGCTGACATAATGACACTTGTTTGTAGTGAGAACCAATGTGGCTACCTCACTAAGCTGAGTGGTTTGTGAAACCGCCACCAATACCAAAGATACTGCAGCCTACCGGTCCCAAACTGCCTGGGGGGACACAAACAAAGAGAAGAGCTCCCCCTTTGCCCAGACCTGAAACAGACAGACAGACAGACACAGACAGACAGACAGACAGACAGACAGACAGACAGACAGACACACACACACACACACACACACACACACACAAACACACACACGAGTGACAGCGCAGTCAGGCTGCATTAAGTCACAAAGGAAGAGGTGGCTACCGTGCAGACAGAGTTGAGTGCCTTTTCCCTTCAACCACGGGTGGGACTGCACTGGACATACACACACCGGCAGACAGACAAACAGACACACAAGCATACAGACAGACAGACAGACAGAAAGACAGACAGACAGACAGACACACACACACACTAAAAATGACCTACAGATATACAGTCATGCAGGTGTATGCATGTTGCTGCACACCGATGTACCAACACAAACTCACATACAGACAATACACCCCAAACTGGATGGACAGAAAGGAGGGGGGGGACACAGAGTGGGAGCTGTGTCAGCTTTTTCTCCCATATTGACTTTCCATCTTGATACACTAGAAGACAAGCACTTTATCATGTAGAAAGTCTATATAACATTTTCTATACACTATTTATTTGAAACAAAATGATATGTTGCTCCTTAATCTGTCAGTCTTTGTTACTGTATCGTTAACCTTCTAGTAGCTTGCAGCCTTTCCATTTTTCCTTTTTTTTGGCCTAGTGTGCTTTTTCCTCTCAGCTGTTTTACCTCTCTCCCATCAGAGATATTTTTGTGCAACAGAGACAGAGGGAGGTAAAAAAGCAGAGTCTTAACACGCTTCGAGGGCTGTAAAATCTTTTCACTAAATATCTCTTTGTCTCTCTCTACTGCTCACTAGCACAGAGGCTTCACTAGAAGTGTGAAAGATTCACTGACAGGTTATAGACACAAATCCTCTCCTCCCTCAACCTTGTCTGTCCAGTCAACCTCTCCCCCTGGTTAGTGCTAAGACTCGGTAGGTGTGTGTTGACAATTAATTCTGAAATACCTCAAAACCTTTCATGTAAACTTTATGTAATTTAAACTGAAAATAATACTGCTAATGATAACAATGATTATGAAACTATGATACTATGATAGTTAGTTTTGGAACTTGTGACTTGAAGCTTTATACTGTTAAATTCCTTTTATTTGTTTGCTCATTTTTCTTGTACGTTCTCTTGTTTGTTTTGCTACGGCATGTACTTAGTGTTTTCATAAAGGAAAAGACATTGTGAATGTTTCTGTGGAGAGTTACAAGAGAAAAGAGGAGACAGAAGAGAAAGCAAGAATAGAGGGGCAAGAGCTGCTCTCTTCAATGCTTAGTTTAAAAGTCTCTCAAAGACGGGTATATTCAAAAGGGAAAAAAAAAAATAGATGACTAAAGTACAATTTGAGCTGAATTTCAAACCAAAAATTGATGATAAACCAAAGGATGACTAACTTTTTCTTAATTGTTAGATTTCTTCTGCCTTTAAGTTGTCTTTTCTCGGGAAAAAAAAATTCACAGTTACTTTGAAGGTTCCTGGGTGTGTTCAAGTGCTCCTGATGTTCTTAGAATATTAAAGACCAGCACCTTTTATTGAAAAAAGGTGCACTTTTTTCTTTTGTGCATGGATATTGTATAACTGTATAGAAACCAACAGGAATGACCTGTGATTTTGTGGGGAGAGGAGGAGAAATGATAGGCCTGGGAGTGGGCGGAGGAGGGGTGGGGGGTACTATGGTTTTACAAAAAAGCCTGATTTTTGAGGATTTGGGTTTTAGGTGTTGGAGGGGTCCTTGTTTTTAGAATTTCCTTCACTGTTGGATTCACTGGTTGTGTGCATGTGTTGTTGCAACCCTTCCCCTTTCCCAATGTTTCTTTGATGTATATAAATCCAGACAGTAGGGGGCAGTGTGTGCTGGGGGAGGTCAAACTCCTCTCCTCTCAATCAATAGCGTTCAATCTTCATTCCTCAGCTTGTGGTCCTCACTTGGGTCCTGAAATGTGTCTTGCTTTTCCAAAGACGGGCTGTTTACTTGGAGTTAATCAGAGAGACACACTCAGGCCTGAGTGGCCTTGAATATACTCGTTTGTCTGTCTACATGCTTTTCTTCAATTTGTGTATGTGTGTTGCTTTGTACCTTTGTGGAAGACAAAGTGTTTCTCTCTTATGTTCCTTTTATTATGGGTTGCAATATTTGTCATGCGAAAAATTTTGAAACATTTCTTACTGACTGACCGACCAACCAATCGCAGTACCATTTGGCAACTGGACATCTGACCTGAAATGTCATCAGCGTTTCCTGTCAAACAGCATATGTATGTGTCATTTTCTTGTGGGATGGAAGGTTGCCAGTGGGACTGCTGTAGACACCCCCAGTCACACTGTGCTCTCCCTCTTCTGTTACCTGTTAATCAATCAGAACCAAGTGTCTTTGTGATGGTAGAAGACAATCAGTTTCAAAACAAGAAAAAGGTAGAGAGAGGGCAGGCCAGTGGGGAAGATGAAGGGGAGGGTGGAAGAATAAAATCAAGGGAAAAGAGGCTGTCTGAATAATGACAAGCTGTAGTGCTGAACTGTCAAATGGCTGCTGCACCAACCTTCCCTCTCCAATACAGCCATCACTCCCATTTCATCACAGCAAAACGTGACTGCAGGATTCAAGCCTGACAAAGATGCGATTAAACAACACAGCAAATTCAAATCTCAAGAGATACCTTACATTCTCAACCAATATTTACCTCCTCATACCATTTCTCTTTTCACGCTTCCACACTCACACCGCCATGTACAGAGAGCACTGCAGGAGTGTAAAAAAAAAAAGTAAAAAGAAACAAACAAACAAAAACCCTGTGGTGTAGTGAGCATCCTGTTGTCCACCACGATTTCCTGTTAATCTAATGGTGATGTAACCGGCCAGGAAGAATATAAATGGCTCTGGCTGGTGGCTTTTGCACACAAAACTATGCAAACACCTGACCCCCCCAATCCTAATCGTTGCTGCTGGGTCAGAGTGAAAACCCCTCTTGTCCCTCCTCATGACATTTAGATACTCACACTTTGAACTCCATGTCCCTGTTCCCCCTTTCCCCAATTCCATGGGCCTAGAGTGGGCAGTGCACCCCCAGTCACTCAGAGTACAGTAGAGAGTGGCCTGGGGAGAAGGGCACTACAGCGCTGCGCATCTCACCAGACTGGAATGCTGATGTCATACAGCTTTACATGAATGCCCCGAACTGCCATTGACATCAAAATGGAGTCCATGTTGATGTTTGCAAGCTGATCCTTCCTGCTTATGGCTCCATTATTCTACAATGTTTGACTGTCTTTGTCCCCAGAGCCAAGGAAGGGCCACAATCAATGCAAAGACACTTACATTGTACACTTGAGTTTACAAAGTCGTCTGGAGATGGTGGCTAATATTGCACTCGGACACACAGACAGACTCACAAACAGACACAGGCACATGCTGGAGAGGATGAGTCTGCCTTTTGAGAATGTTTGCTGAAACCAAAGATGAAATCAGAGGTATGACAATCTGGCTACCAAACCTAGAAGACAATGTCCAGCTCTCAGGGCTGCTCTACGGGTCCTGTGACTAACCGGCCATGTGGACATTCCACCTAGTGCACTTACAACAAACACATACGCATGTATGCAGTGCATGTGCCGGTGTGAACTTCCACACACACTGCAACAAACACAGACACACAGAAATATAGGCTAAATCAAAGCATGATGTCTGGTCAGAAAGCCTCTTTTCCCTCCTCCCACTGCAGAAGCCGGAGAGCCTGTGGAGGACTTTTAGTTTCACTCTAGTTGAGACTTTTGAGAAGGAAAAAAAAATCTGAGTAATAACTGTTACAGAAAAATAAAAACTTAAAAGGATAATATGGGTAAATTGCGTGTTTTGAAATAAATTAACAAATAAAAACAATTGTAAAACAATGTGGTTGTGGTCAATTTCCTGCGTCTTATCTTTAATAGAAATCCTCTGTTGTAACAAAGAGTGGAAATCAGATCTTTACTCTTGACTCTTGCAAGATCAGAAACATTCACAGTGGTTTTTTGTCTAATACAATTTAAACCCTAGGTATGATCAATGGCTAAAATGCTACAAGAGATGAGTACAGGCTCCACAAAAATTCCCATGAAGAACTGGTAACATGATGAATGAGCTCTTTTATGTAGGATTATCAATTTCTACCACATACATATTTTCCCATATTGAAAATTCAGTCAATTAACCATTTGTCCACTTCACATCAAGCCTCTTCAATGTGTTGGCCTTTGGAGTTACGGTGATTTTACTTGCAGAGGGTGTTTTTACTTGGAGTCACCAACTCATCCGCACTGCCAATGCCAGTCTTCGAGGATGTAAACCGTCTTGGCATGCATGTTTGAGAGACGGCATACGAGGAACAAAGGAGAGATGTCCCTCTGAGCTTTGTCCTCAGTTCCACCAGCTGACAGGATGTGCTGTGGACCTACAGCATTTCCATAGAAGCACTCATATTAGCGAGCAATTATCACTGCATGCAATATTACCCTTCTTGTAGCTGAATATCGATTCATTGAAATGAATGATCTTGAAAAAAAGATGAACACAAACGCAGACACATTGACTTCACCTTGTGTTTTCCATGGATGGTGAGGATGACACTGAGAGCACGGATGGCCATCGAAGGCAAAACAGCTGTGCATGCAGTGAGCACAGCTGTGAGCCACACAACTGGATCTTTAAAGGCTCTATCAGCTGCACCTGGTGAACCCCCCCCCCCCACACACACACCAAAGTAATAGAGAGGTTAAAATGGCTCAGCCCAAAGAGGTGAATTAAAATCAGACCTTCAGTGATTTGATTAGGAGTGTACCTATAAAGTAGTAGTCGTTGGGTGATCTTTTAAACATGAAGGGGGTTTGGGTGCCCCTGGTCAAGATGAAAAACAATGCAAAGGAACAACACAGAGCAGCTATATTGAACTTCGTCCAGTACCTGGTCAGTAGAATAATCTGACATAAGGAGAGAAAATACATCATGAGGCACAGTCAGAATAATAGTCAGTGAATAATTTTGTACTTCAGACTATCAGCATATTTGCAAAAAATGTGAAAGTTTTTTGCCTGACCTCAATGTTGATCGAAAATACAGCTGCCATGGAGAGAGTAACCGCCATGGTCTGATAGTCAAATCCGGTGTTGTGGAAGACTCCGCACGGGAGGAAGAAGAGAACCAAGGAGGTGTAGACTGCATACATCAAAGATACTGCAAGGACCAGGGTGCTGGAGATTTCCTGTCTCTCTCCTGACTTGTACAGCTCTGGCCATTTCAGACAGCTTTCGGCACTCACATCCTTCAATATAAAGAGGGATATTCCAGCAATATAACAATATTGGTCTGATAAATGATGCCATTAAACTCTCAATCGCTTGACCTTTCTCACCTGTTCAAAAAAAGCAACACATAATATTGGAGTGGCTGAGTAGAGAGCAGTGTAGAGACCAATAAACCAAGTTTCGAATGCAGACTGCAAGAGAGAGATACGAAAGATGTAAGTTGTCTTTATTTACTTCACTTTAATGTGTTATAGCTTTGAAATGAATGCATGTGGCTGTGTTTGCCAAACCTGTGCACTGAAGCCATTGAATGAACCAAACCATAGTTGCACAAGAGCAAAGCCACAGGTTTTGTAAAGGAAGTAGCGCAGAAAGAGAGAAATTCGCTGGTAGGACCAGTGACCGTGGACCAGGAGCAGTCTCTGCAAAAACCTGAACTGAGACAATGCGAAGTCTGCATTTTGTACGGCCTGGCCTCCCTCCACTCCTGCTAGTCCCACACCGACATGTGCTGCTAATGTTGGGAAAGGACAATAGTGGTAACTCAACAAGAGCAACAAGTCTCAAAGAGTCAGGGACATTTTAAAACCAAAAATGCTGATTACTTGCTGTTTTTTTTTTAGCCATTAAAGAGTTTCTAATACACTTCCGGGAATGATTTAATGTTTTCGTACTTACTCTTGATCATGTTTACATCATTCGCACCATCCCCAATGCACATAGTGATGGAGCTGGTGTTGCTCCTGACCAAGCTGACAAGGTCAGCCTTCTGGATAGGTGTTACACGGCAGCATAACACTGAATGACACTGACTTGCCAGTCTCATAAATAACGGCCCCCAATCTGGTCTATTGTCAAACTCCTCCTGAAGTAAAACAAAAAAAATACTATCCTTCAGGTTGTGATTATATTGTACAGCACAAAATTTCAATAGACAAATGCTCCAGGGTTTGACATGGACCCCTTTCATGGCCATAAAATGGGTTTCTAATTCTCTGGAAATGCATTACTGAATGTACAAGAGTAAAATTACCACCTTGACAGTTTATGGTTTTGAAGTACTAAAAGTAAAAATGTGATTTTTAATGGAATAGTCAACAAAAGGTTTGTTTTGTTGAATCAAAGTTTGGGAAGTGGTGGACCTGTTTAGAAAATGTAAAAAAAAACCTATACCATGGCGATACAGAAAGTTACTATATATAGCAATGTTTTTTAATTGCACCATGAAACAAAAAATAGATAAGAATTTTGGGTTATTTACCAGCAGCTTCACAAACACCAATTTAACAACTCTGTCCAGTGCTTACCAGGTCAGATCCTGACAGAACAATTGCTGTCTTTGCCCTCATCATCTCCTTGTCCACAGCCCATATTTCTGTCTGTCTGGCCTTCAAAAAACTGATCTCTGGGTCCCGAGACTGGAGTATCTGCCTGTGGGTGAAACACACAAAATTATCAAGTCTGGGATGTGGGCACTGGTGTGTAATTTTGTCTATTTTTCAATTATAACCTGAGGTCTTGCCACTCCAGTAATCTTGTTTCAGGATCAAGTAATTTGCACGAATATCCTATATTAACAGCAGTCTCTATAAAGACAAAGCAGGGAGAATTTGAGAATACAATCATGAAAAAGCACTTCTACAACAGCTCAAATGTAGTATGAAGGAAGCTTCTGTTTTCTCTTACCTTTTTTGTCACCTGTTAGTACCCATACTTTAATTCCAGCTTGTTGTAGCATTGCAATTGTCTCTGGAACACCCTCCTGGAGTCTGTCTTCTATGGCTGTGACCCCAAGAAGCTACAAATCACAAAGTTATTTTTTTTTCACTGTGGCTATATATTGTAAACATTAAAGTTCATGACGAATCTTCTCCTTCTTCTTTTTCTTTCAGTTGTTCCCTTCGGGGGTCGCCACAGCGAATCATCTGTCTCCATCTAACCCTATCTACATCTTCTCTCACCAACCAACTTCATGTTGTCTCTCCATAAATCGTCCTCAGTCTTCCTCCAGGCCTCCTGCCTGGCGATTCCAACCTCCGCATCCTTCTACCAATATATTTACAATCTCTTCTGTACATGTCTAAACCACCTCAGCCAAGCCTCTCTGACTTATCTCTAAAACACCATGTCTCTCAGATAGACTCATTCTTGACCCTATCCATCTTCCTCACTCTTTAAGAAAACTTCAACATCCCTCTACCTCAAATTCTGCTCCCTGTCTTTTCTTCAATGCCACATTCCCCAAAACAATCAAACATCGCTAGTCTCTCATCCAACTTGTATATCTTTCCTTCATTCTTTGCTAATACCCTTTTATTCCACACGTTTATTCACGGGTTGTTGACTGTGGATACTTAAAATCCTCTATTTTCCTATCTCTATTCCCTGTAGCTTCACCGTTCCAATTTGGGTCATTCTCATTCCAGTATCTAGTCTGTCTTTCCAGGGCATACCTCCACCTGCTCCCCGCTCTCATTACAGATCATGTCATCTGCAAACCCCTTGATCCATGGTGATTCCAGTGTGACTGCCTGTTTATCACCATAGCAAACAAGAAGGGGCTCAGAGCTGATGTCTGATGTAGTTCCACCTCCAACTTGAACTTCACTGTAACACCTATGGCGTATCTCACCATTATTTTACAGCTTTCATACATATCCTGCACCACTCAAATATACCTCGTCAGACTTCATCACACAGTACCAGAGTTCCTCTGACAGCATGCTGTCATATGCTTCTTCTTGATCGACAAAGGCGTGGTAGTGGAAGTAGTGAAGCTACTTGTGACTCTATCTGTGCTTCTCTATCAATATTCTCAAAGCAAATACTGGATCCATAGTACTCTTTCTCAACATGAAACCATACTGCTGCTCACAAATGCTCACTTCTGTTCTCAGTCTTGCTCTATGTGTTCCTACCTCCGGTCTTACAGGCTACTCTCTGTTCTTTCCTCTTCTAGTTTTCGCTAAAACCATTTCTATCCTCTTCTGCAGAGTCTACCACCATCTGCTCCTTTGTGTTTCTATTCTGGATACCTAACCTGCCTGTCACCTCCTCATCATGTCCGTTGCCTTCACCAACATGTCCATTAAAGGCTCCACAACAGCCCACGCTGGGGATACTCTGCATCACTTCATCTAATTGACTCCAGACTTTCTCCCGCTCTTCTAACTCATCCTGCCTGTGGTGCATAACCAATAACATACATCTTCAACACCACAGACTTCACATTCAAAAGAACCCCTACTCCATTTATTTCTCAACAACACCATGTTTGAACAACTTAAATTCTGCTCCAAAGCTTATAGCCTTGCTACCCTTCCACTTGGTTTCTTGGACACATAGTATATCCACCCTCCTCCTCTGCATCATGTAAACTGACTCTCTCGCTTCTCCTGTCATAGTCCCAACATTCAAAGTCCATGCTCTCATTCCTAGAATCTTACCACTCCTCTTCTCTTGCTGTTTACAGACACACCTCCCTCCTTTCCCTCTTCAAGTCACAGTCGATTAATTTTGTCAGCTGCCCTTTAGGTTACCATCACCACCACCAGTTGTTCTTAACCCAGGCCTCGACTAATCATGTATAAAAGTAGTATGTATATATCTCATGTATAAAATAGGTTTGACTTGCATGTTTAGTCTGCCATAGGTTCTTTATGTCAGATCCCCTTTCCCCCAGGGCGGCATTAAGATTCATGATGCATATTTGAAATTGATGAGAGTGATTCAAAACAACAAATCATGATAAAACTCACTGGCCCTGCCAAAGGCTCTGAAAACCTATTGTTCTCGAATATCATCTTTACAGATGCATCACTGTTAGTTCTCATTTGTCAAAGTAAATGCATAAAATCACTGGAAGGAGGATCATACCTGCAGCTCTTGCTCCATCTCATCATTAAGCCTTTCCAGTAGGTCATCACGGTCAATAGTTGCCATCGCAGTAGACAGGGCCAATGTTTTACTCCACTTCTCCCACAATTTCTCCGGAACAGATCGAACCGCAACACACAAAGTCCTCAGACAGGCTTGGGAAAACAGCTAGCAAAATATTAGTAGATAGAGTAATTCAGAGTTGCGACCGTTGGGGCGGCAAACCCTCGAACTCGCTGGTGGAACCCAGCAGTGAGGGATGCTGTTAAAATGAAGGAGTCTTATCCGGCCTTTTTGGCCTGCGGGACTTCGAAGGCAGCTGACAGGTACCGGCAGGCCAAGCGGCATGCGGCTACGGCGATCACCGAAGCAAAAACTTGGGCGTGGTAGGAGTTCGGGGAGGCAATGGAAAATGACTTCCGGTGGGCTTTGAGGAGATTCTGGTCCACCATCCGGCGTGTCAGGGGGGGAAAGCAGTGCTCCGTCAACACTGTGTACAGTGGGAGCGGGGCACGACTAACCTCAAAGTGGGACGTTGTAGATTGGTGGTAGGAATACTTATCAGGCCTCCCCACTCCCGTCGAAACGCCATCCAAAGAGGAAGCAGAGCCGGGGGACCCTGGGGGTGGGTCCGCCTATCCCCGTGACTGAAGTTGCTGAAGTAGTCCACAAGCTCTTCAGTAGCGGGGCCCCGGGGGTGGATGAGGTCCGCCCTGGGTTCCTCCAGGCTCTGGATGCTGTAGGGCTGTCCTGGCTGACATGCCTCTGCAGCAGTGCATGGACTTCAGGGACAGTGCCGCTGGACTGGCAAACCGGGGTCGTGATCCCCCTTTTTAAAAAGGGGGATTGGAGGGTGTGCTCTAACTATAGGGGGCTCACACTAGTCAGCCTCCCTGGCAAGGTCTATTCAGCAGTGCTGGGGAGGAGTGTCCGCCGCGTTGTTGAATCTCGGATTCAGGAGGAGCCGTGTGGTTTTCGTCCTGGTCATGGAACAGTGGACCAGCTCTATACCCTCAGCAGGGTTCTCGAGGGGGCATGGGAGTTTGCCCAACCAATCTACATGTGTTTTGTGGACTTGGAGAAGGCATTTGACCGTCTTGTGGGGGGTGCTCCGGGAATATGGGGTACCGACCCCCGTTATACGGGCTGTTTGGTCCCCGTATGTCCGGAGTTGGAACTTGGTCCACATTGCAGGTTGTAAGTCGGACCCGCTTCCGGTGAGAGTTGGACTCCGCCAGGGCTGCCCTTTGTCACTGGTTCTGTTTATAATTTTTATGGACAGAATCTCTAGGTGCAGCCAGGGCATCGAGGGGATCTGGTTTGGTGGCCACAGAATCAAGTCTCTGCTTTTTGCAGATGATGTGGTCCTGTTGGCTCCGTCAGGCCCAGCTCTCACTGAAGCGGGTGTGAAGCGGCTGGGATGAGGATCAGCTCTTCCAAATCCGAGACCATGGTGCTCGACCGGAAACGGGTAGCGTGCCCACTCCTGGTCGGGGAAGAGGTCCTGCCCCAAGTGGAGGAGTTCAAGTATCTCGGGGTCTTGTTCACGATTGAGGGAAGGATGGAGCGGGAGATGGACAGGTGGATCGGTGCAGCGTATGCAGTGATGCGGACTCTCTACCGGTCCGTTGTGGTGAAGAGGGAGCTGAGCCAGAAGGCGAAGCTCTCAATTTACCAGTCAATCTACGTTCCTACCCTCACCTATGGTCACGAGCTGTGGGTAGTCACCGAAAGAACGAGATTGAGGATACAAGCGGCCGAAATGAGTTTTCTCTGCAGGGTGGCCAGACTCTCCTTAGAGATAAGGTGAGAAGTTCGGCCATCCGGGAGGAACTCGTAGTAGAGCCGATGCTCCTCCGCATAGAGAGGAGTCAGATGAGGTGGCTCGGGCATCTGGTCAGGATAACTCCTGGACACCCCCCGGGGGAGGTTTTCTGGGCATGTCCATCTGGGAAGAGGCCACGGGGAAGACCCAGGACACGCTGGAGAGACTATGTCTACAGGCTGGCCTGGGAGCGCCTTGGGGTCCCACCAGATGAGCTGGACCATGTGGCTGGGGAGAGGGAAGTCTGGGCCTCCCTGCTCCAGCTGCTGCCCCCGCGACCCGACCACGGGTAAGCGGAGGAAGATGGATGGATGGATGAGTAATTCACAGGCTCAGTATTATTTACTGAGCAGTCTTTCAAAATTGTAATGAAGAATTGACTGAAAGCATGACATCAACACTTCAGTCACGAAAGGTAGGCCTCAGCTATCACCGCAAAGTTCAGGAGATGACCCCTTCGGTTACTTGCCATTGAATACTGAAAAGATATTTAACTGCTACCTCACAGCTTTCAATAAGGCCTGGTTTCAGTAATGACAGTCTTTGAACTCATGTTGAAACAGAGAACATCACCATTTCTGCTTGATCTAACAATTAATCATGTGGAAACTAGAGGATACTGACAAAGTGTCATATAAATTATAGGTATTTTGGTATGCGCTATGTGCATTTTACAGAAAGATAAATTCACCTTTAGGGCTCTTTCATTCATTTCCCTGTGAGGACAGTCCTTCTGCAGTCTCTCTAGGATCACCATGTCAGCGCCTTTGCAGTACAGCTTTAACCCACCCCCCGGCTCCCGTACTTAAAGAAAACAACAGAAAAACAGTATTGATCATTTATCAACAGGAAAAACTAAAGAGAAGAGATGCAGATTCATTATTGAAGATTAAAAGAAAATATTTTAACTGTTATGCTAACAAAATGATGTGCTTCTTTTGGTATAACACGGCCTCCCTCACCCAGTGCAGACATCCGTCTTCTCTGGCTGGTGAAGTCTTGCAGTGCCAGTAACTGATAAGTTTGAGTAACACCCAGCTCAGAAACAGTGAGGCAATCTCTTGTCCTGGAAAATAGAACCCAGCCCAGTTCTCTGGCAGCACCAACAAGAGCCTCCTCATCTGGGGATGCCGCGTGGTAAATTGGAATATCTGAAGTAATTATGTCGACAGGCATGGTTAAAGAATAAAAAAGTCTTTAAGATGGAATCAATTGATTCGAACTTCATTCAAATACTACATCATTGTACTAGTCATTGTATTTCAGGAACATGTTGTGACATTCATTAATGATGTTCCGTGGTCCTCCCAGCATAACACTCACACAAGTGAGATTCTTAAAAAACTGTGAAATGCATCTCAATCTAAAAAATCAATTTTTCTTGTTATGTGCCCCTAAAGCAAAAAAGGATTTAGTCGTTGTCTAATTTATGAGGTGATCGAACTACTTTGTGAGTCCATCAACTCGGAGAGCTTGTTATTTTGGATGGTCAGTTCTACGATGAGGTGACAACGCTTAACTGTTACTTGTAGCCAACTACAAAATGTAGAAAAAGTTGTTAAAAAGTATTTTCAAACTATAGCATACCTTGTTAGAACTACTTTTTACAATCAAGTATAATTTATAATGGCTTGGCAAATATAATTTCGACTAGATATGAAAAGAAAATATGATTATTCAACGATTCAAACTGTTATTGCCATGTGTACAGCAAGGAAATGTTATTCCCTGTAAAATGAAATTCCTTCTTACTGTCCACAGTGAATGCCACATAATATGACAAGCTGTATGACAAGGTGTTATAAACATAAAATATCTTGATATATATATGCATAAACATATATTTTAGGGGTGTTTTCATCTAGTTTAGTTTGTCTGTATCATGACCAACATTGATACTCAAACAGAAAGGCTGAAAACCTCACCTTCCTTCCACAGCACTGTGACTGTGTTACAAACAGCAAGAGCAGTGAGAAACTGTCTGCTCACTGGGCACTGCTTTATTCTAAGCCTCTCCAGGAGTGCTGGAGCCGACATGAAGAGATCACCACGGGAGAAAGGGTTCCAGCTCAGGTTCATGAGCTGCACATTCAATGGGTAAAGTATTTCTAGTCATCAAAATGGATGGAGTGATTTAAACTGCAATGCATAACATGAGTAGAAATGTATCAGGGGGAAGATTTGGATAGGAGTGTATTTCTCTACGTACCTCTATGTCCTCTGCCCTCATGGACACATCACCTGTGAATTTAGATAAAACAGCTCAGAGGGAAAAGAATCCCAAGATTATTACATACAATAAAATAAGTGAAATTCAGTCAGTGAGTCAGAAAATAAGATTTTTTCCTGCTAACAAAATGTTGCCTGATTCAGGAAGATGCTCAGACATGGGACATATGGTCTCTGTGATTCTGACAAGGTTTCTGTTACAGTCTGACTTCTGTGGGCAGACCCCAAATTAAATATTTAGTGGTCTTGGCTGTTGAATATGAGCAAGTAAAGTGTATCCTGATGTCTCATCAACATGATCTCTTGTGGAAGGGGTTTCATCCAGGGTTTAAAGGAGAACACTTCCGACTTTTTTTTTTAAGGGAGAATTTGTAAGCACTTCAGCACGCTAGCACCCATCTGTCTTGAGTCTTGTTCTTTAAGGGGTGATTGGCCTTTTAATTTTGCAGGAATGAATCGACATTGTGCATAGAAGGTGTACTGAACCGCTGCACTTATATAGAAATTGTAAATATGTATAGTTTTTGACCTAATGATGATGAAAAACTATAACTTAATAACTTACCAAATTTATACAGTGTAAATAATTTTTGCAAATCTTGTGCTTATGGATGTACATGAGAAAAGGAAATATTTCTCCAGTTCTAAATCCTGAGGTCCAGAATTTGGATTATTGATGTAATTTTTAGCCCTGAATCCATAGGATAAGAGAAATTGTTTTTGTCCTCTGTATGTGATACATAGCGAAAATGAAGAACCAAGAAACTCCCATCTCAAGTGGACATCTTAAAGAGATAAATTGGTTAGTCTTATACCATTTCCAGGGTTACACCATGCATGGTAAACAATGAGGGTTTTTTTTAAATTTGACTTTATTCTTAACTCGACTTCAGCCAAAGATGCACTGATATACTTGGGTGTATCAATTTGGCCATACAAATAGGATACCTGTAAGTATACATTTCAGGTAGCCCACAGCATGCTATGCCAACCGCAGCACAGTAAAATGACCCCCAACCTATGTATGCATTATTTAAATATATCATTGGAAGTATTATTGTGAAAAAGTCAAATATTACATTACCTTATACTGGTTAAACATTCCAGAAAAAATGGATTAATCAGCTGAAAACTCTTTAGACATTCTGTTCTTCATGAAACTGACTGCTATTAATTTTCACATTCCTATATCTTTACCATAGATCTCCCCAGCTATGCAGCACTGCCTAAAAAGCAGCCTATTCTGGGTTAATGTTCCAGTTTTGTCACTCAGTAGGTATTCCACTTGGCCAAGCTCCTCAGTCAGGGTTGTACTCCTGGCCCCGGCAGATCTGTCCGCCTGTTGCCAATACATCTCAATATCCCAGCCAATGAACAAGCTGTGCATTGAGTGGATTATCTCAAGCCTGCAGATGCATGCAGAGAGAACATACACGGTGACAATATACTCACATAATCACATATGTGTTTCCACAATTTTGTCTATCAGTAAAAAAGTGGAGAATTATAAATGAGACCAACATAATGTAGAGTGCTAGGGGTATGGAGGGGCTGAGCAGGATGGTATAGCTCCAGAACACGAGGAAGGCAGTGTAGATGGGATTGCCATTCACCACAAGAGTAGATAGAACCCCTGTAGTACTCATGACCCGACTGGTAAACACACCATTGCCAATGGCCATAAGAAATGTCACCAGTAGCAGACTCAAGACTATCTGAGGATCAAAAAAGGCAGACACATTGTAGAATCACCCCAAACACTGTCATGGTTGTCGTGCTACTGGCCTTTACCTACTCACCCCGATTACTATTCTGTTGAGAACTTTTTCTTTTTGAGTGGTCTTCAGTCGTGGTTTCCCACAGTTCCTCAGGATCTTTGAATCTGCGCCTGTTGAAAAACAGAAAATTATTAGATACTTATGCTGAAGCAAACTAAGCAAGGGAGAATCGGAAACCATCTGGCAGCCACTGGGTGGGAGTTCAAGCCCTCATGTCATTAAGCATCTGCTGATGTGCCCTTGAGCATAATGCTGAATCTTACCATCTCTAAGGGTGTTTGACCTTGCTGCAGACAAGTCAGAGGTTAGAGAGAATTCATCTCTGAGCAATCAATAAAGCAACACATTATAGTTTCTGTAGATGTTGTTTCAATCTAGGAAAGACTGCTGAAAGACATTTATCACTGTGTGAAAGCAAGGGCATTTTGGGTGAGGCAAAGTATGGCTCTCTAACTTGGGAGTCAGAAAAATATTGGATTTATAAACAAAGTACATTTATATGTGTGTGTGTATATATGTATATATATATAAATATATAAACACAAACATATCCATGTATATCCATTCATCCACTGTCTACCGCTTATCCTACTCAGGGTCACAGGGGATGCTGGAGCCTGTCCCAGCTGCCATCGGGCACAGGGCCACATACAGTATATAGACAGACAACCAATCAGTCTCACAGTTGCACATCTGGGCAGTTTTTCTGTAGAACCTGCTGAAACCTAAACAGACAGGAGAACGTGTAAACTCCAGAAAGGTCGAACCAGGGTGGTCCTTTGGGTGTGTATATATGTATAGATGTATGTGTGTGTGTCTGTACATATACAGACAAAAATATACATACAGACATACACACACACACACACACACACACACACACACACACATATATACATATATATATATATATATATATATACACACACACATGTGAACCATCAAATATATAGAAGCTTCGGTGACGCTGGAATATATATTTTTGGAATATATATAGCAAATATATGGAATATATTTTTGTGAATATTATGCAGTAATCATATTCATAAGAATAAAGTTATATGGCAGTAAACAATACAGAAACAATTGCATTGAGTACTTTGTATAGACCTGTCACTTTTTAGGAAACCAACATTCTGAATAGATTTTGAGGTGCCAGAAATGTTTTAGACAAAATTGGTGGAATTCTCTGTATAAACAATTCAATATGCTGAAGTATTCATCCCTGTTACCAGTAATTGTCAGACATTGGTGTAACCCGAGTCATTTCAGTCTTCAGATACGTTGCAGACTTGGTAGCAAAAGAAAAATTATGAGTGTCTTAAATCAGGGGAAGCTCATGGAAACTACTCAAGCACCAACTTGAAATTTGTGCTTCTTTTGTGAATATTACAAGGCAAAGACTGTGTGCGACATCTCCAACTGTGAGCTCAGCTTCTGTGACAAGTACTGTGTATGTCAACTTTGATCAGACTTGATTAAAAGTACAGTAGGTTATGTTAGAGGAGTCAGTGAAGGGCCCGTTATAATCAGGCCGAAATGGGGTCACAAAGATAGTCAGTCTGTGATTAACGGTATAAAACCCATCTCTGGAAGAATTTGATTTATTGATCTGCTTTACCAGAACTGAAAGGGTCATAGCAATGAGTTCCATGACACCTCTGCTTGGTCCAGTAATATCCGATCAATGATCACTTAAAAGAAAGGAAGAGACTGCGATCTGAGCGAATGTGACGAGACCTACATTTAAGACACAGTTGCATGAGTTAAGCACTCTTTGTAATTAGGAGTATAATGCATTCAACAGAATAACATTTGTCTTTGGAGCAAGCTGAGCCCAGAACACAAGGTGAAATGAGTGAGCGGTCACCAAGAGTAGCTCCCCTGCTCTCGTGTTGGTTATTTTACACAGCTTAACCAAATATTGGGTGTTACCTGTAACACCCAATATTTGTTAAGTCGTCTTCCCCTTTGTTTGATCAGACTGCAGAGGAGGAAGGAGTGCAGTTAAACCGTTTGATAAAGAAAATTGTTTGTGAATAGAGTTATACCTGTGTAGATGACAAGCCCGTACGCAGAGTCCGTGTTCCGTAAAACGGTTCCCCTCAGAAGGAGGTGCTCACTGTGCAGTTGAAAACAGGCCCCCTGCCATTGAAGCTGGCCTTTGAAGGAGTACAGATGATTGTTGGGCTCTTCACAGAGCACAACTCCTGTAAGATGAACACAGCATTTGGCTTGACATGTGTAATTGGTGACTTTTGTTTGGCTGAACTTTAAAGATCTTTTTTGAAACCTAGAAGGGAAAGATATATTTACCATCAAAGGCAGCAAGCACCTCGTCTGTGGGGTTGGAGGTCAGCTCACTGTGAGTGGCAAAAGGTGCCTGGCGGTGTTTCAGGTTTGTTTCTCTGTGAAAAGATGTGGTCTTTATCTACAACACTACAAGAAATAACAGCATCATGATATATGATGACACAAATGAAAGATTCATGTTTTTTGAAGATAATGTAGTATGTCCTTGACTAACTTTGCACATCATAAACATAAATGATACGAGACTAACATCAATAAAATTGTATAGAAAATACATTATAAATAGAAAGACTCAATAAATTGAATTTCTAAATATATGATTCTGCTAGGCCGCTTCTCACCCATCGATGTCTGCTGTCTCCACCCAGCACATACTATGAGGCTCTGAAGTGCAGATAAGCAGAAGGTCTGCCTGAGAAGACAAAAACAGAAAATATGAGCAACATCCAGCCAACACTCAAAAGTAAAGAGGAATATCATTGGAAATACAAGTTCCTAACAAATGAGGGATATAGATGAATATATTTATTTTGGCTGTTGATGAGAAAAGATGTTGACTCTTTTCTTTTGCCTCTGTGTTTTGTGAGAGCAGCTGCAATATTAAATCACCCATTACAAAATTAAAATCAATATTAATTTAAAAATTAATTTTATAACTTTTGGTCAAATTATGACATAAATAATTGTTACAGTTTCTCTATATAATAAAATTTCATGCAATTCAATGCACCAGTGGCAGACAAAGAATTTAACAGTTGCCTATATTCATTTTATAGGGGCTGTGAACTAACCGGCAAGACTTGGTCTTTGCAGATTCGCAGAACATCTCCAACGCAGACATCCTGCCACTGAGCTGTGCTGAAACTGATCGTAGACGGAAGGAAAATGATAAATAACAGTCCTATTGCTTACACACAAACTTGCCTTCTCATGCAAATGAGTACACACCAAAAGGTTGGTGTTGGTGTGTGGTTGGAAAAAAAAAAGTTTCTGTCTGTTTTTAAGATAATCCCCAAAACATCCATCCATCCATCCTCTGCCGTGTATCCTACTTAAGGTCATGGGGGATGCTGGAACCTATCCCAGCTGCCATCGGGCAAGAGGCGGGGTACATCCTTGACTGGTCGGCAATCAATCGCTACATATATAGACAGACAACCACTCACTCTCTCATTTGGGGCAATTTTTCCCAATTAACCTGCTGCATGTTTTGGGTTTGTGGAAAGAAACCAGAGAACTCAGAGGAAACCCACGCAGACACAGGGAGAACATGCAAACTCCACAAAGAAAGGTTGGAATCGAACCGGGGTCCTTCGTGCTGTGAGGCTGAAGCGCTAAGGACTGTGCCACAGTGCCGCCCTCCCCCCCAAACTATGTTTTCCACAAAACAAAAGAAATTGCAGGATGAAAAATTTAGTATCTCAGAACAGCCATTCATGCATCCATGCATGCTGTATGTATGCTGCACTGTCTCAACTCAGGTCGCTCTCATGTGAAGGAAATGTTTGAAAGCATCACTGAGCATCACTAACAGTTGCTCATGGTGCATCGAGGATGTACAACAAACCTGTTACCCCTCTTGACAGTCTAGCTCTTTTGGATGAGGAAACCGTGCCAGGGTCTTAATAGGCCTCATAGTCTTAAAATAAACCACGTTCTCTGTCTGGAACCACCATCGCAAGGTAAACGTGAAAGGAGGCTAGAGGGTTTCACTGACATAAAAATAAACAAGAGCTTTATTAATGTCGTCTTCAGAGTGAACCTGCACTAGCACGATTGTTTACCGCGTTCTCAAGATATAAGTCCCGCTGCCAAATGCATGAACAACTCAATCAACAAGAATGCAAGACATTTTTCTCACTTCTCTGTCAATTACAATACGTTTCATATGTTTCATCAAGCTGACTGATTGACAGGTGACACAAAGACATTCACTGACATTCGGGAAAACTAACCAAGACAAAAAACATTTTAACATCAGCTGAACTTCTTAATACACAACATAACAATGCAATGTCCTTTTTATTTGGCTGAAGATTTTTAAAATAAGAATGTTTTACCAAGCCTGGTCTGCGATGCAATAGCTAGAAAAGTCATGACACAAAATCTATGTTGGCTTTTTTCCGCCTGAAAATGTACTGTATTTTGCTCGCTTTGATTCCCATCTTAAGACCATCAAGGGATTCACTCATTCACACTTCATTAGAGCATCATTAGAAGGCCGTTTCAGACTTGGGCCTGAGAGAATAACCCACTGTCTCTGTTCTCACCTTTGGGAGATGAGCACGTCACAGGGTCGAGAGTTAACCTCAGAGTCACTGCGTCTCCTTGCCTGAAGAACAAATGAAGAGAGAAAGACAGACCAAAAAAAAAAAAGCAGATGGGAGAAAGGAGGATGTTGAAAAGTGTTTCCCGGGATGGGGAAAGAGCCAACACAGGTTGTGAGAAGGTGGCAGTGGAAGGTTGAAGAGAAAAAGGAGAAACGCCATTACAGGGCTCTACAGTGACACCAGCTGTGAGATTTACACCCTCACTAAATGATTAGTCAATAGAGAGGGGTCAAGCAAGCGTTTCACCCAAAGCTCTTAACGACCATATCTCAGTGATGCACTTAACCAGGGCATTCTGCATGCAAAACATCACGGCTGCATTTAAAAGGAAAAGCTTTAACGATAGGAGAAAATTAATGCTACTGGGATGACTGGTTTTGTCAATGAAGAGAGGACAAGGAGTCAACGAGGACAATGAAGGAGAAAAAAAGAGAGCAGACATGCTTAAGTGCAAGGGTATAAATTCATGCTTGAGGTTGCTCATATATTTGTTTTTTAATGCACGCGTGTTTCCTAGGAGTGGGCTGTGACCAGTGTCCCTGTGTGTGCCACATGTGTGTTGGGGTGAAGGAGTGCGGTTGTGACCAGTGGTCTCACCATGTCCTTTATGAGATCTTTCACTCCTCTTATAGAGACAACTAAGAGCAGAGGGATGATGGAAATGTACCAGGGAATGGATGAGATAGCTGGGATGGACTGGAAACCAAATGCAAGTGTGGATACACATGGAAATAAGAAGAGAAAGACATATAACTAATCTGGAAATAAGCATTTTACACAAAGAAACAAACGGTTAAGATTATTTACCACACTTAACATAATTGTATGTAATATTTAAAGTAATATAAGTGTAAAATGAGAAATGTGGCACTCATCAATCATGAGTTGGATGATGAGTATTAACAAAACTAAAGTTCAATTAAATCAGTTGATGAAAATGGTCAAGTTTCCTGATCATCTTAAGTGTCAGAAGGAGCCATGTTCAGATTAAACAATTGTCTGAGCAAAACAATGAGTGGTCTGATCGTATAAAAAAGTCTACATTTGATAAGATTCACATAGTATAAACAGAAGCCCACATACAAAAACTGCCTAAAACATACTGAAATGTAATCAGAATCAGAATTGCCTTCATAATTTATTGCAAGGCACAATGAGATTGGAAGACCAAAATTCAACTGAAGTACCCGAAGATTCATTTTACAAGTTAATACTAATTAATTTCTTAGAAATATATCAATAGAAAAAATAATGAAGGCCCTTAAGGAAAGATTTTATTATGTTTTTTTATTTGCCTGTCATTTTGTTACTGAAATACACTTCCAGAAATCAGAACAGAAAATTGGCCTATGACTTTGCTGCAGATTGCAGATGGGCATTAAGTCATGCAAAGTAATGCATTACACCTAAAAATAGTAAAGAGAGGGACCACAAATACATGCTATTTATGTATATATCTATTTTTTTGGCATAACACAAACATGTGGCTGAGATGTTTCAATCAGGTTGTGCTGAAGTAATTAATTCAGTGTTAAAGTTGTGATTGAAGATTCCTAGCAAAACTAATGCTCTTGTGGTGCCCCTGTAGGAGGCCCTTCCTTCTGAAGAAGACACACTAGACTTGTTCAACAGACCTGTAACACCATCATGAGGAGGAAATAGAGATTGGCTGCCCGGTGGAACTGTTCGAACAACGTCAGGGGCAGAAAAGTCAGGACAGAGTACTTGTGGCTGCGCACCTTATTGTCCTGGTAATCCAAATAGACAGCAACAGGGATTGAGACGCCCCACAAGAAACAAATAAATATTCAAGAGAATTTCAAATGCATCAGCATACCAAAAGACATGAGGTTACCACAAGGAGGTTAGGTAAAACTCACTGAGCATCGACCCCAGCAGAAGCATAGAAAGGATTTCTTCCGGTTCTGTTTGTGGTACTCTCGGCCATTGGCCCTCACTTCCCATGTGAGGCCTGTGAATTAACAGATTGAAACTATTAAGTGTTGCTTTTAAGATCATTTTCTGCAGAAAATTAATGGACTCCTGATTATTGTATTTGAACGGTTGTGATGATGCTGTGTGATGAGAACATAACACATGCTAGAGAAAAAAATCTTCCGTAAAGCATCACAACTCTAAAAAGAGGAATCTTAATCCTGGCCCACTTCTGACAATGACAATGAATTTGATCTGGAGTATGTGAATAGCAGAGTGGTTTAATTTGGCAATGGAAAATGATTGCATCTCAGTAATGTGATAAATAAACAGCGGTAGACGTACCAGTTTCAGTCCTTTGCTTGGACATGATTTTGAAGACACTCCAAAGTTTCTTGATGGCAGATTATCTCATATGAAAGAGACAAAGAAACATATGTGGCTCCTTTTGCCTCTCGCTGACATTCTGTTGTAGATCTTGTAGGTCATTAGTTTCTGTTACCATGCCAACCTCCGTAATGCCAAAGAAGAGGGGGTTATAAAACCCTAACTACATGTTCCTCTTATCCCCCTGACAGTTTTGGCTATTCAAGTCTTACCTGCCCTGTTTTTAACCTCTTGATCAAATATAACATGTTAACTGAATATTAAGCAAAACATTGTGTCCTATTAGACATAATGGAGATAAATGTGTTTTTCTAAGAGGCTGCTGTGAGACATGAAACCCTGCACATTTAACACACTGTTCCACCATGAGTGGATAGATCTCATCTGAGATTGACTAAATAAGCTATGGGGACTCCCAGTTTTATCTATCAAAGCCTTAAAATGCAATATGTTGTTAGGACGTAAGATCAACAAGAAGTATTTCATTTACCTACATTGATTGCCGCTTCTCTCCTCCTGAAATATGGAATATTTGCAAGCAGGTGTAAACGCCTTTGACAACAGAGGTCCCCTGACCACAGCTTATTTCCGTAAACCTTCCCTCATCTCCTTTTCATAATAAGGACCTGTTTCATCTATCCTCCATCCCTGTCCCTCATTCTGCTGCAACAAGGCCCTGGCTCCGCCTTTCTCCTGCTCCCAGGTGTCATATTGTACTCCCCATGCTCCCCATGCAGAGCAGAAGAGGTGGCGTGCCAAGGCTGGAATAACAGGAACATTTGACGTCAATGTTTTGTTATAGAATGAAGCACCGTAAATGGCATCGGAATACCTCTAAATTGCATCTTGATGTCTATGTGACATTAAGGCATTGTTTTTAAGCTGGAACGGAGCGCTGTGTTGAGAGAACTGCTTTACAGGAAAAACAGCACAAATAGGATTCCTTGGCAAACACACAAATACAGCTATCATTTACCAGTGGACCCCCTACCACCTCAGTAGACTCTCTATAGTCATCATCAGTGAGGTACATCCTTACCTGTTACTTCCTCCGGGAAGTTTCAGAAAATGATGGAGATGAATGAGATATGATTATGTCTCCGAATTGTGGGGAACAGCAACGTCCCATAGTTTCCATTCTGACTCTAATTTTTCAGGAATTTCCCCTATGGGGATCAATAAAGAAACAAAATACGTGAAATAAATAAAGGAAATTTATGTCGTAACTTATTGAAGATTACTGAATCTGATTTGCTGAATTATTGCTGTTCCATCTATTTGAAGTATGTGTTGTGCTGTGCATTTTATTTTAAATTGTAATTTACATATTGTCCTTTTTTGCATATACAATGACAATGGCAGTGTCATTATAAAAAACACTTATAATTTTAGCGGGGACGACATCTGTCTTTTCTGCGGGGGATATCTGATTCATAACATCAGTCATTTTCCGATGAGGTAATTTAATATTTCGTCAAGGGTTTTAAACAACCACTGTGCTTTCTATGGGAAACTAGCGTCATCTGGTGGAGAAAAATTACACCCTGCAGTTGTTTAAACATAGTGGTTATTAAAAAAAAGGGTGCCTTTAAAAGACTCACCTCTGTACAAAAGTCTCTTCATTCAATACATAAACTAGATATCATTTAAACTGATTTAGGGTTTCATATCTCCATCATGATTCTCCTCTATTTGAAAGTGAAGTTGTCCCCATAGCAGCCACACATCAAAACAAAGTGTGTGGAACCTGAATGTACTGTACTGTGAGAGCCATCCTCAGCTTCCTCCATTTGTGCCCCAGCTTGGCTGTGCAGCGGAGCGCTTGTGGTGCTGTGGCTGCACTCAGGCCTCAATACACTGTCTAAGCCAACAAGTCGGGTTTTCCAAAAGTTTACCTGATGAATGGCACTCACCACCTGAAACGTACCAGCAACCTCCCGGTTTTGACAAATACATACTCTGTAAAAGTGAAGCATATGCAAAAGAGCTATAATTTCAAAACTAATTCTATATCCAATTCAACGGAATACAATAAAAGTTTGTTTGGAACAATTTTGACAGCTAAAAGCAATATTTCAAGTGGCAGATGAAGTCCTGCAAAATATATCAAGTTGATAAAATCAAAGGATTTGGCTTTCCATTGAGGCAAACAAAAATCAGTATAGATATTGTTTCCCCACTGTGGGACTCATAAAGTATTATCTTGTCTTTTATCTGTACCTTATAGGAGGGGTGAGATTTGCTGCGTGATTCATGTAAACTAATCCTTAATCTTTTGACGTGACTGATTCCCCATTATGGGCAAATGAATAGTAAACCAGACACAGGTTAAAATGTTGTGCTTTGGTCTTAACAAAACCAAAGCCAAAAAATGGAAAATCTGGTACAACTAAAAAACACTGCTTTCTCTGCTTTACATGTACAATGTTTTTAATATACATTTCAAAATCCTTTGCTTATTTGGTTTGGCCAAAAAAATAAGGATTATTTATGATTATGAGAAGCCATTGTGGAGTCTACTTATAGTGTATCACGTCATACAAACTTGACACATACAAAGAAAATCACAAGTAGAATCATCCTGGCACACGCTTGGGATGTTTTTCTTGAATTTGATCCACACTCAAAATGGTAAGTCAATTAGACATATCTCCAAAGCCCCGCTCCACGCCACAGAAAGGAGACAATTCTCTGCTCAGTGTCTGAGGCTCAATTATCTCCACATTCTGTAAGAAAATCAGGCCATCAAAAAATGAACACAGATACCAAAGACGAAAATCTGAATTTTTAGAAGAGGTTGGCCCTGAGTGCAACAGGGGACGGCAGCTTCTTAAAAGTAGAACATGGCTAGTTTGGTTGGAAGTGAGAGACTGTGGGAGGAGTGTGTGTGTGTGTGTGTGCGGGGGGGGTTACATAACAAACATTACGGTTTTACACGAAAAGACAAAGAGTAAAACAAAAAAAAAGGAAAACAAGTAAACCTCCCCCCAATGATGAGTCATTTGGTGACTTCGGTTTGTCAACTGTGTGGGTTTACTAGAACCTGTCAGAAATGGGTTAACTGATTTGGATTTGTGTGTAAAATTCCACAGTGTTCCAGTTCCTGAAAAGAATTGAATTGCATTATGACTGTTCTTATACCTTTTACTGTGGCTGCAAAGCCTGTTCTCTGCAGTTGAACGTCAGCAGTACTGAAACTGACTTTTTTCCCCATTCAGAGAGGAAACAATGACTACTCCTTCATTTTCATATGTAACGTCTTGCATGCGGACGTGAACTTGGATTCTAGATCATAATATGCAAGGTGCCGTGGTTAAAGTGCTAAAATTGAATATTATATATTAAATATGAAAGTAATGCATTTGTAAAACAAGTGAGCCCTTGCCAACATGGCAAGAAGCCTGAAATTTATGGCCAGATATATTAAACAATTTTCTTACTGCCAACAAATGTCACAGGGATCAAATCCATCAATTAAATTTTTGTTGTTGTATTTGCAGTTAAGATTTGCACCGATTCACCATAAGTCGTATTACTCAATTGATTGCTCAAAATATACAGTGACTCATGGACAAAGCATGCTCATTCATCATGATGAGATGACTGCTGTGCCTTGTTTAGTGAAAATCCTGGCCAAACCATCCTGTACATTTGAAATGAGGGCATTTAACTTGGGGATAACCTTGTGCCTCTCTGTGGTCTGATGTTATTCAAAGTGATGTGAATCCAAAAATAAGAAACGGGTCACAGAAAAAATGCTTCAAACATTTTGTGAAATGAGAAACATATGCAGAGCCTCTCCGGATTTTTTGCAAAAATACTCAAAATACAATTATTAAGAGGGGGAATCCTCCTAATCTCATGCAAGATCATCGCAGACTTGACATTCGTTAATTTTCAAGACTTCTTCTTTTGGTCAGGGAACTTATTACTTGACTACACCAGGCAGTTTATGAACACAAGCATTTCAATAATACAATTATAGGAAGAAATAACCAACGATATACAATGCAGAATGCAACCAGGATGTGGGTGCCGCCACAGAGTGAAAAGGAGACACTTGTAAATAGATAAATATGTGTGTAAGTGTGAGTGTGCTTGTGTGTGTGGGTCTTCCGTCAGCCTAGTTAATGTGATTCATATAAAAATATATATATATATATATATATGTATGTATGTATGTGTAGATATGTATATATATATGTATATGTGTGTATACACACACACGCACATACACATACACATATATGCATACATATATAGATGATGCAGACTCACAATTATACATCACAATACTTTGGGGAAAGTTGGCTTAGAAATTGGTTGACATTCACATGGACTCACTTCCCCTCATAAATACACCTGACTGCTTGTGCATGGAGGCTTGCCGCTGTGATAATCAGGAGTAAACACGATCATTAAGTTCTACAGACTTGCTGAAAGACTAACAAGACTGCTGCAGGCGCAACATGAAGCCTCTGTGGCTCTAGTGAGTCAGAGAACTGCCGTCATTTTCAAAAGAAGCAATGACATCCCCATCTCCTGATCTGGACAGCCCCCCCCCCCACCCCACACAAAACAATAAAATATGCCAAGAAAAAACAGAAAGGAAGCATTTTTTTTTACTTTATTTGATA
>CAAKHD010013852.1:34125-86988 GCA_901007705.1 Fistularia tabacaria
AGAGAACTGCCGTCATTTTCAAAAGAAGCAATGACATCCCCATCTCCTGATCTGGACCCCCCCCCCCCCCCCACTCAGCACACAGCAATGAAATCTCTCAAAAACAGAAGGAGTGAGCTTATTTTTTACCACTTTAGTTACATTTTCAGTGTGATTTACTTGCTCAGACAAGATGTCTTCAATTTTATGCAGTCTGTGGAATTCCTTGGCTGTATTGGCACTAAATATTAAAAGTAAAATCAATATTCCATTTATGCTCCTTAATAATATTCATGTATTAAATAAAATTCTGCATTTCGGACTTATAGGATTTGTGAAACCTAGGAGTAGGTGAGAATAGGGCTAAAGACGTCTTCTTCTATGGCCTGTTTGCCCTTTGTTGTAGAGATTCTAAGGCTAGGGATTTAATGTCCAAAAAATATAAATGACATACCTTTTCGAAAACATGCACTTGTGATTGATTGTTGTTGATTTAAAGTTAATGAAAAGGCCCACTGCGTAACTCACAGTTCCCATGTCAAGGTCAGACTCTCTACAGGTAAGTCACAAGTCAGAATCTCTGGGTTTGAAAAGTAACTAATGAGTTCTAATGAGCTTTTTACAAATTCTGTACAATGTCAACAATGTTTCAGGCAAAACAGAAACTATTTTACAAATTGTATTAGAAAACTAATTATATTGCTCATCTTGCATGATGTTACATAAATAATAAAAAATACAACAGTTTAAACAGATTGAGCTTTTACAGCTTGTCTTACTTGGGTAAAACCGAGGACATAAAAAAATCCTTTGAACATAAAAGAGTCAGAAATGCAAGTGATAAATCAAGCAAATCATATAAAATATAAATATGGTTAGCTCTCCTGCCTTGGGGCAAGCAGCTTCCTGGTTCGATTCCTACCGATGCTGTTCTGTGTGAAGCGTGCATGTTCTCCCCCTGGTCTGTATTGGGTCTTTTCACTTTCTTCCAACAGACCAGAAACATAAACTGAAGACCCTAAGCAGTCCGTAGTAATGAAAATGAGGGCGAAAGGTTGTATGTCTTCGTAGTCGGCCCTGTGATTAACCAATGACTTGTTGTGGGTGAAGGGTTTATTTGAATTAATGGATTATTCAGTTATGAGCCTATCAAATCTGTGTGTCATGTCCTTAAAGCTGGTTGCGTTGGCTCATCTCGACCTCTTCATCATTACCATACGCAGCTTTGTCACACGACAGTCTGCTGCTGCAAAAGTTTATGAATGAATACAGTTTATTTTTATTTCTTTGCAAATGTATGTATGTATGTGTTTATACTTGTGTGTATCACAGGAGCAATTTCAATAAAACATGATAAAGTAATTCTTCATTGCAAAATCTTTCTTCTAAAAGTTCTTGCTTTCTTGCTTAGACTCGAAGTTTTTATTATCAATGTATGACAGCATTAAAAGGGTATGTGCACTCACATATGTTACTGCTGTATTGTTTATGGTGACCTTTAAGGATAAGAAATAATTAGTTGTGTTTTCACACCCACATACGCCCCCCCTTCTTGCAATGAGCAGAGGGAGCAGGGCATAAAGCACATTAAAAATGACTAAGATTAATTAGGGGTAGATAGTTAGTTGTGTAAAGGGGGATTTTTGTCGCTGTTTTGCATGTACACTTTACTCATGCTATCAGGTTGAAGCTGTTCTATTTTTGAATTTAGAAAATAAGAACACATCGAACTGCCATTCAGGTTAAAATAGTCTGAAAGGAACGTTAAATAGTATCTCTGATTCCTAATAAACGTAAGAGCCAATGTGGATAACGTGGTCACTATTGGTTGCTCATCACCTTTAGTCTATTCAAAATTACACACAGATTTTTTAGAAATAAAAGTGTCAGCATACCTTGACTCTTAGATGAATGAAGATGTGGGTGGATACAATATTGTGTTTCCAAACACATCACAATGATGATGATGATGATGATGATGATGATGATGATGATGATGATGATGATGATGATAATGCAATAAGAAAAACATAATCAAAAAATATTATAACCACTACTAATTATAGTGTCATGAAGAACAACAATAAACATTTGGTAGCTTAGTAGAATAGTATAATTGTTGTTAGTATTATTTGCACTATTATGTCAACATGAACAACAAAAGCAATATGACCAACCAGATATTACATCATTTAAAAAAAAAGAAATCTTTGGATTTTTAGAGTATAATTTTAATTTCTACTTACCTTTACATGCAGTAATTCAGCGTACTGCACCCACCAGGTGCAGAGGCTGGGGGGGGGGGGGTGGCTTTCACTGTCAGGTGACTCAACATCATAATCTATTTAATAACTTTTACAACCTGAAATATCTGACCATATTCTGTTCCTTTACCACTCATAAAAAGGTTATTAGGTTATTAGGTAAAGGATATTAATTTTTGCATGGGAAATCTGTGAAACTGCAATCAAGGTAAGTAGGGCAGGGGGCTCAAAACTCATTTTAATGCTGCAGCAACTGGTGGTTTGATGAAACCACATTCTTTTGTGGCAGACTTCCGCTTTCCACATGCATGGCTGTTTCCCCCGATTCACCGGCATGCAAAAGTTAATTCTTGACATAACATGTTGTGCAGCTCTTAAACTACCGACAGGATTATTTAACACAGTCTGTTGCAGAACTACCACTCCATCTGAGCAATTCCTCTTCGTCCCACAGGTCAGTGCGACACGTTAATGTGTTCTGAGCCGAGCTTTGATTGTGTTTGCCGGAGAAAAACGAATCTAGGTTTTACATGCAAATACATGAAAAATTAAACATATGTTATAAGTATTGTAAAAGTATTGTCCAACAATGTTAGAATAACAGAAACTAATAGGAGTCATTTCTGGTACTGACCATGAACTGACCATGACCTGGATGAATAAGAGCTTCCATAGAAACATTAGGTCATAAAATATAAAAACACACTTAAGTAAGGGACTTGAATAATTCATCCACTACTTTTGCTGAATAGTCAGGGGTTGAGTTTTTTTGGCACTCAACAAAATGGTGGATAAAATATTTTAGTTGGGCCTATTTAAAACCATTTGCAGCCAATATTCAGTTTTGCAGCTAATAAATAACAATGCTGAATAAAAGTGCAATGTTGTAGAATTATCAGCAACTGCAGCAACAAGTCCAGATAAGGGACTGGATATCCAAACACATTTCAAAAGCTTAATAATTGAACAATTTAAAATTAGATATCAAATATATATTTTTGAGTATTGTCTACACTTTTTATGACAATGCAAATTAGGTCTTTTAGGTATTTGACTGGCTTTAATAGCGATCATATGAAGGGTAAAATTACAGTCTTCCAACGCTTGGTTGTTTTTATCCCACTGATGTCAGTGCCTCTTGATGAGATTTTTGATGATTTAATATGGGATGCTTCTCTGGATACTTGGAAGCACGAGTAAAAGAAAATTCCTGATATTAAACACAACTTTGGATTAAAACAAAAACAAACTTCTCCACATTCAAATTACATCTATTTATAAATTTCAATTTTTATGCTGTTAAATCTCCGTCATGCTTTGATTGATTGAGTTAATGGAGTTTTAATTGATTAAGTTACTCAGTGGTACTTGAGCTCAATATAAAAATATGGCATTACAGACATTGACGATCACAGCCAATATGCATATGAGAAAATGTACGACCCAACTAAAATACTTGTTTTGAAATACTTGTCCGTGTGTATACACACATACAAACATTAATATGGAAAATGGAAAAAAGAATATATATACTTAAACACATCTACACACACACACATATATGTATATACACACACACACATACACATATATACATATATATATACATACATATACACACACACACACATATATATACATATATATACACATATACACACACACACATATATATACATATATATATACACATACACACACACACACACACACACACACACATATATATATATATGTAATTTGATATTATTAATTAATTTATTACATTGTTTTTTTATCATTTAAACTAAGTCTGTAGACATCAACAGAACATTATACAGTTCTATAGTTGATTTGTAGATGGTGACTCTTCAGTCAGTCCAATCGATCGGATTTCTTATAGTTAGTTCATATTTTCTTATTGCAGGGGAATTTTGCCTCCCGTTGCTATGTCGACCCCAGGGACCCCTCTGAATTCACCCTCTTCTTCTTTTGAGCCTCATCCACATGTTAGTCTCTTCCTCCCCACTGTGAAGCCCCTCACCTGGACTAACCCCCTCCGCAGCCACGGGGTCAAGGAACCGCTCCCCCGCCGTAAGAGGCGGGTGACCCCGACTCCCCAGAAGGATGACGCCTACTGGGAGAGAAGGCGCAGGAACAACGAGGCGGCCCGGCATTCGCGGGAGAAGAGGAGGCTTAGTGATCAGATGTTGGCAAACCGGCTGCTGTCTCTGAGCCATGAGAATGCGCAGCTAAGGGCGACGGTGCTCAGCCTTCAGGGGGACAGAGAGGTCCTCAGGCCGCCACACATCCACAACTTCCTGCAGGCAGGGCTCTGGGGCCCGGGCTATCTGCGCCCCCCAGTGCATGTGTGGCCACGAGAACCCTGGGGCCAACCGTGGGAGAACCGTTATTTTTCGGTTGGTTGTCCATCAAGGTTTGGCGCGGAGGGAACGGACACACCCTGGGTCCAAGGCCTCCGGCCCCGAGGAGCGAAGGCAGAGATGGACGCCCAGCAAGGTTCCACCGACATGCTGCATCCAGCATCCATCTCCGCCGCACCATACCCACCCAGCGACTGGCCACGAATGAATCACTTACTGCCTCTGTGGTCGCTCTGTCTGACCTCACCCGGGCCTCTGAGCCAGGGTCACGGGATGGAGCAGCACACCCAGTCTGTCGCAGCCCCGGATCTAGCTGAATTCTGATGGAAAGTAGCGTTCAAAGTTAGAAGAAAATAATAAATCACTTGTAGTCACATAGTAGTAACACAATTGTGGCGTTCAAGTGAAACTAAGTGGAAAGAAAGGTCTTTCCACCATCACAGATAGGTGAAAAATATGACATCACAATGTGAAATGTTGGGTGCTTGATTATCTATTTAGAAATACACTGAAAATGGGAAAAGTGCTATGCAAAGAAAGCAATTATCTATTCGTCCGTGTTAAAGAGGACACACACATATGAAACTATGTAGGTTATACACGCAGTTGGAAATGATGATTGTCATGATCTGAATTGTTATAAAATCAAAGTCTGGTGTTATTTCAAACGTCAATTGTTCACCTCCATCCTTCCTGTGTGATTTAAATAAGAACAAAATGTTGATGAAACTAAATCTATCAACTCCCGAATCTAACGTGTTGTATCTGTCCTCTATTTAATCCACAGGCCGTAAAATCAGGGATTTGGTCTAAATCGGCTTGCTAAATATACCTGCTAAAGTTGGCTGTGGAGTTAAGGCAAAAGCATTTTCCCATAAGGAACAAGCTCATTTAAGGCTAATTTAAGGTTATTTCTTAAGTGTTTGCTCTTCAATAGAAAATCAATATCAGGTGCTTCTTCTGTGCAGATTTTTTTTTTTAATTCAAAGTAAGTTCAGAATAAGTAAAATATGAAAGACAAGCAATTTCCTTGAATGGCAGTCCAGTTAGTGGCTCAGCAAGTTGTGATAAAACGCCTCAGATTCCATATTCTTGCTTTTTTTGAATTCATATCTATATTTATATTATTCAAATGTTCAAAAGAAGTCAAATCAAATCAAAATCTAAATGTATTGCATTCATTCATGGATTAAAAGTAACAGACACATTTTTTTGAAACCACAGAGGCACCAGGCTGCATTTCCTCAAAAGATCCAGCAGAGGAAGCTATGACAAAGAGACAGGCTTTAGATTTTAGATGATATTATAAAACGGATGACTAGAATAGAGTATAATAGAATAGAAATACTTGGATTCCAGTCTGGCCATTTTATTTTGTGAAAGCAGCAGGGTGGCAGGGCGCGAAATAAATAGAATAAATAATGAAAGATGTCTGTTCATGTTTCAACTATTTTTGCAAAGTTCTGACTTTTTTTTTCCCAGACAACAAGGGAAGGATTGAATCCCCCTCCCCCACATTCATTAATCATATAAATAATTACATCATTAATTACTTTTACTCTTTTTTTATATTGTGTCTGAATGGGATTTTAAAATCTCAGAATAATTTCTGAGGAATCTGTCTGGAATTTCTTCTGGAATTCCTGTGTTTTGTTTCCCTTGCTTTTTTTTCACTAGGATTTACCCTGAATAATGTGTGTTATATATTCTATATGCACAAGAATTTGTTCACAGTTATTGCAAACTGTTTACAGAATAAGTAAAAAATATTTTAAAAAATTTGATATGAAGGTAGTTGGCGTGAGAGATGAGGATACAGAGAATAGGGTTAGATGGAGAAGGTTGATTCGCTGTGCCGAAAGGAAAAGAAGAGGTTTGCAATTGTCAATTATTTCAGAAGAATTATAACAATGAACTGTATTTTTTTGTAAAATGTAGATTCAAGATTACTTCAATACTAAATTTACAATATAAAATTAATCACATCTGAAGGGAATAATAAGGATCTTTACATAAATATATCTAAAAGTTTTAAAGGATTGATGTGTTTTACAAAAGCAGATAAGATTTGGAACATAAAATGTTAGAGCCTATGACCTGAACTTTGGACAGTTCTCTTTCTTTCTGGGAATCAGAAGAGAAGACATTTTCTATTTAGGAGCAAATACAAGTTCAACATACTATTTCTATGTAAAATAATTTATGAATTACAGTGCTTTCAACTTCTAAAAGACAAAAAAACTAACCAAAAAGCTGTTGATGGTTTTTGTCTCTTAAGTCAAACCTACTTTTCTGGATTACGCCCTGTATCACTGTTATTATAACTCTCTTTCTCATTAACTTTTAAAATCCTTTGACACCCTGAAAAATGCGGGACACTGAATGTTGTACATTGTAATGTAGGTAATGTGCAGCTGAGAGAGGAAAATGGTGCAAAAACAAAAACTGTAATTGCAAAACTTGAATTGAATGATTTCATCATTATTACTGTACTGTAGGTTGTGAAATATATGTTGTAGTGCAAATTTAGGAAACACATCTATCAGTGACAGTCTGATTCCAAGGAGAACACCGCGAGGCAAGTCAACACCATAACCTCTAGTATGATCAAGGAGAGGTCAAAGTTTCAAAGGAGAGTTGTTCTAAGTTGTATAATGACATATTAAAACCAACTAAGAGTGAAAAATCCCTGATTGAATTCACTGGCACCTTTGAAACAGTAGATATTTGAGCATTTATATGTTGGAGATAAGGCCTCAGATTTGTGTTCACATTTAAGTTTAATGAGTTTTAATGAATTATAGGCTACAAAAATGAAGCAATGATGAATAGACAAAAAATTCAAATATACCTTGTTCCAGTCCCAAGCCTGGATGCAGAGGGTTGTGTCAGGTTTCGGATCAAATTTACAACTTTCATACTCCATCAATGATGTCAATGATGACCACCAACCGTGGACCTACAGGGTAGGTCGATGGAAATTGGGTTACTCTGGGTCAAAGAAGGAGAGGAGGGAGGCTTGTCCACAGGTAGAGAGAGAAGAGAAAAGATGTCTCAGACTGAAAGAAGGGACTTTGACTGTTGGGACTATGACAGGGGAAGCTAGAGAGATGGTTGACATGATGCAGAGGAGGAGGGTGAATATAATGTGTTGTCCAGGTTACCAGATGGAAAGGCAGGACAGGACAGTCAAAAAGAGCTATGAGCCTGAACTCAAAAATTGATGAAAATTAGAGACAACAAAGAGTAGAAGCGGTGACTGCTGTGGACCACGAAGCGCCAATGATTAGTAAAGGTGAACTGAGGAGGGAATTGATGAGGATGAAGAGTTGAAAGACAGTTGGTATGGAAGTATCTGGATGATGTGGCAGTATAGGTTTTGACTAGGCTGTTCTAAATCATCTTAGAGAGAGAGAGGATGTCTGAAGAATGGCGAAGTGAGCTGGTGCCAATTTTTGAGAACAAAGTTGAGGCAACTACAGAGCAATAAAGTTGATGAGCCATAAAATCAAGTTATAGAACTCTGGGCAGAGGTGAGCATTTGTGAGCTGCAATATGGTTTCATGCCTAGAAAGAGTACTGCAGATGCAGTTTTTGTTTTGAGAAAAGAAAAGTTTAGAAAAGGTTAGAGGAGCTGCAATTTGCCTTTGCAGATCTAGAAAAATCATACGACAGGGTACAGAGGGAGGAACCATGTTATTGTATGAGGAAATCTGGAGTGGTATATTATAGTTGTGCATGACATGTACAACGCCATTAGGACAACGATGAGGTGTGCCATAGGTGTGACAGTTGTTGAGAGTGGAGGTGGGACTACATCGGGGATCAGTTCTGAGCCTCTTCTTGTTTGCCGTGGTAATATACAGGCTGACAGACAGGAACCAGCTTGGACTGTAATGTTTTAGCAGGTGACGTTGTGATCGGTAGAGAGAGCAGGAAGCAGGTGGAGGAAAATCTAGAAATAGAGGTATGCTCTGGAAAGGAGTGGGATAAGAGAGTTAGCTGCGGCAAGACAAAGTTCATGTGTGCGAATGAAAGTTTCTTGAGTCAACAGTACAGAGCACCAGAATGTTGTTCGTGAAAAAAAGGAATCAGCCAAAACTAAAGGAATGGTGTAGAAGACGCTGGTCAGACCCACAATGTTGTTTGAGAGACAACGATGCAGTATTTATAGACAGTAGCATTCAAGAAAAGACTGGAGGCAGAGCTGGAGGTAGCAGAAATGAAAATCTTTTTGGGAGTGACAAGGATGGATTAGATAAGGAATGAGTCCATCAATGGGACAGCACATGTTAAATGTTTTGGAGATAAAGTCAGACTCAGTTGGTGTGGACATGTTCATATGAGAGCAAGTGGATACCTGGATATAAGGATGTTGAGGTTGGAACTACCAAGCAAGAGGCTTAAAGGCCAAAAAGAGATTGATGGTTGGAGTGAATTTTATATCCTGGGGGTTACATGTGGTCCTGTGGGTGTCCCTGTCTGCATGTGAATCAGAACATGAATGAAAAAAAAATGTATTCCATTCATGTTATACAAGTGCTTGCTTTTTTGTTATGATTGGTTCAGCCCTCCAACACCGTTCAGGTTTCTCATATGGCCAAGTGTAAAAATGTAATTGCAAACCCCTTGGTTAGATAGATGGAAGGTGATTAGCTGTGGTGACCCATGAAGTGAACTGCCAAAAAAGACAGACAGACAGACAGACAGACAGACAGACAGGCATGTGCAGAGATAAATTTGGTCTGTTAAATTTGTATAATTTCATTTATTACATATATATTGCTGAATATTTTTTTAGTTCTGTATTTAATTATGTATTTATGTTTCTGTATATTTGTTTTTTATACCTGTTCATCTCCCCAAATGGATGGAACTGCTATATTTTCTTTTAGTGTCTGTCCTCCTGGAGACTAAAAATGCAGTAAATATAAAAATTAACTATCACAACAGTGTATCACAACAGCTGTTTGCACTGCCACCTCACACTATTAAGGTTCCCAGTTCAATCTCAATGGTGGCATCTTTTTGTAGAGTTTGCATATTCTTTATGTGATCCCGTGTGCATAGACAATAGACAGATGAACAGATGAACAGTGAAATTAGATGATGCAGCTCACTGGTAGACTCATTTTCAGAGTCTACAATGTACCTGGGCGGAGACTTGGATATTTTTAACCTGATGTGCTTCCTCATAACCACAGAATGGGACAATGAGGAAATATTTGTCTCTGGTTTTCTCTAGTATGCCATCAATTTGACTGTGGGATCCGATAATATGCCAAGAAACCTCTCTCGGGGAGTGAGGTGGTAAAAAAACAGCCAAAAAAACCAAACAAACAAGAACCGACAACTCGACAGAATACTTCAGGGTAATGGTTGGGGTTATCGACTGAAAAATCGCGGTTTGGCCAATAATTAATGCCTCGGTAACTCGTGTGAGATAAAGAGAGACAGGTTATTTTGCAGCTCATATATTCAGCATGAGATGTACCTGCAAATATAAGGAACTGTCTGGGGTCCAATTGCAAACACAAGAGGTTCAATATTCAAAGTATGCGAGATTAGTATATTTGAGTATGAGGCTCATCTGTCAGTCCCTCGCATACCCATGCAAATGTAATGTCTTCTTCTTTTGCAAAGTAAAGAATAATAGAGTTGAGTATGGAAATAAAAGTAACAGAGAAAGGGAGGCGAACCCAAAGTAGGAGCAGATGAAAAGAGAAAAATAGAGAAAATACTTCTTTGGACTCCAATTCAAACAGATGTAACCTTTAACCAAGTCGATTTCTTTAAGTATTGTACAAAATACTAATCTAAGATACCTTTTTCAATCCTAAAATAAAATTAAATAAATTCTTATTTTACAGGATTTTGCATGCAATTACATAAAAAATTAAACATATGTAATCAGGATTGTATAAGTATTGCCCAACAAAGTTAGAATAACAGAAACTAAATTAGGTAATTTCTGGTTTCATGGCAACTGGACTTGAGTTTGTATAGCTTGTTTATGTTTCACCTTTCAGCCGAGATTATTTCGACCAGAACCGACCATGATCTGGATGACTAAGAGCTTCCATAGAAACATTAGGTCATAAAATATAAAAACACACTTAAGTAAGGGACTTGAATAATTCATCCACTACTTTTGCTGATGGTGGATATAATATTTTAGTTGGGCCTATTTAAAACCATTTGCAGCCAATATTCAGTTTTGCAGCTAATAAATAACAATGCTGAATAAAAGTGCAATGTTGTAGAATTATCAGCAACTGCAGCAACAAGTCCAGATAAGGGACTGGATATCCAAACACATTTCAAAAGCTTTATAATTGAACAATTTAAAATTAGATATCAAATATATATTTTTGAGTGCTGTCTACAATTTTTTACGACAATGCAAATGAGGTCTTTTAGGTATTTGACTGGCTGTAATAGCCATCATATGAAGGGTAAAATTACAGTCTTCCAACGCTTGGTTGGTTTTATTCCAGTGATGTCAGTGCCTCTTGATGAGATTTTTGATGATTTAATATGGGATGCTTCTCAGGATATTTGGAAGCACGAGTAAAAGAAAATTCCTGATATTAAACACAACTTTGGAGTAATTATGGCTAAAACAAAACAAACTTCTCCAAATTCAAATTCCGCATATTTATAAATTTTAGTTTTTATGCTGTTAAACTCTGTCATCCTTTCATCTTGGCACCAGTAGATTGTATCTGCGTGCTCTTTATAATTTAATGTTTATTGTTTAATGTGTATTGTGCACTTTACTGTGAATGTGCACTTAATTATAATTATGTTGGTAATTTCATGTCACCGTGGGATAGTGTGAAATGTCTTCTCAAATTCTCTCTATGTCTAGTACATGTGGAGAAATTGACGATGAAGCTGACTGACTTTGATTAGTACGAATCTTCCTTAATTTCAGGTTGTTTGTGTTTCTTCATCATGGAGTCTCAGAGAGAATCAGAATAGCCTTTATTGTCATTGCAAGGCACAATGTGATTGGAATGCTACTCCTTTTGTTGTACAAAAAAGAACAAGGAAATACACAGCGTTTGGTACACAATATGATAATGAGTGAAATGAGATAAAGTGAAATGTGCTTTGTAAACAAAATGTTCTTATAGGCAAACCAGATAGATTGCTCTTGAAGTATATTGTACTTGGAGTAATTCTGTAGATATAAATAAAAATAATACACTGGGAGTTATTTCAATAGATTAAAGTTGGGGAAAAAAAAGAGTCCATAGAGGTGTGGCATGGAAAGTTATGTGGGGATTTATTCATGGTGGTTGAGTGTGGTGATGGCTTTGGGGAAGAAGCGGTCTCTGAGCCATTTTTTGCGGCTTTTGTGTGCCTTGGAGCGCCAGAGGGTCTTTGTCATTGCTTTGTCTGGGTGGTCAAGAAACCCATATTTTATAAACGGTATAAAAAGTAGAATTGCAGAAGAGATGCTGTCGTGGGAGGAACTTCATGCCAGCAGAGAGGAAGGATGTCCTCTACTAGGAGAAACGATGCAAGAACAATAAGATAGACAAGAGGTCATAAACAATTTTTTGGAGTGTCATCTCATGTCCCTTACAGCAGAAAAGAAAAGGCCCAGTGCTGAGTTGGTGGCCATGAAGACCCACCCTGGCCTGCTCACCCCTGTAGACAACTGCGCTTACCACATCAGCTAATTGCAGCCCCATTGCACGAGCTGGACCTCGGAGCCTGCAGCAGCCCCAACCAGCACCTCCAGAAAAACACCCGCTGTGAAGACTTTCTGGACCCATCGGCCAACTCACCCTGATACACCTGCCTCTGTGTTTGCATATCTGCATGTGGTTTCTGTAACCAAGAGGCTCCAGCCTCCAGCTTCCTCAGGATTTCAAGCTGATTAACACCTTCTATCCTGTAGCACGTCCTCTGAAGCTCATTGTGCAGAGGAACAGCAGTGGGTCAAAGGGCCATTGTTGCGGTCTCACCTTAAAACAAAGGAGCATCTCTTCGACTGAGCCAAAAAGCCTGACAGGTGGAGGTCTTTCACTGTTGTTGTAAAACCTACAAGTCAAACTTGAATTCTGAAGGTATCTCTCGGACAAGACAATAAGAAAATAATCAAAAAAGCACCTGTAAGCAAGCAATAAACTTGATTTGCTCCCCATTTTTTATTCCCAAGCAAAAATGATTTGTTTATGGTCTGTGTGTGCTCATTAGAAAAGCCAAACAAATGATCGACAAAGCATTTAAAATTTGTTATACAGCTTTAAAAAAAAGAAAAAAAGTGGAATTGTTGAACCTGCTTGGCTGTCTGACATTGGTAATGAGAGAAGAGTCATTATTATTTTTTATAATCCACTTTTTGTGCCAAACTTTGATTATATCGTACTTTAAACATCACTTCAGTGAACATAGGATAGTCGTAAAATCCACTTGAGTACATTGTTGCAGGACTAGTAAGGAGGATATGTTAGAAAGTAAGACAAATTAATAGTACTTTAATTGACAACATTTAATGTCACAAGTGCCATTTAACCTACTTTAAAAAAACAGTTGCATCAGACTAAATTGTTATTTTCAGCAGGCTTACTCCAACTACTTAATGAGGCTTTGCATGTTTCTTAACTCTTGTTGATGCAAATCTGTGGGCAATAATTACAGCTAGACACATTCAGTCAAGAATTTCTGACAGAGCAGTAGAGTTTATGAAAAAGGTCATTTGTTTCATGTTTTTTGTTGTGTCTTATATTTTCAACATTGCAGGGTTAGCTAAATAGTCTGGTCCATTTGTATCCTATCTTGCAATTCTGTTTAAAGTCTAAAATGATTGGATTTCTAATCCCCAGTGGGCTATGCTAAATAATTATACCAAACAAATGGCCAGAGAATATTCAATCTTGCTAAACCACAAAAATTATCATGAGAATTTTGTTGAAACAAAGCTACAAAAACAAACAAAGCTTATACTTTACTGCTTTTCTTACAAACAGATAATCTGAATATTATTTAATATTGAAAAGGATGGCAGGAGGCTTGACAATATTTTATAAAAACAGGAAGGTGCAACTTCCTAAAAATTGAGAATGAAGTCTGATGTTGCATCTCCCAAGTATTCTGACAGAGGAAGAAGCTGATTGTCGCTCTAGCAGAATATTCACTTCCAGAAAATGAACAAGTAATTTTATCCTGTAATTCAGTGCACTTGAAATACAAAACTTACCCATTTATCATTTTTTTTTAGTTACTGACATTTTACCCTGAACTGTTAGTTCAAACATCATATCACAGGTGAAAAAAAGACAATGATAAGGAATGAAAAGGACTCAAGCATCCCTTTAATTACTCAATTTGCTGTATTACTAGTTGTCCTCTGTATCTAACCATCTAGTGCGGGATTAACATCATTCTGTTTTGAATACATATAAAAGGATATTTCAAAGCATATTTCAAATAACTTGTTTCTTTTTATTTTCTTGAATAGACTTCAACATCAGTGAAATGGTTGTCATACATTTTTCTTTAGTTTTAAGACCTAGTGTCAGCTACTATGTGGGGCTTATTCTTTAGGTTAGACAGATTGAAATGAAGATAGCTTCTTTGTATTTCCCCCCCAAAATATGGCTGCAACTGCATCAGTACAAGATTAAGGTCAAAATATGGATCCTCTTGGCGTTTCACCAGTGAACGAACACTTATCTGGAGGAACAATAACCAGAAATCCTCATCATTTCACCAAGTCCACTGAGCGTGGCTTGTGTTCCTTTGTTAAGTGGATTATACAGTGGAACTGGATGCCTGCATTTGCTGTAATATAATGTGTTATGTAATATTTTTAAGTCTTTTTTGTTTTCTATTTCTCAAAGCAGCCACTCGATACTGAGAAAGATATGAATATCATCTATCCATCCATCCATCCATCATCTGCTGCTTATCCTGCGAAGGTCCCCTGTTGGAATTGAACCAGGGCCCTTCGTGCTGGGAGACTGAAGCACTAACCACTGCGCAACCATGCCACCCAAGATATGAATATATGCAGCAATATCATTAATCCAAACAGGGTTATGATCATATATTCTTTGTATTGAACATCTTTTACACCAACAGGTTTCTGTGGCAGCTGATAATGAACTGAGAGAAGTTTTTGAAAGAAACAACTTTACTCTTACTTTCAGGAGCAGTGTTCAATTCCTGACTCCTCCTTGTTTGTCAAAGTGTTGTTGAGCAAGACACTGAACACCTAACCCTGGCACTGCTAGATGGCAGCCAACTGCTCATGTTTCATCCATGATGGGCTAAATGCAGAGAAGGAATTTCCCTGCGAGGGATAAATAAAATATAAACAATTAATAATAATTGCGGTTCCATAATGCAAATTCAAATGCTAAATTATATTATACTTTAAGGGCAACTCATTTCAACCCTTATTAGTTTTTCCTCATGGCTAGAAAAGGGGGAGATTCACCAGCTGTTTGTTTAATCAGTATAATTTGATGAAAAAACGAGACTCAACTTTTTGTCTCACAACATTAGAAAATACATTCCATTATTTCATCAACAGAAACACATGATTTTTAAAGTATCAAACAAGGCCACATCCAACAAGGATTCCATTGACAGAGGACAGCTATGTCATCTGAGTTTGTACTTCCCCATACACACTGGATGTTCACACACTATCCAGCTAAAGACAGCAAAATATTACTGTCAGTGATTAAGAGATCCAGTTGTGTGTTTAGTTTGGACAGAACTACAACTGAGGGCTAAATAATTTAGAATCTGAAAAGTTTTTCCAGTATTTCTGCCTACTTTGAAATACAGATTTTGGGGGGGGGAGAATAACATTTTATACTCACAAAGTGAGAAGCAGAGTTCAAATCCATGGACTTGAAGAACTGCTCAGAGGCTCTGTTGACTTGTTGGTCTGAAGAACCACATAAAAATACCCATTCTACCTTTATTATACAGTCTGTGTAATTAGTACATGGTTTTGCATGCTCATAAAATGATTTACGATCTCAGGCTGTTCTGATTACAAATATATATGAATTTTCTACAACATGAAAAATGAAACAGGACTTGAACATTCTTTTGATTTTAACTTCCTACTTGAACCGTTTCATAAAAGTAGATGTGTTTCAGCTGTTATAGCCAAATCACAAAAAAGTTGAGACCAGGAAGGCCAACAAGTAAGAAAATGTGAGCACGAGACTTTTTTTAACTGCTCACAAGGTATTTTATTTTTGTCACTTGTATTTTGTTGAATGCATATTAAATGAACAATAATCCTTGTTATACAATACATTAACTGGGCTGACTGTATAATCCACTAAAAAGTGAATTATGACAGTAAATTGTCTTCTTTAAGTTCATTGAGTAGCAATAGCACATTAGTTGATATATGACTCAACTGAATAAAACCAGATGAAATCGATGGGAAAGCTATTTTCAAGTAAATTTAGACCAAACATTTTCACAGTGACAGGGTCACATGTAGAGTGTAGATTCTCTACACCAATGACTGGGATTGAAAAAGCAAAAGACAGCTATAAAAAAATGTGACAGTGGACAAGACATCATAGCAATAAATATGGCATGCTTTATAAATAGTGTGCTGTTTTTCTCTCCATAAAAAACAATGCCATACAAAAACAGTTGCACAATTTCAAAACACAGTGTATTTCATATATACAGTATGAAGTCAGCAAAAGTAATATTTAAATTACAACTGTGTACATCTCTAAAATGGAGAGCGAACTTAAAAGTGGTGTCAAACCAGTCCATGAAACTCAAGCCTAATGTTGCCATAAATTATGTCTCTACTACGTTAGAAAATAATTGCGTATAGATGAGCAAATGACTTGTCTCAGTTTGTTTTGCAGATCTGAGACGGAGACTGAGTTATGGTTGTTCCTGCAATCTACACCTAAGTTTTATCGTTGAAAGAGGGATAAAAATCTTGAGTTACGGTCTGCTTGCAGGGATAAATCGATTGTTGCTCTTGCAATAATTTTCAAGTCACTATCATTTATAGCCAACAGATGGCAGCAGAATAGCGTTAAGTATTTGACAGGACATCAAGTATTACAGGTGCCCTGCCTTTTCTCACAGAAATGTTTAAAAAGAAGAGAAATATATGGATATCTATTAGATGACCATTTCAAGTCGATGGAAAGTAGAGCTGATGCCACATAAATAATAAGACAGACATTCCGACAAATTAGACCTTGTCTGAGAGCAAAAAGAACTGAAGAATCCACAAATCATGTTCGTCACAGCAAAATGCTAGATAGGTGATTCATAACATCTGTATCTTAATGTGGATTTAAATTAAAATGGTCAGTAGAATTTCTGTCTGTGAATACAAAATGATATGCAGTTGTCTCGCTGACGTCAAAAGTTCATATTCAGAAAGTGTAATTATTTGCGATGACAAAAAAAAAACAAACATTGAAAATGCACATGTAGAAATACAGACGGAGTGGGACAGTACATTAAATTTACCAAAAATTGTCAGCTCTTCGTGACGCGGTACCAAAGTTTTGTTTCTCCTTTCCAATATGACCTTTAGTGCAGTCTGCAAGGTCTTTGACACATTAGCATTTGGCCCAGCACGTCTCGAATGCATTGAGGTCCTGATGAGTGCCTACTTACTTCCTTCCCCTGCTGGTCAGCCAGGCTGCCTCCCTGTCACTTACAGCCAAAAATAGGCGAGTGAACTGAAACCTGATGGAAATGTTCTTGGTGATTTGCTGAGAGCTCTGGGAGTGGACATGTCTCAGTGCAATATCTATCAGACGACATGATTCAGTGACACTGAAAAAGTTTTGTTTATATCTGGACTGGATAGTGATGATTTGAAAAAGAGTAATATTACAGTACAAAGATAAACCCAGATCACTCAACAATTCTATGAACAGCAACAAGAATTAAAATGTCAACAATTACAAAATATATGATACATCTTCTGCATTGTGTTTCCTACCTTTGTGGTGAGTTCATTTTACAAATACTACATATCATTCAAAGTAAGACGCAGAAACTGTACATGCATTCATCTTTAACATCTAGTATTCTTAGATGAAAAGGATCACTCTTGAACAATGAATAAGAAACAGACAACTACATTCTAACTGTAGCATCAGGACATGAAGGTCCTAAATTTTCCCCATGTAGTGTGGTACACGACCTTATATACATGTAACCCATAGATACGCAATTCTTGCTGCTCTGGGCGACTCTCGATGCAGTCGATTTGAAGGAATTCTATAACGGCTTTGTATTGACATTGGTATGAGACGGTGCTTTTCATGTCAGCTTGGCAGTAGTGCAGAGAGTGGTCCTCTGGTTTTTAAGGTACTCAACAGAAATATACTCTCAGCAAATTGCTCCTCAAGCAAAGTTTTACTGCTAATGTGTTTAAATAGGCAGTTAATAACTAGAGCTAGTCAAATACATTTTGGCGAGTCCATGGCATTCATTGAGCACTACCCTGTTCGAATGTATTCTTCAGTTTGTTGATATAGAGCTTACATCTGCTCAGATGAGGCAGAGGCATTGTCTTCGATAGACAAAGGGAACAGCTTTTCTTGAAGTGATGAAGGGGAGTTGGCAAGAGCTTTAAAGAGGTTTCAGATCAGTGGGAGGGAGTGCTTTTGTTTCCTTTTTTTTTTTAACAATATATCCGTGATTTTGCGACATCTTAAGGTATAACCTTTTTTTAATGAGCAGAAGAAAATATACTTTGTCTCCCCATTCATAAAGTAGTTTTTCAATAAAAAAAAGACAACAGATTAAATTTAATGTTGTGCACATTTTTTATCTTGCAAGCACAAAAATTAATTTCTGTGACTTAAGTCTTCGATTTTGACTGTTCAGAAAATCACATTTAGGTAAGACTTACAGTATAGGTCGGAACAGAGACCTTGTGGTTAAATAGGTGCGCTTTGAATCCCTCAACATGTGCCCTTGAGCAAGACACCTAACCAGCACCAGCTACCCATGTGCTGCAACTGTATCAGTGTTTTTCTCTACCTCCAGAATCCTTAGAAACACAGTCAGTTTCCCATCAACAGTCAATAAATTAGCCATACAAAATGTAGACAGAATGATCTGTAGAATCAGATCATTTTCATGTTAAATTTGCGTGCCCCTCCCTGTCCTCCACTAGCAGCAGGTCCATCGACTTTTCTGAAAGAGTATTCCACTGAAAAATTGTTTTTGTGCTGTCCTCTACCACGACTCCACACAAATAGCAGGATGAAACAGAAGAGCACAACTCCTAGGAACATGATGCATCCCATTGCTGTGGATATGAGGATCGTTTTGAGGTCTAGTGTAAATTTCAAGAAGACTCTGGTGTCATTCAGGTTTGTGTCATTAAGGTCTCCAACATAGTAAGTACGGTTGGCCATGAGGGCAGCATCTAGCGGTAGCCCACTGACTGTGAGCGTGGCAAAATAAGTGTCATTTCCACCAGCATTACTGGCAATGCAAATGTAGGTTCCAGTATCTGTGACCTGGGCGTACCTTATTTCTAACGTACCTTCCGGTAATACAGTTAGGCGGCCACTGCTCTTTGTGGTAATGCGGCGGCGCTGAGGAGAGATCCAGAATATCACTGGTGTTGGCTCACCCTCTGCTCTGCAAATGAATGACACTACCTGACCTTCACGGGCAGATATTTGCTGCAGCTTCCTGTTGCGGATTTTAGGCTTCTGGCAAGTGAAATGGTCAAAGAGGGCGGAGTCCGAGAAAGCGTTGAGAGCCCGTCCCTGCACCTCAACAGGAGTCATGCATACTGGGGAGGCACCATCAAAGTTGAGAGTCTTCCTGCGTTGGAGTATCCAGAGCAAGCGACAATCACAAGCCAGGGGGTTCCCATCCAAACGCACTGTCTCCAGTGAATTGACAGACTGAAAAGCCCCCTCCTCCAGTGTTACGAGGCCGTTAGTGGAGAGGTTAAGAAGCCGAATTTGTCTAAGACCACCCAGCGCATATGGCTGCACCATCAATAGATTGGCATTGACCAGATGAAGCTCTTTCAGTCTGACAAGATCCCGTAGAGACCAGGACTCTAAGACAGAGATAGGATTGTAGGAGAGGTTGAGGCTGGTGAGATAAGCCAGACTTCGTAGAGCTGAGGTGGGCACAGAGGTGATGTTGGTGTGGGTAATGGAGAGCCAAGATAAATTAAGCCCCTGCAGACTGTGAGGCGAAACGTACTCCAAAAAAGGCCAGTGATCAATCTCTAGCCCTCGGAGGTTTCCCAGCTTCCGGAAGTTCTGGTCCTCTAAGCTAGAGATACTGAGATACCGAAGTCGCAAAGTCACCAAGTTATGAAGGTAAGACAAAGACTGGCTGGACACAGAGGTCAGGTTGCACCTCTCTACGGTCAGCTCCTTCAATCCCGTCAGACCCAAAAATGCCTTATTAGAGATATAAACCAGGTCGTTGTCTCCAACCTCCAGGTTCCTTAGATTTTTCAGGTCTTGGAAAGTGAAGTCCAAAAGAATTACAATCTTATTCCCGCTAAGGTCCAGCGATGTTAGATTGGAAAGACGTGAGAAAGCCCCCATAGGGACCAGTTTAAGCTGGTTCGCCCTCAGTGAAAGTGACTGCAGGTTTTGGAGACTAGAAAAAGCATTTGGTTCCAGGACACTAATCATGTTCTCACTCAGGTCTAGATTTTCGAGGCGAGGATATGGAAGCAGATCACCATGTTCAACCCAGCGCAGTTTGTTCCCACTCAGATCAAGGATCTTGGTGTCCAATGGGATCCCCTCTGGCAACGCGGACAGGCGTTTACCATGGCAGGACACAGTCTTGAGCTTTGCAATACACTCACAACGATGAGGACATGCTTGGCTCTGGGTGGGCGACACCATAATCATCAACAACAAGAACAAGAGAGGCAGGAGCCAACCCTCCTCCCGGCCTCGGCTTGCCCTCATGGTCTTCCTTTCTTCTGTGTCCTACTTCTTTCTGGGGGTTTATCAGTGGGCCAAACACCTAAGAAAAACAGAAAGAGGGATTGTGTCAAATGGATGAAGAAAGGCCTGCCTGGTGGGGGAGAGACAAATGATCAGAGAAACATGTTAATTCAACTCACTTCCACTTCAACAAAACTCTAAGTGCGTAGAGTTACTATCACAATCTCTAGTTGGCCTCAGAAAATGGAGAACATAGAGGTAGTGCTCCTTGAAAATACTCCAAGCACTGGATCTGCATTTCGCCTGACAGCTCAGCTTAGAATACTTGACAGTGCCTTCCTAGTACCTGTGCTAGAACACAGCAAAGAAAATCTTTTTCTTTGTTTTTCAAGAAAACATAATCCTACCTAAAGAGTGACAATGTGTTTGTTTTTTCCCCGCTGCACTGGCACAGCTAAAGAACAGAATTCTAAATTTTTTGTACTGTGTAGAAGTATGTGTGTTTCTAGTGACATTACAGTTTTGGACTAATGCTCTCTGCAAATGTATCCGGAGCATAAAAATCTTGTAAAACTTTGGAGTGGAAGAGGCACTCACCAGACGACTCAGTACATCAAAACTTCATCACATCATTGATAAATCTCTCAGGCACAAAGCCTATCATGAAAGGGGGCTTGCCTAACCTGACCTCACTTTTGTTTTCTTCTGACAAAACTGACACGCACGCATCTATCCCCTCTACAGCTTGATGTTTGCAGTCGAATGGTAATCCCTTTTATAAACCCATGACAAAATACCAACAAGGGGGATGCACAGTGATCCTGAAAAATACATTCAGTAGCACGAGAATTTAAGAGCGGTTTCGACAGGCTATGAAGACTGGAATAATAAACAATGACCCTTGTGACTTGGTGGTTCACACACACATTAGATGGCCCCTATATGTTATTTGTATCATTAATATGACAAACAAAATATGCGTACAAAGCAAAAAACACTGCTGTTTTAATTACATACACAATGAAAGCCTGTGGACTTAAATTGTAAGCACACTGGCTTTTTTGGCATCCTCACCTTCTCACATACCTTCATTATATTTTTAATATTTAATGTTCATCTGTACACAAATTGTGATCAAAAATGTATCCTGGCAAAGAGATGACTATTTCTATTAGTTTGTCTGAAGCACAGCAACAGTACCCGCAAAACGCAGGCTGTCCAGGGTAAGCTCAAACTAAGATGAAAATGTTGTCATAGATAAATTACATTTTAAAATTGGAAAAAAAACAAAAAACAATATCATATTGCCATGTATAAAGCACAGGATTGTCACCGCCCCTAACAGTTGACAAGGATCTGGCTACAATCGGCCCACAATTTTGTGTGAATTACAGTGTTGTGTGACACACAGATGCTTCCCGGTCACAGTCCTCAGTGACACTGAAGTTGTTCAAGGGTCATTTCCCCAGCTGACCATTTCTACTGCTGAAATCAATGTCCCAGCAAATCTATGGCAGGTTATTAGCCTTGCAGTCCCCGAATTATGTTGACTTTACTTGCTATAGATGGTCTCATCATAAAAAAAAGCATCTGTGTGGGCAGACGGTGTGACTGCCTCAGGGCTCTGGCCCAGAACGGGACTGACTGAATGATGAAGTTTCAGTGAAATCAGAACACTGGAACTTCTGATGTGCCTAATGACTCAGCTGGTGAAAACTATTGCTGTATGCAAAATGGTTTCAGCTCATCTGTCTATCCAATCCATCTTATTCTAATGAGTGTGAGCTCTCAGAGACGCTGGCAAAAAATATCATTAAATCTGTTACAAATGTCCATTTGAGCTCAAGTACTCCAAGAAGAACTGATTACAGGTAGAATTTGGGAAAAAGATCAGATGTACTGGGACCTAGGACATTTTTTTTCAGCCAAATTTCAGTCAAAATTCAAGGCAACAGTTATGAGAGGAGGATGAAAGGGAAAGGACAAATCAATTTAATTTAGTAATGAGTGTGATTATCACTCTCTGAATACCTGCTCCCTTCTTTTAGAGTCAACCTCCACTCCTCCTTCACACGGTAGAGTAAGAAACATTAGGTCCCCAATTTTACGTTGAAAGTACAATGTCATTTTAATTATGTTTTTATTCAAGAACTTCTTGAGTGCTAAAGCTTAGAAAAGCAAATTTAAATTGTACCTTTGCAATGCTTTAGGTAGTTTTTTTCCCCTTCACTAGCTTTTTGTACAAAACATACATACATGCATCATTAGAAACCCTTTGTTTTTCAAAGTTGATACTAATGTGTTAACTCTTCCAGATTCAGAGTTTTTTTATGCTGTATGCTTAATTTCCAATAGGGATTCTGAGTTTGCTGAGCAATACATTTTTTGGAGCGTTTAGCTTCTACATTCCTATTCCTGGTCTTTTAATCTGTTTTTCTCTTTCTTCCCTTTTCAATTTCAAAACATCAAAATTAATTGTCATCAAAATCTGTGCCAAAACTTGAGCTCTCCAGAGAATTTCAAGTGCTGATTCTTGTGTTTTCCATTCATCGGTATGTTGATTTATGTGCTTTGTTTGAATTTCCTATGTATTGTTAAGAAAACAGTTTAATGAGCCTGATAGGGTGTGCTGTTATGAACACAAAAATTTAGATCCTGGACCTGGAAACAAGATAGACATTCTCCCTGCCCGAGGTTTTATCTTCTGTCTCAGTGAAGATTAGTTCAGACTGAGAGAGCAACTTCAACAAACTTCCTCATCCAGCCCCTACTGACAGCTACAACTTCCCAAAAGTCTCCAATTTCCAAATTCTCCAAGACAGTCACATGACCCATCTTTCTTTCCCAAATCTGGTAGCAGCCACTTGGAAATCCCCGACCAGCTAATGCAACGCAGGTAAAGAGCAGTTGGGACGGACTAGTACATTGGTTCAAACAGCATGATCCAGCATGATACAGGACCTACTGGATGTGTAAAGCTGCTGTCCGCGAGGCTACAGTTACCTGGCAGGAAGCTGCAGTCAGAAATAACAGCTGTCATATCTCTTTGGTTATACAGTCGAAGGATCTTCAGCTGATACCAGCGATATGGGGTAACACAATAAAGGGGAGAAGCTCTTTCACTTGCAGAGTTCGATACTCAAATTTCATTGTGTACTATGCCATAACAAAAACTCCTGAGATGGACATGGAATGTAACTGCATGTTCAGGTCAGGCTTAGGGTTTGGCCCAGGCCTTTGCTGCTACAGTTTGTTGTTGATCCAATCCCACTTCCCTAACCTGAACTCCTGATGCTGATTTCCCCACAGACATACACACCGTTATTACGGCTGTCAGCCATGTTGAACAAGAGCAATTAGAGTATCCGTGAATCAGGAGTTTGAAGGGTAGTCTAATCGACTTGAAAAAATTAAGATCCACTTTTTTCAGGCTGTGATTGAATTTCCCATAAGATACTTGAGAAAGAGTTATTATGTTTAGCCTTGAACCAGTCCAAGTTAGCAGATAGTTATCAAGTAATTGTGTGAGCCAAGGGGGAGATAGAATAAAGGAAAACAAGATCCATCATTCTTAACAATTATTTAAAATCATGAAATCAAGTGCAAATACTTTTTTTTCCCTTCCTTTTCTCATCCACTAAAAAGAAGAATCACCAGGAGGAAACCAGGACATTTTCTCTGTGTGGGTAAACGAAACAAAAAAATTGAGATTTTTTTTTCCATTAATAAAAAGGGTTTGGGGGGGGGGGGTTACTGTAGCAGCAAAACCATTGGTCAAAGTTTGTGGGTAACAGGGAGTTCCACCAGTCAGAGACCTGATGCATTTTAAGATTTGGAGGGAATGAAGATCCGTGACAACACAACAATTTTCTTAAAACAAGGTTGGATATTTGTCTTCCGCAGGAGGTAAAGAGCAAAGTGGAAAGCTGACCTTAGATGGTTCCTGCTCATCATGAAAATCTGGCCACAGCAAGTAAATGATTTTGAATTCAGGCATCCCAGAAGTCGGTCACCAGACTGGGCTAGGTTTCAAACAGCAGCTGGCTGCTGTTAAAGCAGAGCTGCGTAATTATGAATAATTAAGGGATGGAGCACTGTTAAAGCTGAGTAGCAAATAAATCAAACCTGTAATAGTTTTCGTTGATTTCTGTTTCTGTTTGCACTGTTGATTTGTGCTTTTGTGTTTCTCTTATGTTCACTTTTTTCTTCACAGGCTGGTATTTATTCATCTGTCTCCCGAGTTCTAAAATACCATTATTTGTTATGTCCGTCTTCTAAAGCCTCTTCCTTTTCTCAATCCTTTTTTTTTCCACTCTGACTGTTCTACTTCTGATTTGTTGTCTCATTCCCCCCAGCTGAATTCTGGGCCCATGCTTTCTTTCTTAAGTCTTTGTAGTTTACTGTTCAGTTGACCACTTTTGTCTCTCCAGTTAAACGTTTGTTCCGTCTGCCAACAACTTGTTTGCAGTTTCCTTGAATAAACCTCAGTTCTAACGCACTGCCTCTGACACACTTCACAAAAGGAAAATCAAATGAAGCAGTCAATATTTAAAAAGCCTACATCCCGCAAATGTTGAGTATGTAATATTAAATTCCAGTGATGTAAAAACCCGGCCGTGAGGTCAGAGCTTCACTTGAATTCTAATCAAAGTAGCTACGTTTTGCAGGTAGCAGACCTAGTGTGCAACTTTGATGAAACTGAAATGTTTGGACTTGCTTTGAACAGCAATATTGTGGGCATCTCGTGTCGTCATAGCAATGCCTGCCTTATCTCCTATCCCCTTCCTGTATTTCACACAAACTCGCTTCCTCCTCTATTATACCATTAAAGACACACCTGTCCACAGCAAGTTTCCCACCTTGGAGCACTGACCTCACCTGAACACCTCAACCATTGGACACCTGCTTGCACAGATGCTACTTGTTTGCTGTCAGAGAGCAAGTTTCTCCTACTCTCGCGCAGCGGCTGCCAACATGCCGCTGCTATCTAAGGTGTCCTTTTCTGACCAACACGAATGATTTCCTGGCTTTACCTGCCACTGTTGGTGTGTTGGGTTTTGATTTAGGATTTTTTTTTCTGTCTTTTTTAGGTTGTATGTGTCACCTATACACACACAGTAATTACAAATGAAATCGTAACCAGTATGTTCTCATTGCAACAGTATCATAAAGTTACCAGACAGATTGCTTTGCGTTTTTTGTTGCCAGGCGAAATTTTCTCCCCATCGAATACCGTTTAATTGCTTGAAATGATGTTCACCTCATGAAAAGCCTCCGTTTATGTATAAACTGAAGACTGCTGTTCTCCAAGCCATGTCAGTTCTCTATCCTACACTGAAAGGATAGAGGGACTCTGATGGAATCAGAAGTCTAGGATTGCAAATGCGTGAGATAAAAAAAGAAACTCAAATAAAAACTGTCAAACTCTGCAAGATTTTGGAAACCACGTAGGAGGTCATTCTAACACTATTTTATAATGTTAAATATTTTCTTAATTATTTTCCAGACAACCAATGTATACTGAATGGCTTTTGTTTGACAATATATTCATGCAAGTGTTGAGCTGGGCAGCAGTGATGCATCCAGAGACGTCATACGATGAAGCCTCTGTCCCTTGCTATGTCTCCTGTTATGGTTTGTGAAGCTTAATACTTACACTCAGCTCATCAGCTTGAGGAAAATTAAATGTCGAAGTGAAATACACTTACAAGTCACCCTCGAAAAATAATGTATATGTAAAAATTGCAATGCGCCCTCAAGGCGGCAAGGCCAGTGTCTCCCGGAGCCAGCCTCGGGGGGGCACCGTCCAGTGTCTCCCTGAGCCGGTCCCAAGCCCAGATGAATGCAGAGGGTTGCCATCAGGAAAATTTGTGCCAAAACCAAATATGCAAATCGAACATAAGAATTTCATACCGGATGGGTTGAGGCCCGGGTTAACAACGACTGCCATTGGTGCCGATCACCTACAGGGTAACAGTGGAAATTGGGCTACTCTGGGCTGAAGAAGGAGAGGAGGAAGGTGTGTTCGGAGCCAGAGAGAAAAGAGGAAAGGCAAGAGAATGGGACTGAGAGTAGGGACTTAGAATACTGGGACGATGACAGGAAAAGGTAGAGAGTTGGTTGACATGATGCAGAGAAGGAAGGTAGATATACTGTGTGTCCAGGAGATCAGGTGGAAAGGTAGTGAGGCAAGAAGCTTAGGAGCAGGTTTTAAGTTGTACTATCATGGTAATGACAGGGAGAGAAAAGGAATTATCTTGAGGGAGGAGTTTGTTAGGAATATTCTGGAGGTGAAAAGAATGTCAGAGAGGCTTATGAGTCTGAAAATGGAAATTGAAGGTCTGATGTTAAATGTTGTTAGTGGCTATGCTCCACTGATGGGATGTTAGTTAGAGGAGAAGGAGAAGGTCTGGAATGAGTTTGATGAAGTGATGCAGAATATCCCCAGAGACGAGAGAGTGGTAATTGGTGCAGACTTCAATGGACATGTTGGTGCAGGCAATAGAAGTGATGAAGGAGTGATGGGCGGGTTTGGTATCCAGGATAGGAAAAGACAGGAACATACGGTAACTAATAATACCTACCCCGGCGTCCAGGATGCATCCTGACCAGATGCCCCAGCCACCTCATCTTTACTCCTCCCTATCAGGAGGAGCAGCGGCTCTACTCCGAGTTCCTCCCGGATGGCGGAACTTCTCACCCTATCTCTAAGGAGAGTCTGGCCACCCTGCTGAGAAAACTCATTTCGGCCACTTGTATCCGCAATCTTGTTCTTTCGGTCACTACCCACAGCTCGTGACCATAGGTGAGGGTAGGAACGTAGATCGACCAGTAAATTGAGAGCTTCGCCTTCCAGCTCAGCTCCCTCGTCACCACAACAGACCGGTACAGAGTCTGCATCACTGCTGATGCTGCACCGATCCGCCTGTCTATCTCCAGCTCCATCTTTCCCTCACTCGTGAAAAAGACCCTGAGATACTTGAACTCCTCCACTTGGGGCAGGACCTCTTCCCCGACCCAGAGTGGGCACTCCACCCGTTTCCGGTCGAGCACCATGGTCTCGGATTTGGAGGTGCTGATCCTCATCCCGGCCGCTTCACACTCTGCTGCGAACTGCTCCAGTGCATAAAAATTATGAACAGAACAGAACTCTCACCGGAAATGGGTGTGACTTACAACCGGCAATGCGGACCAAGCTCCGACTCCGGGCATACGGAGACCGAACAAGCCCGTATAACTGGGGTCAGTACCCCATATTTTTGGAGCACCCACAGGACTGCCCGCAGGACACGGTCGAATGCCTTCTGAAGCAAGTCGGAATCGAACCAGGCTTTAAGGCTGAAAGTGCAAACGACTGCATCATCATGCCGGCCCCTTTCTCCGGTGTGTTCTGTAAATATAAACAGTAAATAGGTGGCGGTTGATGCAAATAGTGTGTCTGAGTGAGTAGGTGAAATGGCTCTAAAAATTTGAGCGATGCTTGTCATAACAATTTAAACACTTGATGATGAAACGAGCCTCTTTATGTCATGTGGTACAGAAAGAAGACACCACATGATGATTGCCTGTCAGACCAACAGAGTGTCTTAGCTGCCATTAGATACTCATAGATAACTGTTCCTGATCTACTGACAAAGGCAGATCAAACCGATCATTGACTTAAATGTTAAGCCTGTGTCAGAGCAATGTCCATGTGCTTGGAATACTCTATGTCAGCGGTCCCCAACCTTTTTTGTGGCATGGACAGGTTTAACGTCTGACAATATTTCCATGGACCAGCGTTTAAGATGTGGTGGATAAATACAACAAAATAAAATGATTCTACCGGCATAGAAACTGGTATTTCCTCAATATAATAATTAACATGAATCCACTGTGTATGCAACTTGATTAGGAGCGTCCTCGTAATATCGCGGAATGCAGAATGCTTGGTCTCCAAGTGGTGTCGCAGTTTTGAAGGCTTCACTGCCTCATTAGGGAGCCAGTAGCCGCATACTTTGCAGAGTGGGCTCGGTGCGTGGGAACAACCTGTTGCAATAAATCCATATTTCAAGTAGGACTCCTGGTATTTTCTATTAAATGCAGCTTTGTTTTTCTTTGAAGTTGTAGGCTCTTCTTCTGTGTCCTCATTTTTTGTACATTTCGCTAGCTTGTGGGTTTCAATTTCGCGGTATTGCACCAAGTGTGGTCGGTGCAGCCCCTTTAAGAAGTTAGCGGACGTGGGTAAGATATGTGACTGAGACAAGCATTTTGACATGCGTCAACAGTGAGTCATCGACAGATGTGGGGGAGAGAATCCGGTAATTTTCCAAAATAAAACATCATTCAGAATCAGATAAGTAAAATGGAAATAATGTAAGTTATGTATTCTTTCTGTGCGGCCCTGTGCTGCCCGAGGGTTGGGGACTACTGCTCTATATCTATGAGCTGTCCGTAATGTTATTCCTCTATATCAAAAAATGGAAAGTATTCAGACATGAAAAAGACAACAAAAAACATGGGTGGAATCAGACACAAAGTCAAATTCTGTTGTAATATTTTAGTTACTGTTGTAATGATTTTCTGTTAATGTTTCTCTTTAGCAATTCAAATTTGTCTCTGTCCTCAAATGGATTTCTGTCCCATCTTGGCTGTTTTCAGACTCCTATGCTAATTAAGCAGGAATGGATGAATCATGACCTTAATCCTTAAAATTCAGTAGATTTCCCATGAAATAGTAACTGATGAATTACCCTTTACCATCCCATATAATGAATTTAAAATGGATTCAAATTGAAATTGGCAATTTTCAAAAAAGTTTGAGTTGTTGAAATGTGTGTTTTTAGATTAAAATGAAGTCAAAGTCAAACAATGTGAAAAATGTGCATTTGGATAAATAATACTCAATTACACCATTGCATCAATCAAAAAGATAGCAAGTGATAACTTGAAAAAAATGTGCACAGTAGGCCTTTAACATTGAATAATTAACACACACACACACACACACACACACACACACACACACACACACACAGTAGAGGGGCCTAGAAAGAGCTTCATCTCAGTGACATATTGACAGTGAGTCTCTGGCGGGATCAAATTAGTTATCCTCAGATTGCAAGGCGAACGCTCTCCCATTTGAGCTGTGTCACAATGACATGTCAATGAAAACTTCTAAAGAACAGGCTGGTGGGATCTATTAGTGTGCGAATGAGAGTTGTGCCTGTTCCAATTTGCAGTGAAAATCCTGATTTAGGATTATACAAGGGACGTGCAATGCGCAAATTTGACACATCAATGTAACTTGCTTTGCTCGGCTGTTCTATGCAACTAAATCACTGATTTAGAAGCGTGAATAATGGAGAGGACATTTGAATTATAGTTTGCGCTAAAAGCACACATTCTCATCCCACTCGGTGTCAAGTGTCCTTTATCTCTCCAGTTCCTTCTGGGTCTGCATAGGAGAGATGGCAGAGCGGGTGACCCGGAGTCCATGTAGCTTTTCACCGCAACCCAATTACCATCCAGAAAATGTAGATATGCAGAGAAACAGGGTAGGAGAGATAGAAGAGTGGCTTTTAGGCTCACAAAGAAAAAAAGACAAGTAGAGGTTAGATATCAACAGAGCCAGATTTAGACAGAGGAGTGGGCTGCACGACCGCAATGGCAGGTGAGCTCACTGAGACATTCACTGATCTCTCCAACCCTCTTCTCTGAACAAAAACCACCACATCCCCGAGTACTGACATGAAGTTTGGTCCACTAAACTATATCCTGTTCTTTTATTTAAACAGAGTTTGAGAACAGTGAATTAAGCTAATGAGTGTAATGCAAACAAGTTCCTTCTCAGCTACAGAGCTACAGATAAAATACATACAGAGGAGAGCAGATGTTTTATGTGGGGGCATTAGGATGGGTTCAGACAGAAGGGCCTGGCTCAGGCTCAGCTTAGTCCCATCCCACACATTAGACACGCACACTCCTCAAAAAATCCATAAAAAGTTCAAGTGAGGGTGTCAGAATTTTACACACACACATGCTCACACACTTTTTTTTCTTTACAAATAATCTCAAAGATTTTTCCAATTAAAAACTATTAGTTCTACAAATCTTCCAAAAGCAGTCCTTAGAATGCCAATACTGCAACTGAATTCATGCCCTCAAAGTAATTTTAAATCGTCAACTTAAATATAACATTCACAAAATGTGTAAAAAATGAACATAAATAATGCATAGATTCTACCAATCAATTTAAAATCAATATATTCAATTCAATGAAATTCAAATACATCAAAATGTGTCATAGTCTCAATATGTATACCACATCAAACGTATGGTTTCAGTCTTTAGTTATTCTCAGTACAGATCTGTTTTGTAATAGAGCTCTAAGGCACTGAGTAATGAGCTACATCAGGTTTGACTTCACAGCCAATAATTCATATTGGGGTAAACTCCCTTTTGATATTCTTCATTCAAGAGACTCATTGACAAAAACAAAGACGCTGAACACGATATAACCAGCAGTAATTCGTGACAGGTTTTCAAGCTGAGCACAGCTTTATAAAAATGCCTCAATTTTTTTTTTCTCTTCCTTCATAAAAAAGAATAAGCAACACCAGAACAGAAGGTGAATCAAACTATGGTGCTGCAGCTGTAGAGCACGGTATGTGGTGTAGCAAAGCACAGTATGTAGGTGTAGCAAAGCACTTTCCAGAGAGGCTCACAGGACGAGGCTGAACATCCACAAGAGCTCAAATGGCTGCTCTCACACTGATTTCTAGCTGCCCACTTATTAGGCTTTATATAAGCACAAATGCCGCCTGTGTTTGGGGAATGTGTTAGAGTGTCCCTGGAGAAATCACATTCCTCATTTACACAGAGGGAGGCCATCACCAGCGTCAATCAATCTGTGTAAGGACACCCTTAAGTTCTACATACACAGATGAAAAACGGGCCATTTCATACAGTGACTCGCTGTCATCAGTTTAAAAGTACTGCATGATTACTTGACGATACAGGGGTCCTTTCAAGTAGTTGTACACACTGAGATGACAGCAAAGTCAAGAGATGATTGATGTGAGGCATCATGGCCAAACAATCTATTTCTACAATGCTTCTTTTTTCCAAGTAAAGGTAAAAAAACCTTGTAGTTAAACAATCAGGCATTTTTCATTACTTCGCAGCACCGTTTGCAGGGATGAAATAGTAGTTTCTAATTCAAATTATGGACCACTGTGAGATTCGGCAAATGCACTTCTATTCAAATTAGTGTTGAACAATGACAACAAAGGACACAACAGAACTGGCGAAAAATGCCTCTTGCTGCTTGTCATAAATCTTTGATTTGACAAGCAGCAAGCTTGTGAAATGACTTGACTCTGATTTTTTCAGGGCTCGTGGGCCGCGTGTTTCTATGAAGAGGAGTTCAATGATTGAAGCTGTTGTGCTGCTCGGCCATGACCTCCTGATGTGGAGACCGTTATCTTCCCTGGAACTCAAATAGCCTCAGACTCACAGACAAAGAGGTAAACAGGTAAAGCCCGGCACACCTGACAAATGCAAATAGAGAAACACGTAAGCCATCTAATGGTATAGTGACTGATATTCCAGTTTGACTTCAGAAATTTTAACTAGAATTTGTTTGTGTAGGACTACAACACCAGTCCAATATGTCTGTAAAAATTCTCTTTTGGCTGTGAATCTCAGACAGCTCGACACACAAAACGATTAACAGCACATAAAGGGATTTGCTCCCGTCTCTTAATAGGCAAGGCATTCTAAATATAACATTTATTCTAACAAGGTAATTAATCATTCTGATTAATTCACGAGCGTACCGCAGAGGCAGACAATGACATTCCAAGCAGTTTACAGCAACAGCAGCTTCAAACATTTGTCATTCCTTCTGCTTTTGTTTGGCAGTGCGCTCTGCGACCTAATCAGCTTGATGAAGTACCTGGAGATGAATTCGAGTTATTGTGTTCAGCCTTAAATTATTAGGCAAGTGTGAGGAGCCTGTGCCGTATTTCCTTTTACAAAAGGAATCTGAATTAAATAGCATTTTGACTAAAGACCAACATAAACCAAAGGAATGATTCTCAATCACTCGTATGGCCTTTTGACCTTTGCATCCCATCATGTACATATATATATGTATATATATGTGTGTTTCTCACCAAATGTCTTGGTGAGAAAATTTCAAATATACATAGTCATATAACCCCCGTCACAAAAATAGTTTGTTTAAATGCAATGCATTTTCCCCCCCATTTTGTTTTGATAATTGAATATATCAAGGGTCACATTGCAGAACATTCAAATTTTAAAAACCTGGAGCGCAACACACACACACACACACACACACACACACACACACACACACACACACACACACACACACACACACACACACACACACACACACACACACACACACACACAAGTAGGTATACACAATTTAAAAAAAAAAATGCAGACAGTAAGCAAACATTTATAATGCATCAACTTTAAGATGCCCATACCGGCTCGGACAGAAAAGAAGATTGGAAATGGAGGGCAACCTACCTTCGAGACAGACCACAACAGACAACAACATAGTTTGTTGTTCTCGATGATTTGTTAATATATTCAAGGGAGTTTCTGAGAGCAAATAGATGTGAAAATTCAAAAGGAAAATGTGGCAGAGCAGGCATTGCAACATCCCTGCCTAAAAGGTGATACATTTTTGATAATACCCTTTGACCTGAAATGATTCTCATTATGCCCACACGCAAGAATGATGGGTGGTTTTGGAAAGGGTTGTAAAGATTAACAGTCTAGAGAGGTTTGTACTTTTTCCCATTTAAATCAAGCCTATTGGCCCTCCTACACAAACTTAACCACCTTGCCCAAACCCTCCAAGCAGGGTCAAGTTGAGTTAAAACAATGGGCTTTGCAGCTCAAAAGAACATTAAGCCTGATGCCACTCTCTGAGGGCCGTAGCCCATCACTATAATGCAGGGTGACATGTCCTCCGCACTCACATACACACACTAAGTGATGCTGTCAAGGCTTATAGAACCCTCAGCAGTGTTATCGTATCAACACACGACCTAACACACTTTCATTAGCAACGTTTTGTAACAGTAATTCATTACTGTGCTCCATCAATTTAGGCCTATTACACGGGTGGCAGACTTATTTACTGTGTGCTTCTACATTTCAAGGCCTCATCGGACTTGAAAGGTTACAATGAAAAACTAATGAGGATTAAACATCCACTTAAAGTTAATAATTATTCAAATATATTCTCAATCATTTTCAAAATGGATGCTTCTTTTTAAAAGAGAAAAAAAAAAAACACCACGGGACTACTCGTGGCATAAATGTTTACAGTTTGTCATGTACCTTGAAAAAAAATATGAGTGGGATTCCTTTCATTATGGAAAACATTAAATTGGATGAAAATGTATGCTAGGAATGGCACCACTTTGCACTTTTTTTCTTTTTTCATGCAAAAGATCTTCATGGGTCTGAAAACTTGAGGCCATAGTTTGTGCCAACCCAAATTTATGCAAGGGTGCTTTATTGTGTCAAATAGTCTCAGCTAAGATAATTTTTGATTCATTGTACTAAGATCTTTTGACACCAGTAATTATAGCCTTAGTGAAAGTGTTAACTTTTTCCTTCTACTAGACCTGAAACATTAGTTAGGGGTCTCTTCCATCCATCCATCTTCTGCTGCTTAGCCGTGGTCGCGGGGGCAGCAGCTGGAGCAGGGAGGCCCAGACTTCCCTCTCCCCAACCACATGGTCCAGCTCTTCTGGGGGGGACCCCAAGGCGCTCCCAGGCCAGCCTGGGGCCATAGTCTCTCCAGCGTGTCCTGGGTCTTCCCCGTGGTCTCCTCCCAGATGGACATGCCCGGAATACCTCCCCCGGGAGGTGTCCAGGAGGCACCCTGACCAGATGCCCCAGCCACCTCATCTGACTCCTCTCTATGCGGCGGAGCAGCGGCTCTACTCCGAGTTCCTCCCGGATGGCTGAACTTCTCACCCTATCTCTAAGGGAGAGATAGGGGTCTCTTATTATAGTTAATCCACCTCTTTTCCCAAGATGAAGCCAGTATTTTTTTTAAACTACAAAAGAGCTACAATAGTGCGGTGTCAAAGTAATTGTTTATCTTGCTGATTGGCTTGGAATACTATTACTGACATTTGAGAAAATTTTAGAAAGAGTTCTTAAAGATCAACATTTTTGTTTCACTTTGGATTCTTATAAATCAGAGGTAAAACCAAATCTATGTGAATTATCTGAAAAAAATGATAAGCTGAGAGATCACTGAGCTTCAGGTGTGTGTCTTTTAGCCTGGCTGTACATGGTTTTGGTCCTTGCTGTGAAATAATCCCCCGTTTGTCTGTTTCAGTTTGGGGTATAATCGTCAAATCTTTTTGATTTCGCTATACATTAATCAACCCATGAAAATCCGCTTTTGTAAACTCAAGATACACTGTGTTAATATGTGTTAGTATGACCTTTGGAGCTGAACAGATGTTGCATTTTCAAGTCTTAAACAGCAAACTCATGCAACAGGTTTTGTTTTGTCTTCAATATAAAATGGCAGAGTATGTTATGTCAAGTTTGCCAGTCACTTGAAATAAAGATGGATCATTACCTGTGAGGGTCATGGGCTGGATCTTTGGTTGAGCTGGACCTTGGACACCTTAACTACATCAACCTGTGTTTATTCTTTAAGTTAACAGACTCATGGCTGTTCTTTAATAAAGTTGTTTTTCTATCCTGATTAACTTCAATATGAAAGCCAACAAGGTTAATAGTGTCACAATATTCCTTCCAGCTCTAAATTATGACTCTGTCTGCATGGAACACATTTCCCTTATGCGAAGTTGATCTTTTTACAAGTGCAATTTTCCCAAACTAACCCAAACTTGTGACATGACATGACAGTCAGTGGTCCACATGCCAGTGGTCCATTGATGTGTGATGAGTATTCTGGATGTGAAATTGTTTTTTTTTCTCCCCATGTTCCTCAATGAGGTCCTTGATAAAGAGTTATTGCATTATTGTTATTGCATTTATTAAAAATTGCTTTCCCAATAAGGTGTTGCGGCATAAAAAGTACAATCAGTCATGCTTGTTGTTTTAGCCAGCTTGCCATGTGGACAAGCCACCCCTGTGCCTATTAAATACCCACCCTTTGCAACCCCAAAGGCAGCTGCTTGGGCTTTTCACACAATTTCAGGAGGGATGAGACGTGACAGACCAACAAAAGAGATATAATTGGGGGAATTGGGAAAAGGAGGGATTGTTTTGAGCTCAAAGAACCAGGTCAAAATGTTCCTTTGTGCTATTCAAATATTTCAGGAGGGCTGAAAAGACAAAAAAAAGGTATATTTTGAGAACTATAAATTTTTAAAAGTGTCTGGGGCCATTTAATAGCAAGATTTGTGTTCCCGAAAGTACTTTATTACTCTATAAGCTGAGAGTAAATGGCTTCTTATCAACTTGACTGCCTTGGTTTCTCCACTGTGGTTGGAATCTATGAAGCACATTACTGTTTCATCCCTCCTCGACATTCTGTCTCTAACTTCTATAGAAACAGACAACTGGACTGTTGCTTTGCAATTTGCAAATATCAAAAATCCATATTGTATTACCAATGTAACATACAGAACATATCAGATTTTGAAACTGAGACATTTTACCATTTCATGGCGAATATAAGCTCATTTTGAATTTGAATGTCAGGAAACTGAGGAGACCAGTTGCTGGAGCTTTAAGAGGGGAACATTGTCCAATTCTTGTCTGATGCAGGATTTTAGCTACTTAATAGCCATGATGACATCAAAGGGTTTAAGACATTTCCATTATTTAACTTTGAGAAGCTGCAACATATTTGGCATTTAAACCTTTCTGTATGTTTAAAAATCAAGCAATTGGTAAATTCATCACATTGCATCATACTCCTAATATCCTGTCATTATCAAAACTACAGCTAAAGTAGTTGGAGTACAGTCTTAAAAGGATTTATTTTGATTTCAACTGGTAACAGCCATTTATTATCAGAATCTGGCAATTAAACAGACAGACGCATTAACGTCCATGCATACAGAAGCTGCCACAGAGAAAGGAGCTAGAAAGGCAGACTTCAAGAGGTAGAAGTGTGTGTGTGTGATTAGTATATTTGTTGGCATGTACTTGCAGCCTGGCTGTTCTGTCTGCCATGTCACCAACCATCACTTCAACCAAGGCTCTTCCATGCCAATTGGCTTGACGCCCCATTACTCTCACACTGGCTACCATATCCAGCGAGGTGGGAACGGGGCATATTAGGGTATCATTGCACATCACACATTTATACTTCTTTGCACTCCACATCCTAACACAATAACACAAACACATGCACAAATTTATGAGTTATAGTTTACACACTTGCAAATGGATGACTGCACAGAGATGGAGAAAAGGACAGACAAGTGACACTTACAGTCCCTTGTAGGCAGGGGTATGAGTGTGGGTTGCACAATATATGATAAGGCTGTGTCTTAGGGACACAGACCCTTTGAATACCATCTTACTTACCAACATCACTTGAAGGAGGGAAGCTATTGATCAAAGTACACAAGAGCAGCATCTGTAGATGACCTACACTGTCAGCAACAAGCTCCCGTACTCTACACAAACATTTTCATCTCCTTTTTCAGACAGTCAAGGTTGAGCGATTTGTGGAGGCATCATAAGCCTAAATCTGCTGGAGCCTGCTCTAATCCTTCTTGAAGCCCGCAGGCTCTCAGTGTCCTTCTCATTGGCTTCATTTAAAGGATCCCTGTCCTTTTTATTTCCTTTTCACTTCCTGCTGCCTGTTAATCAACCAGGCCAATTATACAGTTATCTACAGTCAACAATCACCGGAGAGAAGGGTCACACGTGATGCGCCTTCCCCTTATTGGAAGAGGGAAAGTGAGAAATGCTTTCCACTTTAGGAAAGCCATGGTCTATTTTGAAGGAGTCCTAACCGGAGACAGTACACTGCTTCAGTACCGATGTAAAGTGTATTGTACAAATTCATATATGAAGGGAGGGGGGGTCAAGTTTCAGGCAGTAATATAATACTGCCATCAAGGTTCCTTGGTAAAGAAGTCTTGATGAGCAATACAATCCGGTGGGTGGGAGCAGGCAGGAGAGGAGTGTGAATTGAAAACAAGCCCATTGTGTTGCCAGCTGAGCTAGTGGATTCATTTATTCATAATTCATCACACAACAGCAGTGAGGTGGAGAAAATTGTGTCCATGTAGTAAACCAAGAAAAGACCACCCTGAAATGGCCTGTAGAAGATCCAGCTGCTGAAAGAGACCAAAAGAGAGAACAGCACTTGTTCATAGAACACAAAGCTGGATTTTTTTTTTAGTAATTCATATCATATTACATCCTACTGCGGAACATTCTTCATGCTAAAGACAATATAGTTGACCTGACGACTGTATCATCTAACTCAAAAAATGCATTTAGACAGGATTCAAGATAAATTGTTTTTTCTCAAAACAGGATCCATTTAATCTGTTACCCACATGAACAAGAGGGACAAATCCATTTACTTATTGAGTCAATTCATCAAAAAAGTGGTACACAGCAGGACAGGATGAGTTCATTTCTGCAATATCCAAGAAATATCAATCGCATTTAGTCATTCTGGAAAAACATGATACAAATGAATAGAGCGGGACATCTTTGCAAATCATCCTTGGAGAATGAGATCAAGTGAACATGGGTTTGCTTCGACACATGTGTGACCATCCACATATTTAACTGAAAAAACATGTTCAACTGACTTTGGAAATTTCAGACTCTGGGCTGGAATTAGACTATAGCACACAAAGGTAAAGCAGAGCATGTGGTGTCGGGTGTCAGTGTGGCATAAGAATGAATGCAGTTCCACTGGACTCTTTTCCAAAAGCAAACTCTTGGAATTTAATTCCAGTCTTCATTTATACTCACAGGGTTTTGTGATTTAGGACAAATGTAAACTAAAATGATCACTATGTGGGATAAGTAGGACTATGATGGGGATAAGCCTTAGAATAAAAGATTGCTCCTTCGCACTCAAGTGACTCTTTAATTACAGATTGTAATATCAATAAAAAGTTTGAAAAAGCTTTCTCAGTAGCATGCTGATTTCAGAGGATGTCTAAATAATCTCAATGCTATATAAATATTTATATAAATCATCTTTTGTGCACGTTGTTTATAAAAATGTAGATTTTGTTTGAATCAAATTTCAAGAGACCAATTAATTTTTTTACTTGAAAATGCCCTTCTTACATTTCATGAATGAGCAATGTGATCTATTTGAGTCATTTTATTGTTTTCTGACCTGTCATTTAACTGTGTGTATTTTAACATGTATCGGAGGAGATTGTCTAATGGCTTGAGAACTGGTGCAGACATGGAATGTGGCTTATCTTCTGGATCCATTGTACAAGACAGTTTATTAATATATTTGACTTTCAAGTCTCTCTACATACAGCATATATTTCTTGTTTGTCTGCCCTCGGGCCTCAGGTTCTTCCTGAGATTTCTCCTGTTTTCCCCTGTTAAAAAGATCTTTCTTTAGATAATTCTCATTAGTGAGCAGAGTCTAAGGGTTGACGATGACATAATTTCTAAACAATCTACAGACCTTGGAGCAAATTGTGCTTTGGATTTTGGGCTATTCATTTAAATAACATTGACTTGACTGATAAGCGGTTTTGAGGCAGCAGGGAAGGCCAGACCTCATGTGTACACAAAGACTGTGAAGACAAAGGCTTTTCAAGAGCCTGGTTTTGATGTTAACCTACATTTAATTCTTTAAACACCACAACTGTCACTTTTTATTATCCTTGCAGCCATGGTATTTTTTTGAGAAGTGAGTCAATTCAGTCAAATTCCAATTGATCTCTGAAATAAATCTCTCCAAAGTTGATAAATAAGTCATCATGGGCCTCGGGATGGAGAAGTCCTTTGGCTGGTTAATACTGCTGTTTTTGTAGGACAGCTATAACATTTCAACATGATTAATGATGGCAGACATGATGGCTGAGACCTTGCGGGTCAAAGTCACTCAACTCTATTAAATGAGACAACACTGCGGTAAAGTTCATGGGAGGAGAGAAAAGCCTTGCTTTACCAGGCTTGCTGTGACCGCACCCACTCAGGCCCCACGGAAGCTTTTCACCTTCAAGCATATAAAATGTGTAGAAGTTTAGCAAATGTACTAATCTGGAGACACACACAAGGCTTGTCTACTAAAAACACACACACTTTAGAGGTGACTTTGAATATCAGGAGTTTGGGTCTGCCACTGACCGGCCACCAATATGCAGAAACAGTGAAAGTTAAGAGAAGGATGTTTCAAAGGACAGAGCAAGATGTACATGAGGCAAAATGAGATGTGGAAATTGTGGGTCAAGGGTGGAACATGGCACGCAGACATATGAGACATTCTGTTTCATCCTTGCAATATGTTGTACGTCAGCTCTTATTGTGTTTCTTTTACCACTTGCAATTTATTATGGGGGCTAAAACAATGTTAAATAAGAGATTACAACACTTGATTAGGAGAGATAAGAAATTTTAGGAAGCGTTTTCAACTGCTCCCCTGACTGTAACATGATGCATTTCTGCATCTTACCCAACCCTCTCATTTTCCATTTTCACTGACTCTGAAATGCAAAAGGCATGTCCTTTTTCCCCCAGACAGCAAGCAGCCATAATGATATATTAATACTCCTATGTTCGTCATCACTTTGATTCATATTATCTGCTTATATCTTTCCTCACATCAAAATTCACCGTCTAGTTTGATTTTAAGCTAATTAGTAGAATATCTGCATAATCCCAGTGTCAGAGTACATAGTGAAGAGTTGAGTGTTAAGAAAAACAGAGAGGTTAATTTGAATATTTTCTCACTTGTCCCTTCAAAGGCGTAAAGTGGAAAAAGTGTAATCTTCTCAAGTTTTTATTTTTTGGCTTTTTATAATCTGTTATCTTTTCAAAAGCCAAAAAATGAATGACTTACGAGCAGAGTCTTTGTATCCAATAAAATACCATTTAAAGACACAGCTTTCACTGCTCTATTTCATATAGGTCTATAACCAATAAGGGCATTCATAAATAATGCTAGAAAAAATTAAATGTGGGATGCCAACCTGTCCCAAAGTGCTCCACAAATTTCCAATATAGAGCAAATCTGTGAACGACATCTTGTGATTCCAGTTAAAAAAAAAAAAGCAATATGTGTCTTTGAGTGTCTTTGTGTGTCTTTGACCAATAATGATCCCTGTTTGACACATATGCAAGCAGCATGGCGGCTGCAGCCTGGGATTACAGAATAATGATGTGTTGATGAGATGTACTGGGCCATCTAGCTCTGTCTATATTATGGTCTGTTGTCCATATTTCAGCTGAGCCTGTTTGTATGGCCTACTTCACTGTCCTAACCCCTAATCCTGCGCCGTTGGGAACTGTCACACTGCCCGGTCCATTTCCCCTCTCTCTGCCACTGAGCTTTAATCTCATTGCAGTCAAGATAGGAGGCTCTGAATTGGGGACGGCAAACTCTGCTAAAATATAACCAACCATTTGCATAAAGACAGACCAGTAGAGAAACTGGAAAAGTTAATAGCCAAAATTAAAATTTCTGCTTTTGTATCCGCAGATAACTTTCAGCCCTCCCACTAATTTTAAAATATGAAAAAATAAGATCCAATTTTGATGCATTTGCTACCATAATTTGCCTGTGCATATAGTTTTGTTTATGTATGTCTTTTACAGTCACTGTAGTAATGTGAAAATAGCAATGTCTGAAATTATCCAAGGATTTTGATTAAAGGGGAGAGTCATAGTCAGTTTAAGCGACACCGAGTCAGTTCTCAGGGTACAGGGGAACAGTGGCACATGACACCACATACAAGAATTGTTGATTAATCTTCAGACATCAGTATACTAGGAATATTCTGCATTTATAGTTCAGGAAAAATAAATCAATATTCTTTAACAGAAATCTAATAAACTATTCGCCTTCCCTCATGTCTCTTTTTTCTGGTTAAATAATGAAGGGATACTTGCCTGAAAAGCAGGACCTGTTTATAGCTATATGAATTGCAATTCAGAGTACTCAATCTCAAATCCTCTGAGAGATAATGTAATGCAAGAACATGCCTCAGTCAGTTCAAAGGATGCAAGGGGTCAATGTTTTAAAGGAGTATAAAGAAGAAATAAGAAAGGTGTTGAGCCTGTACAATAGAAAAATCATTCAACCTAAAATAGAGCCAATGAAAATACCACAAAATGTATTTCTTGCCCCCTGCTACCCTGTTATGGCATACAGCACAAAAAACATCCCTGGTGGAGGTGGTAAAATTTAGAATTTATTTTTTTTAAGCAAAATGACAGATGAAAAAAAGGGAAGGAGACGTTAAATGGTTTAGGGAAGGCGATGAGGGATTATACCCCTTGACAGAACTATGGAGGGAGGAGGGCCTTAGAAATGGATTTGTCGAAATGGAGGCACTTCTGAGAAACAGACTGTAGCCATGTGTGTGCCCCGTCAGATGTGTAGCTGACAGCCCCGCTCTTATCTTTTTGGCGTAAATCTCAACCGGAGAGAGATTCCATCACTGACTGAGCTGCTGCTGTCCATACTTCACCTCTGACTAATAGGAGCCTCTATTAAGGGACAAGCATTCTGACACCGCAAATATACTGCAGTACCACACATTCGCATGCTGAGCAGAGGCTCCACAGGGAGTTCATAGTGAAACTTGACATATAACACAGGGGGCCAGACCCTGTGACGAAGGCTTTGGTGACAGAAAACAGAAGGGCTGTGGAGGACGGAGGCGCAACAGCAAATTGAGGATGAGGAAGGAAGCAGAGGGTGACTCAGCAGCTCCCTAAAGGTCTCCGAGAGGCATAGAAGACAGAGAGGAGGCGGTGGACAAACAGAAACCAAACAGTGGTGCTCTCTGAAATGAAAGACACTGGCAGGGCCCTCAAAGAAGTGAGAGGGAGAAATTTATCCCAAAGGGGGCAACAAAATATGCACCAAGCCAGGAAAAGGGATGACCAATCAGAGAGCATACAGCAATCACGAAGCCATTCTAGATCAATTTATGGTAGTTTTTATCTAGTATGCAAAAAGCTTAAATTAAAACACTCGATGCACCACACAATTAGGCTTTGTCTGCACACAAAACATAAATCTGTTCTGATAGAACAGGAATACTGTGGAAGGACAGGGATGAAACAGCATTTTGGATAGAGGGAGGAACCACGCAAACAGATACAACTGCAGCCACATCCTGAGATAGAAATTATTCACAAGCAAGTTTTAAACTATTTACACTATTTACATCACTCTGCCTCCCTCTGTACTGTGGCACTCCAGAGATCTGTGGAAAGTGCTTCTGATACAGTCAGGCGGCTATCTATTTATGTGATCATTGTTTCTCTAAGAAATAAAAAAAAAAAGGTCAACCATTCATTCTTCACCCATGACAGGTATTTGAGATAACAAAAGCATCAGCCTGATTGCAACACTGTCTCTCTGCAACTACTCTGACTCCCATGAAAGAATTCATTGTACTTATGTAACGTCCATAAGGATACAGTCAGCTTCACTTCAAACTGCGGCAAAGGGTATAGCTTACAAATGCAGTAAGCAGATGTGGTTATTTAGATACTCTACTTACCTGGAGATATTCACACACCCTCACACTCTCTGTGACCAGCACGATTGCATGTGTACAGCTCAATGAGAAACTCACGACAATTAAAGCCTGTAAAAAGCAGACAGTTTTCCAATACCCTTACAAGCAACCCAATAAGTTCACAAAGAACGAGAGGAAGAAAAACGGGAAGAATTCAAGAGTCCTGGGGGAGCAGCGCCTCCAAAGCATAATCTCATTTAAAACATCTGAAATGGTTGCACATGGACACATACAGCTACTGATTTATTGGCTCCAATGATGTTGGAGCAAAAGACAGGGGAGTTCGGAGCTCTGGCAGATGTTTGACGTTACGGGCCTGGGAAAAAAAAGTATGCTGCCTGAAATATAATGCCCCTTCTCTGGGCACAGAGACTAGCTTATCACTCTGTCAGTGAATACACAACATAGATGCACCGGGGGGGGGCTGCATTACTTCAAAAATAATTTGTGTGACAATAATGATAAGTGGATGAACAAAATTTAAAAATAAATGAAAAAATAATAATGATCAGGTGCCCCTTAAATAGACAATAGTTCTGATTACCTATTCATTATAAAAATAAATATATTTTAATTTAAAATGTCAGAGCTCCTCTGGCTATTTTGGGGCCAAATTGAATATAATGGTCTTCCTTCACAAATAAGTAGGATATAACATTTCTTCAAAAATTAACCCTAAATTAGTGTCATCAAAACCGCAAAATGTCCTCTGATATGTTAATGTACATTACAGAAAGCATGAATTCCTCATGATGAATCCTGAGCGGGATTTTTATTTTAATGAGCATAAAATTATCTAAACCATCACTTCTAGAGCTGCTTTTCAAAATGAAAAAATAATCAAAATGGACAAACTTAAAAGTTCACGTGTAAATAACATCCCATACTGGTATCTTCTTGGTAAGTAATATATGAGATTTTTTTTATCAACTGCCAGATGGTCTTTATGCCTTCAAGCGAAAAGCTCAAAAAGCACAAATGAAGACAATAAGTCAAATAAGATTTACTGACCCCAGTCCGACCTCCATTCGTCATTAAGATGTAAATCGAGGAGGAGTAAATGAGAGCCCTTTTAGTAATAGAAACCTCAATTCACGATGCAAATGTATTATCTCTTGCATTTACTGAGTGAGCAGGGCTTGGTCAGCGGTGCTGCAGTTAGAAACAGCGACATGTCAGTCTGGTGCAGTGAATGAATAATTTGTTGCCATACGGAGAGCTTAAATGCAAGCTAGCCATATGACTGATGCTAGCAAAAAAAAAATTCATGCGGAAACCCAAAACATACATTCAAAAAACGAGGACTGTTAGCTCAAGCACAAGTTAACAGCAAGCCTCTCATTGATCACAGCATTGCAGTTGTGCACGGACAAATTTCAAATTTCAATTCTTCATCCGGAACAATCAAACACACACGTGCTCAGGTAAAAAGACCTGAAGCAGAAGCAGTTGACACAACATAGAAGCTGAAAAGAAACAAGGACAACCAGGAGGTGTGTTACAGATCTGATCAATACGATTTGATCACCTGATTATCTTCAATGGCTGAATGGAACATACCAATAGATTCTCTATCCATATTCAATTGACTAAAAGCTGGCTCAAAAAATGAACTGCAATATTGAGAAAGGGAGGAGAGAGGTTAAGGGCGAACACGAAGATGCAAAGAACCATGACACTTTCATTTTTACTGATACTGATAGCTTGCTGGTAGATGTTTGAAATTGTTAAGGAGGTTTAAAGACCAATTCTTAGTGAGGGGATAGTTGTCAACTCTTGGGTCAGCTCGATAAGCAAGGCATCCAAGCTTTCCGCATGAATGTAGATTTTGTGCGCTGAATTTATTTTTTGCAGGACAAATAGCATTAATCTCTATCTAAATGCGTCACCATCACTCTACAAATGACTGCCTAATTGCTTCAGAGCCAAGCTGAATCGAACCCTGTTGTGCTCAACAGGATCCATTTTGTTGGATAAGTCATTAATCCAGAGTTAAATACTCTTCAGCAGAATCAAGTGCACCTGGCAGTAACGCGGGGAGTTCTCGTTAGAGTCTATAATGGGTTCAGGATAATATCTATGAAACAATTGGTCACATATCACCTAAAAATCTGCCTAAATCAAATTAGGTACTTCAGTTAAGTCACATGATGTGTGTACATCTTGAAGGTGTGAGATGTTTCATAGCCAAAGCAGAAGAACTGTAAAAATGACTGTTCTCAGACCTTCAAGCGATTCTTACAAGAAAAAACATCCTGCATGTTACTGTTAATGCAATCAGTCTGGTAATTACGCGACTGAAGAGAGCTAAATAAAGAGGTATGTTAACTGCAAGGCGCATGGTTACATGAAATTAAATATGTATGTAACTTGAGTCAACCCGAGGGACACAGCTGGCGAAGCTGAGAGGGGGAAAATACTGTAAGGCGTGTCAGCCAAGCTCAGCTGCTAGTCAGGCAGGCAAATCCACTGGAAGGCCTGATATTCTCTGAAGTTAAACACAATTGCAAGTCTGCAGTCACAAACATAAAATGGTTTGAGTGATTCGAATTTATTTTGGCTACATTCCATCAAGGAACAGCAAAAAAGCAGTTTAAGAGACAGTGCGACTGAAGTTTTGCAAAATATATGATTTGTGTTTTGGGGAAAAAAAAGTTAAAGTTATAAAACCAGTTGTATAACTGAATTCAGAGACAGGTTGGAGAATTTGACAGGTGTCGAAGGGGACAGAGTTCTGAAGTGAGGTCAGGTTATAGGTTACTGAATCATTGTACGAATTTGTTGGCATAGCTGCATTGCTTTGACGAAGGGCAGTTTTGTCATGAAAAATGATAGTGGTATTGTACCAGCGATAACTGGTAGCTCGCACATAATTTGAAATTTTCACTTTTTAGTTTTTATACTATTTTGGAGAACAAATTATTTTGTTTTCATTTATCACTTATCTTGCCGTTATATTTTCGTTTTCATCGCGTTTACTCTGGTTTTGTCATTTAGGTTACAAACTACCACGCTGCACGCAGTAAAAGAACTATTTCAAAAAGACTAGGTAGTTTGAAAATAAACATCAGATCCTGTTTTTACTTCTTCAGCAATGATTACCATACAGGTAATTTTGTCAGGTTTCGAAAAGCCAAATTCTCGGTAGATCTCACGCTACATCTCGCTAGTTCCATCATCTGGAAATAAATCTTCCACGATTGCAAAAGCTGAGGCACGTTCAGTGCAGATGCTAATACTGGCCACAGCAGTATAAATTGAGTTAAATTTGTTGAGGATTATGAAGGTGTCAGTTTAACTGACCCAGTTGTAAAGAAGTGTTTTGAGAGACCCTTTTAATGGTTTCTCAAACCCGAATCATATTTAAGGCATGAGCAAATCACATACAGTTCAGCAGCACCAAAACTACCATGAAAAATTAAATATAAAACTGGTTTATAGAATGACTGCTGAAGATTTGCTGGCAAAGCCTTATTTTAAATAAACATTCTGCTTGGAACAACATTCACTGTAGAAGCTTGCGCTCCACTGAAATGACTAATTGGCATGATAAAAACTTATATCATTTATTTCATTAATTACAAGGAAATCCTAGAGGGTACCAGTGGAAAGTCGGTTACTCTGGGTCGAAGAAGGAGAGAAGAAAGGTGTGTTTGGAAGCAGAGAGAGAAGAGGAAAGGCAAGAGTCTGAGCCTGAGAGTAGGTTTTTTGAATATCGGGAAAATATCAGGAAAAGCTGGAGAGTGGTTGACATGATGCGGAGAAGGAAGGTGGATCTACTGTGTGTCTAGGATAGGAGGAAGACTGGAAACGTAGTAAGGCTAGAACCTTAGGAGCAGGTTTTAAGTTGTACTATCATGGTATTGACAGGAAGAAAAATGAGTGGGAGTAGGAATTATTTTGAAGGAGTAGTTTGTTAGGAATGTTCTGGAGGTGAAAAGTGTCTAAAGATAGACTCATGAGTCTGAAACTGGAAATTGAAGGTGTGATGCTCAATGTTGTTAGTCGTTATGCCCAACAGATAGGATGTGAGTTAGGAGAAGGAAAAAACTGAAGCGAGTGAGATGAGGGTGGTAGAATATCTCCAGAGGTAGGAAAGTGGTAATTTGTGCAGGACATGGACATGTCGGTTGAGGGCAATAGAGGCGATGAAGAAGTCATTGGCAGGTTTGGCATCCAGGAGAGGAACACTGGGGCACAGATTGTTGGGACTTTTCAAGAAAGAAAGAAATGGCTGTCGAGAATACCTTTTTCCAGAAGAGGCAGAAACATTGGGTAGCATAAGAGCGGAGATAGGAGCACGGAGGTAGACTTCATCTTGAAGAGACAATGTAATCTGAAGGAGCTCTGTGACTGCAAATTAGTGGTAGGTGATGGCTCTGGGTCGTCAGGGAGAGCTTCCAGATGACTGGACAACTGCAGCTAATATAATCTGGGAGACATGCTGGAGAGTATTTGGTGTGTCGTCTGGAAGGAACGAAGATAAGGGGACTTGGTAATGGAATGAGGAAGGGCAGGAATATATACTTCCTGCAATGAGAGAGGGCAGGAATATATACAGTAAGGCTAGCAGAGCTAAAGTGGGACATAGTGGGGGGACTGAAGAAAGCAGAGTATAGGGAGGTGCAGCACAAGGTAGCGCAAGGTAAAGGTAGGGTAGCAAAGGCCAAACAAAGGGCATATGATGACTTGTACGCTAGGTTGGAAGGTAAGGAGGAAAAGAATGATTTATACTTCTTTTCCTTTCGGCTTTTGTCTCGTAGAGGCAGCAATAAAGTTTCTTGCAATGTTATTCAACAGGATCTTAAGAGTAAGAGGATGCCCGAGGAATAGAGAAGAAATGTGATGGTGCCCATTTTTAAGAATGAGGGATATGTGCGGAATAGGGGCAACTATAGAGGAATGTAGTTGCCTTATGTAGGAGCCATACGATTTCGTTATGGGAAGGAGTTGTTGAAACTCGACTGACAGAAGTCAGCATTTGGTCTCATCACTCATTATTTTTTATTGACAAGTATTGGTTAAAACCTCTGCAGTATATTTTGACATAATGTAGTATCTGTGGGCCTCAAACTTATATTCTTCTTGAATGGAACTTTCACAGACCCTCTGCATATAATATACTGCACATGATCAGTCAGCAGTTATTTACGAAAGTATTACGGTTTAGTGATTCACATTGCAGGTTGTACACAAAAAGGGATGTCTAGCTAGCGACTTAGCAGCCAAAGTGTCATCATACAAATATATCATATTAAAAAACACCAATAACTGAAGTCAAAATCAAACACATTTGAATCCACTTTCGAGAGATGGTCTGGCTCTGACGGTCAGACTTGTTGAAATATTTCAGCCTTCGTTGAGTTTCATTGTTTCATTGTTTCATTATCAACAACAAGGGAATTAACCATGCCGTGCATGATCCAAATCCCACCAGAAATAAAGTAGATTTCATGTACATATTTTGTGGACATATGGAAATTTTTATAAAATAAATCAGCTGCCCGTATGGTCATTATTTTGAGCATAATATTTCTAAATTTTACATTTTAAAAAAAAAATCTATACATTAAAAAAATTCTGTAACTCAACTGAAAAAAATCATATAAACTAGCAAAAGATATTTGCTAAAGACCATGTTTTTAAATGTGGACAGTGGAAGGACAGCGTGTCACAAAATTCTAATGAAAAATAAATTATACAATATGATAGGTGATTCGCTATGCATCAATATTTTGCCCTTCCCTTTTTTTATACGCTGTGTGTTTGGAGCGATAACAGTGCATACTGGTTGATAGATAAGCAATGTTTACACTTTACGGTGGATAATCACTTGGTCAGGCTTCTGCAGCGGTGTGCCAAGGTCTGATCTAGTTGTGTTCTAAAGGGAATGCTGAATCAAAGCAGATGACTGATAGCAGGGTTTGTTCTCTTAAATGCCGGCCTTTCAAGAAGTAGAAAGAAGAAAGGAAACATCCGGATGCAAGCGTGAGCAAGAACTTTGAACTCCAGTTTCCACCGCAATCACATTCATAATGGCCAATCCATTATGGAGACTATTGCTTCATGGCTGATCAGTCACAGCACTTGAGTCTGCCAACGGCAATGGCAATACATAAAATGAAATGAGCCGGAGAGACAGGCAAGTATATTAACTCCCCAAATAGCCAGTGTTTCATCATGTGGATATGAATGTCATATTTTTGAAAGTACTTTCCTCTCTTTGCAAACAAAGACATTAGTCTGCAGCACACAGGTCAATTCGATAAAGAATGGAAGATGCAGTTCTAACAAATTAAATGCACTTAGCTTTAGTTAAGGGTGGACTCTTTGAACTGCTCTTACTGTATGTAAGCACTGCTTGCCCACATGCACTCGTGAGATTCTTTGGCTTCCTTTTCAGTTCTTACATAATTCCACAGACAACTCATCACACTTTCTTTCAGCCAAAGGAAACATAAAATATGCAACATTCAAAGAGCAAAAGCCCTTTTTCCACACACATGTCCTTTTTCATTCCACTCCTGCATCTGATCTGCAGCTCTGGTCCTCCTGTGCCAGTTTGGGAGAGTTGCACAAGAACCAACATCCCTTAGAATGAGGCTTTATTTTTTTTATATAAGACTGAACAGCCATTATACACCCAAAAAGTGTGATCCTGAGCCGAAAGCTTTCTAAGAGACATGAAACGTCTTGGAAACAAAAAAAAAAAAAAAAAAGACCGCCATTATATCAATTCAAGCAAATATGCATGCAATGTATTGTAAATAGGCTGTCTTTGTAAATATTTATAAGCTCATATGGTTTTACATTATATAAGCAGTAGCATGATTAGGATCATTGTCATGAATCAAACATTCATGATGGGGGAGTAATTAACATGTCAGAGAAATTTATCATTTATCCATATTGCACTAAGTTGATATATGGCCTGGGATTTGTTCCTGCTGGTCTAAAATAATAAAGATATAACTCAAGGCTTTGTAATTAGTAGCTGCTCCATGATGGTCATTGAAATAAAGCAGCACAATTACAAACTGCAGTAAACGGCATCTAATGACAGATTCTCAGCCCCAACGCGGCAAGACAGAGTTTGAAGTTCATGATCCTCAACTGAAAAGAACCTATCTTATGTGCAACAATTCTGTATTAATTAAAAAATAAAATACGGTTACCCATCAATCAAAAAAATGACATTGATAAATGCGATTTCAAATGGTGTTATGATGCAGGTAAGACCCATTTCCGTATCCTACTGATGGTCAGGTCCTATTCTGGTCATTCTGTAAGCAGTCTTCGCTGTGTTCGCATGTTAGGCGATCCACCAGTTGCGGAAAGATTATTAAATGACTCCTCTAAAGAGATATATGTAAGAAAACATGTAGATCAAGTAATCTTGAATACAAGCATTTACAATAACGGGATTGATGAAATGAATTAGCATGAGATACTTAATGGACTACACATGATGCATACAATTTTTTCTTTTCTGCATCTCCCTGCATGTTGTGATCATGCCAGAGCAAGGTCTGGTCAGTTTTCTGTTTAAATTTGTTTTGTGGTTTAAAAAAAAGTCTAAACTTTTTGGGGGGGAGGGGACAAAAAAATTATGACCATAGATGAGAGGGATTTTACATGTCTGATTAACAACTTCAAGGAGACCATGGCAGCCCTCAAGCATCATCACCAGAAATGTCAGGTAACTCTGTGCTGTTTGAAAATAAAAGACTAATCTGGTGCAGATGCTCCAAAAACACTATTGGGGTTCAGACCCCATCAGACAAGTATATAGGATTAAAGAAACTGCCGAGTGGGAGGGGCCGGTGCTCCCAGGGCCGACATCAGTCCAGCTGAAAATCTTAACTTTGACAAATGACATGACAACATTTATGCAGGTCTCTTGAGGGCTGCTGGCAGGAACTGCCTCTCACTCCTCTACACTCCATGTGAGCAGCACTGCCCACATCCTGCAGCTGACAGCAGATGCCACTTTGTTTAATTTCGCTCATAAATACATCAGAATCAAAAACAGTGAGGCTGAGGTAATGTCACTAATGAATGCGTCTGACAGCTTTATGTGCAACAGAAAGGATCAAAATGGGGTAGTAAGTGTAGGCGAAGTAATGGACAAGACAAACAGGCCTGACTCAACAAACAACTCTGAGGGCCTGTCAGCAGACAATTCATTACCGACACCTTTATGGCACCACGGGTGCCATTAAGTGCTGTTATTCACTTTGTTATAGTGCTGGTTCCCTGCTCTCGATTTATCATTTATTTTATTTTTGACAGACCAGCTACACAGATGCAGCTATAATGGCTAGTAAATGAAAAATCTTTGACGGCAATCTCAATTTTAATATTAAATTATTTGTTCTTGGAAATGGGATGATTAGGATGGTGTGTTAAGAGAGCATACTTCATCACTAGCTATGGGGACAACACACTTTTCAAATCCATACCAGGAGACAAGCTGCTTAGAATAGACTATATTTATGCTGAAAATTGAAAGAATTAGAAGCTTGACTTCTTGCTGGAATTTAACTCCGTCCTGCCAGCCAGTTCTGAGCTGACAGCAGGATGACCTCTTCAGCTCTTGCGGGGGGTAGCATCATCAGAGGCTTCGAGCATCAACCCCTCCAACATACTGTGACTCCATCTGTGGCATCATCATTGATAGCAAAAAATAGTTGGAACTCGTTTAAAAATAAGCCAGAGGTGAAAGACCAGGATTTTTTTTTTTCCTTTTTTATATACATACTCTGACGTGGTCCCCGAGTTATGCTGGCATGGCGCTGGCATAGCGGCGCATTGGTTAGCACTTGTGCTTCACAGTAAAAGGTCCTGGGTTAACGTCCACCTCCTCACGGGGCCTTTCTGTGTGGAGTTTGCATGTTCTCCCTGTGCCTGCGTAGGTTTCTTCCGGGTGCTCCAGTTTCCCCAACCACTAAAAACCTGTACAATAAGCACTCCTCTCCCTCTGGGGTCAGGACTCCCCTGAAAAAGAGATTCTGAAATCTCAGCGAGACTATCCTGGTTAAATTAAGGTCAAATAAAAAAAACCTAAAACTATGCTCGATTATTCATTCAACACTATTTATGCCACTTATCCTGCACTCAGGATCCCAGGGTTGCTGGAGACTCCGTAGCAGTCATTGGGCAAGGAGCGGCGTTCACTCTGGACCAATCAGCGGTTAATCACAGGGCCACGAGACAAAAAAACATTCCCTCTATCATTCACAAGTTAGGGCAATTTAAGGTCTCCACTTGACCCCTGCATGTTTTTGGACAATGGGAGGAAACGCAGACACGGAGATCATGCAAACTCCACATCGAAAGGCCCGCTGTCGGAATCGAATGGAAACCTTCTTTCTGTGACGTTGAAGCCCAAACCACTGTGCTGCCCATGCTCAGTCTTTTGTTAGCAAACTATAAAACTGTTCCTACTTTCAGGACATTTTGGTGTTGGCTTGATCTGCACGAGGGCTTTGTTTGGGGGGGGGGGGGGGGGGGCACACAAAAAAAAACTATTTAAAAAACCTCAGCTAATTTATTTTAGCATTTAAATAGGGTCACAAAACCAACCCTGCAAAACGAGAACCCTCCC
>CAAKHD010013852.1:96377-129898 GCA_901007705.1 Fistularia tabacaria
CACACAAGCAGCCCACAACACTCTTTCTATCCACACACACACACCCCAACACACACACACACACACACACACACACACACACACACACACACACACACACACACACACACACACACACACACACACACACTCGTATCTTTGGGAGGACAAGTACCTCCTTAGCCTCGTAACACAATTATCATTACAAAGATTAAGAAACACCCAACTCGTTACAAAGAACCAACGCTGATGCAAATGTCCACATGAATCCAAATGTTTTGAAAAGTCTTACATTGTACATACTGTAGCTACGTCAAGTGTGAATGCTGCAATGAAGTTCAGTATATACCTTTCTATTGTGTGTAATGTTCAAACTGGAAAGTCTATATAACCAAAGACAAGATGCAGGACACATGACAACAGTCAACTGTCACTTCGACAGTGCGGGCTGAGAAAAAAATAGTCCTGCTCTCTTAGAATATAATATTTAAACGCAGTAAAGAAGTGGGTCTAAGGAGAATTACTTTAAGTCAAAATCCTTTCAAAAACTAGAAACGTGTAATCCAAGAGTTTCCACTCAGAGCAAACATTGACTGAATAAAGTGGCAAGAAATGTTCTCTTGTGACATTTGTTGTCTCACCATCAATTTGAAACCCCCCAACTTTTGACCCGTTGTCATGCTGTGGCAGATGATTGCCACGAGAGTCAAAGAACAGAACATTGCACCATCTGATGACTCCCATTTTATTGAGTACATTCAAAGCAGTCGAGCAACAAAATGAAAATAATATCAAAGGAAGAAAAGGAAGGCATTGCTGAGATTTAAAAAAACAACTTAAATCCAGCTTTTCTGAATCCACATGTTTTAATTTACTCAACTCAATGCCTAGAGCTGGCCAAGGTTTTTCCATATTGTCTCTGAAGCCAACCTTTGACTAATACCTTTGACATTCTGGTTGTTGCAGTCTGCAAAATATTGCAGCAATGGCATTCCTGATTCTGTTACTTACATGGTTTTTGCGTTAGGCCCCTGATTGTGCTTATGTTAACAATGAAGAGCACCGGCCCTTTCCGGTCCCCTCCACTTTCAGTTCTTATACTTGCAGTTATCTGCCTGTAAAAATGACAATGTATAAATGGGAGCCAGATCAAAATGAGGGTGAAGTTTGTCAGCTAAAACTACTCTATGCTCTGGATAGAAATTTTACAAGAAGTGAAATTACCTCTTGTGATTCTAGTTATCCTAGAGCTTATGGGACTGTGAACCTGTTTGGACGAAAGAAATGCTTTTTAATTTGTTTACTGCTGCTTTCAGGGAATGTAGAACCAAATCCTGGCCCACTGCCAAATTATATTGATACCCCTGAGGATTTCCAAAACTGATCTTGTCTTGGTATTTCACATATTCATGTTAGAAGTCTGTTACATGAAATGGACCTCATCACAGTTTGGATTGAATCTACAAATACCTAAATCATTGTGTTATCAGAAACATGGCTGAACAAAGCAACCACGGATAAGGACATTTCCACACCAGGCTATAATATTTTCCGTTGTGACCGTCCTAGAAAGGGTGGAGGGGCTGCAATTTTGTGAAAAACAAATTTGTTATTATATTATTGTCATCATTTTCTGTGCAAAAAAAAAAAAGAGCTTCTTGTCCTGAAACTTGAATTTTCAAAGGATCAGGCCATTACAATTGCTGAATGTTCCAGACATCCATCAGCTTGCAGTGAAACCATCACATCACTGTATAATCATGAGGCTAGATTTAATGCCAACGAACTGGTCTTCGTGGGGAACCTGAATCTTGATTGGCTGACTTCTTCATCTGACAAATTAAAGTCTGTATGTGAGTCTTTAAATCTTGCTCAGTTGATAGATGGCCCAACACGACCTACCGTTAGTTTCTAAATAGATCATCTTTGATTGACCTAATATTGACAAATGCCCTACATAAGTACAGTGAGATAGGCAGTTTTGCGAATGATTTGAGTGACCATTGTGCTGTTGCTACTGTCAGAAATATGAAATTACCAAATGCATAGCCTTGTGTCGTTGTGAAACGAGAAGTAAAACACTTTGATGAGCAAACTTTTCTCAGGGATTTGTCTCTTTTTGTAACGTAGAGTATCACTTTTTGATGATGTTGAATTGGCTTGGAAATACTTTCATGATGAATGCTTAAGATGAACAAACAAACATGCACCGATATGTTCATTCAGGGTGAAAGGCAGAAAAAAACCTTTTTGTTGTCTCCAGAAATTGTAGACCTCTTGAAAAATCATGACAAGGTTCGTCCTGAAGCAAGAAAAACTAAACTTGATGCTGATTGGCTCTGTTTTTCGACAAATGAGAAATAGATGTACTTCTTTCATAAGTAAAGCAAAGTCTCAGAAATGACGGAGACCATAGATGACCCTGAAAAGTTTTGGAAAACTGTAAAATCAATGTATGATCTTGACAATCCAATGAGCTTCCAAACATCTTAAACATACATGGGGCACATGTGACAGAGAAATCAGATATGCTGAATTCCTTCAATAAACAATTTATTTCTGCTGGCTCTCTGTTTGATACTTTAAATCCCACCACAGACTCAGAAGCATCTTCACCTGTACCAGAAATGAACATTGGTACTAATCCTTGTACCTTTAGCTTCACAACAGTGTCTTTTTCTGAGGTGCTCAATGCACTTAAACAATTGGACACTAGGAAGGCTGCAGTACCAGATAAACTTGACCCCTTGTTCTTGCGACTCGCTGCGGATTTTATTGCTAAGCCCTTGTCGCATATCTTTAATCTTAGTCTCAGTTGTAACAATATTCCAAAACTATGGAAGATTGCTTTTGTTCTCTATGTATTTTGGCAAAGATTTTTGAAAAGTTGGATAGTGATCAACTTATGACATTCTTGGAATCAAACAATATTTTGACTGATTTTCAATCTGGCTTAGATACAATTGATCACACTCTTATGATAGAAATGTTTGGTAAAATTGGCATATAAAATCAGGCAGATCACTGGTTCGCTGACTATTTGTCAAATTGATCACAAAGTATACAAATATCTGGATGAACTTCGTCATTCTTAGAGGTCACTAAGGGGGTCCCTCAGGGCTCAGTCTTAGGACCAATTTTGTTCTCCAGCTATGTAAATGTTTTCGAAGTCAAAGGGTATTTACCTGGTTGAATAAAGGTTAAATAAAATAAAAGAAAATAAAAATAGAGGTTAACAGCATCAACTGAAATATAACCACTATTTAACAGAACAATCTGTAAAAACTCATTTGCAATCAAAAACTGACATTGTCACTCTTCAATTCTATTCTTCACCCAACTGTAGAAAAAAGTTTTAGGAAAGATATTAGGACAATAGAATAGAATGCACTCTTACTCGTCCAGACCCTGACACTTAATTCCCAGATAAGATACTAAGCTATTTGTTTAGAATGTTTATTTTTTGGATGATTTCAAATTTTTTAAAAAATTGCCTTCTACTATATTCAAACTCCACTCTCCACCTGCAATGAACAGTTACTTTCCCCTGGGAAATTCATTTTTTTTAATGTAATTAAATAAGGAGTATACATTCGTTTACTAATATTATATGAAAACCTATTAAGCATCCATGCTTGAAGGGCTTTTTTGGAAAAGAAAATCAGTGGATGTAGCAGTTTGGTAATAGCTGCAGGGTAGCCTGATATTAGATATGTGGAAGTGTTGTTCAATGCAATGCTTTATTGAAAAACAAACCTGTCCTCAGTCACATCAAAACAAGAGCACATTGATTTATTATCACTACAAATATGAAAACAAATACTTGCGAGAGCACCCTCTAAAATAGCATTTAGATTCAACTCATATCACTGTAAATTCAAATGAGCTCAGTGAGGCATGTTGGGTAAAAATATTGGAGACTCAGAAGTCCAAAGTCAGTCACTTATAAGTCAGTTTTAGCAACACACAGTCTGAGCAATTCAAGACATAACTGACCAGCCCAGTTATGGTCTACAGTTTTTCAATCCATTACATTGCTTCTTACAGCTAAGGTCAGGAATGAAAACTAAAAATGTCAAGGATGAAATCTGACCAATTCACACATTTTGAGCACTATACAAACAAGATCAGGGGAATAAAACCAACATGTTTCCGGGTCAGAGTCAGTCCTATTACAAGGAGAGGTTAATGCTGCACTTGAGAGATGGCTCATACCCTTCAAAGCTTGGGGTCATTGCCTCCCAAAAGGGATGTGGTCTATCTCCCCAAAACCGCACAAATCACTAAGTTACATGAACGGACCCAGCAGCGTTCTTCCAATGTCAGGGATGCACAGGGTACATAAACACCCGCATCGACAGCAGAGCAATACAAGGACATATTTGTGACGGACCCACAGTTAAATACAGACGTACATCGCCTTCAACATTTTCAGCAGAGTGACTGAACAAGTCTGTGCAGCTGACACTGAGCTAAATACTGAATATAGATCCATGGTAGACTTTAAACAAATGTTAAATAATTAATTCTGGCCAGCCTATAAGAAAGTCGCAGGTGTGCGCATTAGTATGTGTGTGTGTCAGTCTGCCAGTGCATGTGTTGTAAATTCTGTTTGTACTCTCCCTGCTTATGAGGAGAACAGGTAGGAATGATCAATTATAAACTCAAGATGTTTGAATCTAATTTAAATATGCTAGGTTTTTATATGTGATATGTGCTCTGTAATCAAAGTTATGATGTCATGATTCCAACACGGAGCACAGTATGAACTGATTAATTATGGCACGGCTTCAGGACTAAACCAAACCCTGGAGATGAGTCAATTTCCCTGCTAGGTTTGCTAATTGAATCACATCAATTATTTATAGCATAGCCATAGAGTTAAATTAATGTTTAATTTGGAACTGATGGGGAAAGAGGTATGTAGACTGTTAGAAAATATATGATTTCTCTTAAAAAAGGAAGAAAATGAATTGAAATTTGTTTTCAAATTCTAAACAATATCCGTTATTAAAATTAACGTTTCTTTAGGGAGATGGAAGCATAAACAAAATTAGATAGCACACAAACATGGCTGCAGATGGTGACTAGCAGCCAACAGCTGAGCTAATCCATCATCATAAGCTTTTAGGCCTGAAGCTGTGGCAGCAAATGAAGGTGCAGGTGAAATTCAGTCACAAATTGGTCTTTCAATAGCGCTGAGGCTTGCAGAAATGAAGCGTTGTGAGGTGAGTGGCTGTTAGGGCGGGGGACGAAATATACTCTGCTGTAGGGATGCAGGCAACAGAAAGAAACAGCTTGAGCGAAGGGATGGCTAAAGAATATCAATTACACAATGGCCCTGTCAATCTATCCACAGAACTCTCAGCAGCAGGACATCGGCATCTTTGTCTTCGACAAATTAAGAAGTGACTTGGTAGATGGCAGAGGTATGAAATAATTCCTTACCTGCATTATGACTGAACTCATTGAGATGAAATTCACATACAAAACTTGGCTGGATGTTTATCACCAGGCAACTTCGAACCATGGCTCGCGTTAAATTAAAAGGGTTGAGCATCCCATTTTGATATCAGAACACAAAAAGGTCGACAAACCAATGGCATATAAGAATGATGCATGATGCTTATTCTCAGGGGACGTGACAGCAAATATCTTACTCAATTTGAATGAGATACAGTCAGTGGGTGTTACCATTAATTGCTTCTTTCATTATTTGACAAGGCACATTTTGCTGAAAATGCATGGATCAAGGATTATCCTGCCTCTGGCTACACAAACCCCCTCCATTACCAAAGCACCAAGCTTGACATTCTGCTCAATGGGAATTTACATGCAGCCCCACTTTCACTCTGCATACAGAGAATTTGTGGGAATTTTGCAGAATAGAGCCATTCCTGCACATGTAAATCTGATTTTACTTATAAATGCATCCCTATTCAGATAGCTATAATGCCCCTGGAACATGTGCTTTGATCAGATCACTTTTTTTTCAATGCGAAATTGAGAAGCCTGGCTTCCAAATATGTAAATATACCTCATCACTATAATGTTGATTCTGCTATCTCCTTTTGCTCATTTACAAGCCATACCAGCTCCACAGGAATTTACACTTCACAACTGCCGCTCAGTGCATAATCTAATTACACCCGCCATTTCTTCCACTGAAAGAAAGAGTATCTGACCTACCAGCTGGCAAATCTCCCATTTCTTTGAAAGTAGCCCATGCCATGCATTTATCAGCCCCCCAATGGTTGATAATTGCTGCCAGTGACTTTTTGCTGACTTTCAGTAAAACACAACCAAAATGTGACACGTCTTATAATTCAGTGTTGATGCTGCAGGAATTCATCTTTTTCCTCTGCATGGTGATGTGTTTTCAGATTAAATTCCCAGCAGTATAAACTGCAACGAGAGATACTTATTTAATCTGATATTCAGTCTTCACTTGCCAAAAGTGCCCTGATGGAAATCACATAGTTAGCGTTGTCACAAATACTAAGTAGTTAAATAGTTAACTCTGTTAAGTACGCCTGGGAAAGTACCCTGGATGTCCCAAAACTAAAGTGTGAAGTCATTTGGGAATCGCTTGCTTTGTCTCAACACAATATCCACTCTACTTGATTTATCAATTGTTTATATCTACAGACAGCAAAAGTGAAGACGAACAATGTTTTACTCAATCTACCAGAGTTCTGGAAATCATCTTTTTCAGGGATATAAATCCTCAACTGATCAGCCACATTGAAGGAATAACAAAACAAACCTGCCCTACAAATGTCACAAAATTTTGAAAATTTGACAAGATGATTTGATCTACAGAAAATGATATATGTCTCAATCTCAAGTGAATATTTGCAATGGAGCAGATTGAAACAAAATCCAGACAGCTTCATGGGAACCAGAATGATAGTGATTGGGTTTTAAAAAAAAAGTCCAAATAAACGATATCTCCACGTTTCCAATCACAGCATTGACCGACAGTCTCTTTTCAAATACGATCTTGTTCCTGGAACAATTTCATAAGTGCATAAGTCATAAGTTCATAGACTCTATGTACTTCTGAGTGTATGACACAGACCAGCTGGTTCAGGACCACCAACTGTACATAGAACAAAAATACACCATGCTTAGTTGTTTGTGCTTCTGGTTTAAATCAGATTTCTTGCCTCTATTTTTGTATAATTTGTTTCCCTGTTGGGAACTTTGTGTTCACCATGGTATGATTAATTTTTATTTTGTTGCCACAGGCTTTTCATGCATTAATCGGGACACAATTTGCAGTATGCAGAAGTAAATCTCAATTCATATAGTTGTTATTACGTTTTATCTACCTGAATCCAGCACGGTCTTTAATTTCCACCTGAACAATGATGATAATATTAACATAAATGGAGGGAGAAAACAGCCATAGGGAGAACAATTAGAAGTTTGTATGACTTGCACAAAGTGGAAAGCTGAGTAAGCTGAAAGGTGCTTATCCTTCTGCCAACTCTAACAATTTTGCCCAACTGATCAAAGAAAATGACCGAAGTTTACCGTTAAGATCAGAGGTCAACTTCTAACATTGAGCAACTGCTGACTCAATCAGTTAATTTTGGTGTTTACACCAAAAGCAGAAGGACTTTCTGCCTCTAGACCCTCTTCCTGTGAGGTGAGCAAATAAACCTCTGTAGCAGCATCCCATTAACATCAGGACTCCGCAGTCACAGAAAAAATTCTGAGCTATGAAAATGACAACTGCAGTTCTGTTAGTCTGGCATTGGAAAGGTGAAACACAAAGCATGCCCAAGAACTTTAAAAGACTGACATATCACACACTTCTTTGTCAGATCACTGAAGCGTCTAATTGGGGGGTTGTAAAATTAGGAAGACTCACAATATCTTTGGACATTCGTGACTCTGCAGGCGCATGCATAAGACTCTGCAAGGTTCAGTGAAACCATTTAAAACAAGCCTGCGAGGTGAATATACATGGGACTTGTCTGTCAAAATGAACAACAAAACACAACATTTGATTTTTGATGGTTAATGTCCTGCAGCTGACAAACACACTTTTTTCTAATTCTTTGAACGGCTCTTTGAAAAAGGAAACCAGTGTTCATGTGTTTATTAAAGATGGATGGATTCCAGGATCTCCAGTTCTGTATTACAATCGAAGACATCATCACTGCCTGGCAGCATCTGGGAATTGGCATTATGGCAGGCTGCACAATTTCTCCTCTGGCATTTGTCGTGGCAATGGAGGTCAGTATGCGGGCATCTCGTTGGGTGGTGGGAGGTGAGAGGACAAAGAGGGGTTTGCGTCTTCCACCAATAAGAGCTTACATGGATGATATGACCATCATCACAACGACAAAACCATGTACCAGATGCTTGCTTCAGAAACTCCAGGAAAACATCCAGTGGGCAAGAATGAAGTTCAAGCCAAGTAAGTCACGCATAATCTCCATCGTTAAAGGCCTACTAACAGATAAGCAGTACTACATCAGCGATGAACCAATTCCAACGGTCCTAGAGAAGCCCATCAAGGGCCTTGGTCGATGGTATAATGCAGACCTCAAAGACACCCAACCACTTGAGCAACTGATGCAGGATTTGGCTAATGGGCTTAAGCAAATCAACAACACTGCACTACTCGGGAAACTGAAGCTCTGGTGTTACCAGTTTTGGCTGCTACCCAGACTCTTGTGGCCATTGACCATGTATGAGGTCTCGCTTCACCATGCCAGTCGTCTGGAAAGGCTAGTGAACACTCATGTGAGGAAGTGGTTTGGACTTTCCAAATGCGTCAGCAGTGTGGGACTTTACAGCAAAGGAGCCCTGTCACTGCCAATTGCTAGTCTGGTTGAAGAGTTCAAGTGTGCCAAGGCAAGGCTGGACATGTCTCTCACTGACTCCTGGACCCCATGATAAGAGGTGCCGTTCCAACCCTAGCAACAGGGAAGAAGCAGACCTCCGGCACCGCAGTGCAACAGGCCAAATCTGCTCTCATGGATCGTGACATAGTGAGCCACATCCAACAAGGAAGAGGGGGCCTTGGCCTTGGAGTTTTAACACCTCTCTGGCAGAAGGCATCTGCAACTGAGTGTCAAACCATGGTGGTAGAGGAGATCCATCGACAGGAAGAAGCAGCTAAACGCTCCCAAACCATAGCACAACCCAAGCAGGGCCGTTGGATGAGGTGGGAGGGGGTTGAGAGGAAAAAACTCACATGGAGCGAGCTCTGGAGCATGGAATCCAACCAGCTGAGTTTCATCATCCGAGCTACGTATGATGTGCTGCCCTCTCCCACAAATCTGCAGCTATGGCTTGGAAAGGACCCATCCTGCCCCCTGTGTACTACCCCTGCAACACTCAAGCACATTCTGGTTGGCTGCAGAACCAGCCTCACTCAAGGGAGATACAATTGGAGACACAACCAGGGCCTCAAGTGCCTGGCTGATAAACTTGAAGGAAAAAGGGTATCTATTAATGCCCAGGCCTTCAACAACCAGAATGTGCACAGACACCCGTCAGGGTTTGTTCGGGAGGGGGGAAAGGGATCTTTCCCCACTGAATGCAGCCAGGGACAAGCAAATGCAATTCGACTTTGACCAGTGGCTCGCTTTTCCTCCAGAAATACTAACAACAACCCTGCCACCAGACAATGTCCTCTGGTCTAATTCCTGCCAGGTCCCAGGTCTACATCATAGAGCTGACAGTTCCCTGATGCCATCGAGAAGCATATGACTGCAAGAAGTTGCGCTATTCCAACTTGGCAGCTGAGGCAGAGGGCAGAGGCTGGAGGATAAGGGTGCGTCCAGTGCAAGTGGGATGCAGGGGCTTTATAGGTAGCTCAACTGCAAAGCTCCTTAGTGAGGTTGGAGTCAGGGGACAGGCACACAGGCAAGCCATTAAAGAACTGGCCAACACCGCCAAAAGAACAAGCCATTGGCTTTGGCTGAACAGGAGTGACACCACCTGGTCTGCTAGGGCACACAGCTAACCATGGGACACACACCCAGGCTTGATCAACCTGTGGTGGACCTACCTCAGAGAAGGGTGTATTGTGATAAGTGACCGGAACACCCTGTGATGCGGAGGTACACAACTGATGATGTGTCCCACTGGTGAAGTTGTGTAGCAGCCGTGCTTTGAAGAACTCCCAATTAAAAATGATGCAAATACTAGGGATTGTAACAGCAAGTCCTTTCAATGAACCTAGCAGAAAGCCAAAGTTAACATGAGCAACCTGGATACGTCATTAACCCGACATGCATTGCGCTAGTAAAACAATGGTGACGCCCCTGGGTTAAAATATCTTTTATAAATTCCGATTTTTAAAGAAATAACAATTCTTCGTAATTTCTAACACCACATTCTAGTAGAAATGCCTGTTAGTCCTTTAAGACAAGGTCTCCAAGTTTCCCTCTACAACCAAAATGGAAAGGTGCAAAAGGTGTACACACAGAAAAGTAGTAGAACCACCATGAATAAACTAATATGAGGTGTAAATCATTGTAAAACCTGTTGCGAATCCAAACAAGAATTTGACATTGTATTATTACAAAGGGATGTTAGATGTCAGCGCTGCAGAACAGTATTCCGAAGCTGCACATCTCAAGCAAAATTTGACAACATCACTTGGATTCACAGAAACTTGGTATTCATTTAAGCCAGTCCTCCTGTTGATGTTTTATCTTGCTGGTATGCTACCGCGGACTCTAATGAGCAATGCAAAGCTAAGCCAAGCGCTAGATCTGCCGCCCACAACACCCTGCTAGAGCAAGTCTGGGCAAACAGCCAGGACTTGAACAAAGTGCCTGGCAGTGAGGACCACCCCACATATGCTGTGGCTCCAGGCTATTGGTAGTCTTTCTGTTATCCCTTTGGAGAATGAGTATGTGAACAGATGACATTTAACCCATGTTAAGTTTCAGTGTATTCAGGACTGGAATGAACCAATGCCATCTTTTGTACATTTTACAATGGCCAAATATTAAGATCAATACCCTGTTTATTTTTAGCTTTTTTTTTGCCTCAAATGTTGGTTACCTTAAAGGGTAACTGTATGAATGTAAGTTCCAGACAAAGCCATTTTTTTCTGACAATGGACACTGGTAGTACATGTCTAATTTGCAAAATGAATCTCCCAGAGACTACATAAAAAAAGTTTAAATGTGTACATATATAAGTATAAGTTTAAATGTGTATATATATATAAATGTACATATATGTACACACACACATAGAAACATACACATATATACATAGATATATATATAGACACATAATACACACACAAACACACACACACACACACACACACATACATCTATATATCTATATATCTATAGATAGATATAGATATAGATATAGATATAGATATAGATATAGATATAGATATAGATATAGATATCTTAAAGGTCAAATTCTAAAAATACACTGCTGATTTAAATCAACAGTTATTCAGTAACTTGGTTGAATCTGCATTTCCTTTCCCTAGAGGCTATCATACAATAAATCCAGATGCTTTCATTAAACAGACTACATAAAAACTGGAGATTTACTCTCCAGGCTGGAGTCTTTGCTCCCATTTTATCAGAAGGTAATGACAGAACTGTCTGTTGCTGTCACCCAGGGAAACACAGTGGCCTTGATTAATCCACCGCTTTTCTCCTCTGTTCTTCTAATCCAATCTCAGGTCCAGTCTGTCTTTTACCCCCACTATCTTAACAAATGAACTGTTCAGCTGTCAGAGAGATAGAAAGAGGGAGGCTTGAGGACTTACAAGCAAACAAAACAACATCAAGAGTTGGCTATTGATGAATCCCCTCAGGCACTCAGGAAGCCTTGACTGAAGGGAGTTGGAGGAAAAGAGAGCTATGAGCAGGGACAGGAGAAGAAAGAGGGGAGGAAAAAGCTCACTTCTCTGTTTAAGGCTCTGAAAGTGTGTGGCTGAGAGACGGTGTGGAAAATGTGATCACAGTTTCAATTTGAAGCTGTCAGGAGTAAATAAAGAGTATGTGGCTGCAAGGCATCGAGGGCAGGATTACTGAGCCCTGCTTTGCTGTAGCTCATTTCCACCTTTGCTACAAAAAACCCTGCAGAGGGTGATACTTTAAACTGCTTAATGCCAGCAGGAGGGACGATAAGCCAACAAATATATACATATGGAGATCTAGCAAAAATAATTTCATACCTAATGCTGAAAACTTCTGAGCTAGATGTGGATTATAAAGTGATTTCTGCATGTTAAAAGTGTCGTTGTGTTTCCTTTTTGAGAGAATCCACCACAGCTCGATGCCACATTCTACTTCTTAGCCAAGACAAAAATAACTTAACTCAGATGTAAAATATTCAGCCTGTGGAATGTGTCAGAGGGGATTACACAAGCTTGGCCATAGCAATATTTAGCAGAAAGTTAGAAATCATCAAACTGCTTAGTCGGGTGAAAGGGGAAAAGAAAGGGGGTGGGGGTGTAACTGTCACAACAGTGCTCCCCCAACCCCCCTCCACCATGTATCCCTTTTTGTCATATTTAAATCTGTGAGGGTAAGTGTAACATAAATGCGAATAAAATATTGAGCATTAATATAAGGTTTGCATCCAATTCAAAAGCCATAGCTGGAGGCAACAATATCTCATTAAGATCTACATTTTCTATCAGATCCAATATGGCAAAAATGGAATATCAAAACAAAACCTACATTATCTCATTGGCCAAAAGATACATCTCGTCACTGTTACAATGAATAGCACGTGCTTTAGATAGATATACACTTAATTTCCTGCAACATTTGTCATACAGAACAGCCCAGAGAACAATGACCTGCAGGAAGCAGACAAAATAACCTATGAATATTCTATCACAGTCCACTTCATTTGAGAACTTTTGGTAATTTTGTTCAGGAGTGTGTGTGTGTGTGTGTGTGTGTGTGTATGTGTGTGTGTGTGTGTGTGTGTTGCCCATATTTGATGTGGCTTGACTGAGTTCACGCACTACCCTCCCACATTGTATGCAGATTGAAACAGCACAGAGGATAGTGGGTGGATTAGAAACCTCTGGGGTCGTGTTTCTCTTTAGTGCTCCGAGCCAATTTTAACAGCTCAAACAAGTGAAATACAAATCACTGCAGATGATACAAGCGAATGAACCATAGTAGATATAATAAAACCAATTACATGGACACAAAGAGGACATTTTCCAGGCACTGGCTACACTGACGCAAAAAAAAAATGTTATCAGCAAGTATACATTTCATAAATTGGATTTTTTTCTAAACATAATTTGAATAAAGAAGGGACATCATGCCCTCCCAAGCTGTACTCCAGTTATACAGTGCACTGATGCAAATTTGGCAATATTTATATGGAGCATGATTTGCATCACAGTGTTCATAATCACACAAAAGAGTTCTCCTCATTTGCATATACCTTTACAGCAGTCAGATCAGCTGCAGGAATAAACTATCTGGGATTTTTCTTGCTGACCGATGCTCCGTTTTGCTTTAAGCCTGTTAACGGTCAGCCCAGGAGAGCCGATTAGGATGGGTGACTATTTGTGTCGGGCTTAGCACAGTCTAAACTGCACATATTTCAAATATCAGGACTGCATGTACTTGTGTGTGTGTGTGTGTGGAGGGGGATTAAAACGTGGGAAATAAGAAGTCAATAAAATCAAAAACTTATGCAAGCTATGTAGTTATGCTTTTAAAAAATTCCCTGCATGGGGCCGCAACAGTGGTGGAAATCAGGTAGCACTGGTTTGGTGTAAGCTTTCAAGCTAATAAAGTACATTAAAAAGGCTTTAGGTCTCTGAATACATTTCAAGGAGACAGCATAGTCTAAAAAAAAGAAATCCCCTTTGCACCAAATAAATCTACACATTGTTCTCATCTGCCTCTTATTTTTAGTCGCGTGGCCTCTGATTTGGCGCCTCCAGATATCAGAGGACAGCTCTGTACCCGGCAGTTCATCAGTCCTGCTCACACGCCTCTGGCTCCTCTCTTCATGCTTTTTATGTTACATAAGGAGGTTGGAATGAAGCAGCACATCTACAGATGCCAGGTTCTGCTCCTACTTCGAATGCTTCGAAGCTGCTTGGACAGAACTCTATATCTGTGCATCTTTCTCTCTCTAAAACACTCACATACTCCATAGTCTTTGTTTTTCGTTGCATACACTTGCCCAAAACACATGTCTGTGCTTGCTGTGAATGCTTTAGATCTTTGATATCTTTTATATATCCTGTCTGCTCTATCCTCTCTTGCCAGCAAAAAACATTCAAATTCAAAATAGCAAACACTCCAGCTCTCTTCGAAAGGTTTATCACCATGGGTGCACTGGCAATAAAAAAAGGCAAAAACGTAGGCTATTACCCTTAATATTGTTTCACAGCTGGGTTAGTCAAAGTATTGAAAAACATTTGAAAGAATCATAAGGTTCAAACTTACTCTGGCCAGTAAACTGTAGTCAGATGGTAATGGTCTCAATGAAAAACACTCACATGCTGCGGTCTCCGGACAGCAGATTTTCCAAAGAAATGTGTAATAAAAGTGTGGAAAAATTATCGTCTGTGGCCTTTCGTCCTCGCAGACATCTCAACCTTGACATGCTGCAGAGACATTGATGTGTGTCCTTCTAGTTTAATTTCCTGTTGGTTCACCAATCACAGATATCTTCAACACAGACTGGTAGCGTGTCAGAAACAATATTGTATCCTATCACTAAACTTCACATATGTGCAAGAACCTACATATCATGCTGTTTGCTTCAAAACCAAAGATATCTTATAGCAAATTTTTGATGTAAAACATCTGTTCTTCAGCCTGTGGGAAATTTATATTTAGAATGCAGATAGGGGAATCCCCTTTCCTATTTGGAGTGCTTGGGGTTGTAGCACAGCACTTAATGAGTAAATCATACCTATAATTTCAGTAATATTCCCACTAACAAGTTAACACCTGAAATTTATTTATTCCAGTTTTCTCAATTTTTTTCTACACAATTTCCACCAGAAAGACCCGTCAAGGGTCAACTCTCACCTAATGAAAGCTGGGATAGGCTCAGGCATCCCTACGAACCTAAGTGCAGGATAAGCAGTAGATAATGTATGAGTTTTCACCAGCGTCCTACAAAAAGAACCAAATAGAATCCTATCTTGGTCACATGGTTTCTGAGTCACATTAAAGTTGCTCCAAATGGATAAAAGTCAATTGGCCAACATGACAAGAACAAACACCTTGAGAGGTTGCACTACCTCGTGAGGGAGAGATGACATGACTCGCAAGCAGAAATCAAAAACTGGAGGACAAATACATGTCAAGCTGTAATGATAGAAGTTGACTGAACCCAGAGGAGTTAAGGGTTATAATTTGTAATATAATTGTCAGAATGGATCAATATAATTTTGAAGTATTAAAAGGTTTAGCTAAGCAACAAAAACCCTGGTTGAAATAAGTAAAATATGTCATAGGGCAACTACATTGATATGGAACCAAGCGTGGTCATAAGCCTGGGGTCTACAGACCAAGTGTAGCATTGACCATTCTAGCATTTGACCTTCAAAGTCTTGACCCCGTGGAGATGTGACACATTATTTTTGATTGTTGATTTGAGTAGGAAAAGCCAGGTATTGTTGCTTTTAACAGACACCAATATTACACCATTTGAATAAAGTTCCAACAAAAGAATTATAGTTAGAACACTCAAGCTTCTACGGCCTTTTTTTTAGTGCAACACTAAATAAGGGAAATCAATAAATTAAATCTATATTTGATGTTGCAAGGTTACTTTCAACTAAACAAAGTATGTTAAATTTGCAATTTTAGGTAGTAATTACCTAAACTACATATTTCATTGGAGTAAATACTCAGTGTTTTCATAGGCAATTAGCACACTCCTTTACTTAGTTCAATAAGTCATGAATAAATCTGGTAATTTGTGTTTTAATGAATGCAGTAATTGTACTGTAGTGGCTTATATGTTTTATTGAGTACTCAACATTGAATTTGAGCAAAACCCAGCCAATTACCATGCAGTTCAAACAAAATACTTAGGTGATGCTATAATCTTTGCTTTTGTTTCTCGGCATTCAGGACCAGCTGCCTGGGTAAAGATTATGTTTAACTACTGAAAAAAAATGGGGGTTAGGATAAGGTTAACATGACAAAGGTTTGGAGAATACTTTCGGGTTCAGGTAAACTGAAAGAAACATGGCAATATTTGATAGTGAAATAGTATTAAGTCTCTAGATTTGATCTGATTATTCCAGAACAAGTAACATCCCCCTGTGCAAGTGAGAGTAGTGAAAATATTGATTATGAATATCAAAAAGGTTACAGCAAACGGGTGGCAGTAAGCAGATGTGTCGAAAAAGCAGGGGCCAGTGAGAACCTCCTACACTCATCTAGTGCAGAAATATTGTCACTCGATCGCTCACTTCAAGGTCCAGTCAAGAACGTGTGTTGTTAGTGATACATCAGTCATCTTGCTGCCAAACAATGTTGTTACCAGAAAACGACTCCTGTGTGGTTCAGCCTCACTTCACTGAAGTTTTCACACAGCACAGCCCCCACCCTTTTATATCTGTCCCACATTCTGCAGCATTATCAAAACAACTCTACACCAGTAATACACTGTTCATTGTTCCACAAGAACAAAAACAGCCAAACATCTGGACTAATTGGGGAGGTGGTAATTAGAGCGGGAAGAGGAATGTGAGAAGAATTTTAAGGGGCCTATAATCTCTAGCTGCGGATGGCCTGAAAACATTTTGCTGTGATCAAGGGTAAAATATGTAAGAGGAGTAAGCTTTAAATATGAGGAAACAAAATCTTAAGCCACAAAAATCACATCAAACTCCAGCTTATTTTTCCACAAGTCATCACGTCATTAGACGGGAATATTAAGGTCATTTTCAGACAGATGTTAGCATTGGAAATAAATGAGGATAAAGATGATTTTCCACATCAGGGGATGAGTTCCTGTGCCTGTCAAAAGTCCTGTAACTACAGCACATTTGCATCTGCACCATATTCAATAAGGTAAAGATATAGCCCCTCCTTGAGCTGCCACCTTATCGTGATTGGAGGGGTTTGCGCATCCCAGTGATCTTCGGAGCTATGTTGTCAGGGGCTTTATGCCCCCGGAAGGGTCACCCAAGGCAAACAGGTCCCAGGTGAGGGACCTGACAAAGCGTGGTTCAGAAGACCCCCTCAGAAGACCTCCTGATGAAAAAAGGAATTGGATCCAGTTTCCCCCTGCCTGGATGCGGGTCACCGGGGGCCCCCCTGGAGCCAGGCCCAAGGGCGAGGCTCGATGGCGAGTACCTGGTGGCCGAGCCTGCACCCCATGGGGCTCAGCCAGACACAGCTCGAAGGGACGACTTAGGTCCCTCTTCCCCCGGGGTCACCAATCATAGGAAGGGCCGATGGGGTCAGGTGCAGTGTGAGCCGGGCGGTGGCCGGAGCAGAGGACCTTGGCTGCAGAAGCAGGCTTTTGGTACATGGAATGTCACCTCTCCAGCGGGGAAGGAGCCTGAGCTGGTGCACAGGGCTGAGAAAGTCCAACAAAATATAGTCTGACTTACCTCGACGCACAGCATGGGGTCTGGAACAAGGCCTCTTGAGAGAGGCTGGACTCTTTGTTATGATGGAGTTGCCCCCAGTGAGAAGCGCTGGGAAGTGCATATTGATTGGCCCTAGACTTAGCGCCTATACGTTGGGGTTCATACCGGTGGATGCGAGGGTATAGCCTCCCTTCGCCCTTCAGGTCAGGGGACGGGTTCTGACTGTGATTGGGAGGAACGGCACCCCAGATGTAGTGATCCCCAGCGGTGAGGGATGCCATCAAACTCAAGGAGTCCTATCGGGCCTTTCTGGCCTGTGGGGCTCCTAAGGCAGCTGACAGGTATCGGCAGGCCAAGCTGCACGCGGCTTCAGTAGTCACTGAGGCAAAAACTCAGGCATGGGAGGAGTTCGGGGAAGGTGGAAGGAATACTTCCAAGACCTCTTTAATCCATTCCAATGAGGAAACAGAGCCAGGGATCTCTGGAGCAGACCCACCTATTTCCGGGGGCTGAAGTTGCTTAAGCAGTCAAAAAGCTCTTCAGTAGCGGGGCCCCGGGGTTGGATGAGGTCCGCCCTGGGTTCCTCAAGGCTCTGGATGTTGTAGGCCTGTCCTGGCTGACACACCTCTGTAGCATTGCGTGGACATCAGGGACAGTGCCGCTGGACTGGCAGACCGGGGTGGTAGTCCTTATTTTTAAAAAGGGGGATCGGAGGGTGTATCCCCCCAACTCCAGGGGGATCACACTCCTCAGCCTCCCCGGAAAGGTCTTTTCAGCGGTGCTGGAGTGGATGGTCCGCTGGGTCATTGAACCTCAGATCCAGGAGGAGCAGTGTGGTTTTCATCCTGGTTGTGGAACAGTGGACCAGCTCTATTCCCCTAAGCAGGCTCCTCGAGCCTCGACCAGTCTACATGTGTTTTGCAGAACTGGAGAAGGCAGTTGACCGTGTCCCGCGGGCAATCCTGTGGCGGGTGCTCCAAGAATACAGGGTACTTAACCCCGTTATACGGGCTGTTTGGTCCCTATATCACCGGTGTCAGAGCTTGGTCTGCATTGCCAATTATAAGTCGGATTCGTTTCGAGTGAGAGTTGGATTCTGCCAAGGCTGCCCTTTTACACCCATTCTGATCATAGCTTTTATAGACAGAATTTGTAGGTGCAGCCAGGGCGTCAAGGGGATCTGGTTTGGTGGCCACAGGCTCGAGTCTCTGCTTTCTGTAGATGATGTGGTTTTGTTGGCTTCATCAGTCAATGATCTTCAGCTCTCACTGGAGCAGTTTGCAGCCAAATGTGAAGCAGCCGGGATGAGGACCAGCATCTCCGAATCCGAGACCATGATGCTCCACCGGAAACAGATGGAGTGCCCACTCTGGGTTGGGGAAGAGGTCCTGCCCAAGTGGAGGAGTTCAAGTATCTCGGGGTCTTGTTTATGAAAGAGGGAAGGATGGAGCAGGAGATCGACAGGCAGATCGGGGCAGCATCTGCAGTGATGTGGACTATGTACCGGTCTGTCGGGGTGAGGAGAGAGCTGAGCCAGAAAGCAAAACACTCAATTTACCAGTTGACATATGTTCCTACCCTCATCTATGGTCACAAGCTGAGGGTAGTGCCCACAATAACGAGATCGCGGATACAAGTGGCCGAAATGAGTTTTCTCTGCAGGGTGGCCGAACTCTCACTTTGAAAGGGTGAGAAGTTCTGCCATCCAGGAGGAGCTCAGAGTAGAGTTGCTGCTCCTCCGCATAGAGAGGAGTCAGATGAGGTGGCCCGGGCATCTGGTCGGGATACCTTCTGGACGTCTCCCGGGGAAGGTATTCCAGGCATGTTCATCTGGGAGGAGGCCACAAGGAAGACCCTGGACATGCTGGAGAGACTGTCTCTAGGCTGGCCTGGGAACACCTTGGGATCCCCCCAGAAGAGCTGGACCATTTGGCTGGGGAGAGAGAAGTCTGGGCGTCTCTCAGCGCCTCAGCGCCCCAAATTTTGGATAAGTGGCAGAAGATGGATGGATAGATGGATGGAAAGATGTATCATTAGCATAATTTCTTGATCAATATACTGAAAATATTTTGCTGATGTTTGACAGACCCTGGTCCTGACTACAAGACTAGACCAGTTGGTAGCATATTTCTGCAGTAATTCAGTGAGTCTCAAAATGATCTCAGCACACAACATGATGCATCCTCCTATCTGAAGCACATTAATCACTGCAGCATACAAATGATGAACATTTAATAGTTGACAAAACTGGCTCCTTGGAAGTGTGATATATTCAACCTCTCTTGTGTGAATCTGACTTTGGGAGTCAGAACACTGCCTGCAACAAAGGCAAAGGGTAACATCTCTACCCGGCCTCTTTTCCCAGTCCTTGGGGTGATGAAGATGTATGCAGAGCGCAGTGCTGAAGAGTCGGGCAAAAGGGCAGCGACAGCGCATGAACAGGAATCATGACAGCAACCAATATAACAGCCGCAACACCAACTGCTTACTGTACATGGCTCCTGCAATAACTGATCATCAACTACATTTCCATATGGCACTGTTCCTGCATAAACTTTTACTATTTTTGAACCTACTTTGCATTTACTCTGTGTTTCAGCACACACATTGCCTGTGCTTGACAGCTTATCAAACACAGGTATTTAAAGATTAAATCACTTTGAGCAAATCTGTTAGTACAAACAGTGCCCATTTCCTGAAAAATAGAAAAAAGCAGCTATGCTTGTTGGACAGTGCTGCGCTTTGGCCCGAATACACCAGTCAAACATATTGAAACTCTCAATGCAGTGCTCATGAGACTGAAACACCTTGAACTTCAAACTTGTAAATATATGTATTCTTAGCTGAAAGCAGTTTTTAGAGCATCCTTTGAGGACTTCTGCCTCTAATAGCAACATCAAATTTCATATTTCTGCTGTGAAAACTATACTTTTCTCACAGCAGAAGAGAATTTAAAAAAGAAATCTCAAACGGTTTTAAAATCAGAGCCATAATTTGCCATGCGTCATTGGGCAGATAAAAAGGGTCTTCATGCTTTTTGTAGTTTGTACTCATGAAGCTTTGACGTTGAGCTATGTCCCCCACTCTCATTTCTGACAGGTTTTTTGTAAGACGAGTATGTGAAACCTCATCAAGAAATTTAATATCTCATTTGCCTATACATGCAAAACCACACACACACCAAAGACTACAACAAATGCAACCCTACCATGATTTAAAATGAAATCAATTGCTATTCCAAACACAAAATATTCAGACAAAAAGACAACATATGTTGCAAAAACATTAAAATACAAAATCCAGATTTATTACAAATTCCATCTGGAAGTGCTAGATATGACTAAAATTAAGTATGTTACATTGCCAGCAGCTGGCAGACTTCTTATCCAAAGCAGCTTAAAGTACTTCTCAGTATTCATGGGTAAAATATCAAATGATTGAGTGTGAGTCAGTCCTCAGTTTATATGTAAGAGCTACTTCTACAGGAAAATCTGTGCACTGGATCTCAGAGTTCAAGCAATTGTTCAGTTTAACTTTCATTGCAATTTTTAAGCAGTTAACTTCAGCTGCAATTGTGTGGAAAATACAGAATTTTAGATGCAAATGTAAAAAAAAAAAATTGTCAGAATAAGCTTATTGGTTTGAAAGACATTTTTCCATTCAATAAACAATCATGACGCATTTAAAAGGTAGCCAAGTTTTGTTGAATGTTGCATAATCACATGGAGAAAAGGTTGATTAAAACATTGACTTAGATGTTATACCACTTCAGATGCCTGAGCTTGTGTAAAAGCTCAGAAGTTACCAACATGGCGTGAAGGAAAAGCAAAGGGTTAGCCTCAGGGAATCGGCAGAACAATCTGTCGATCTGTGATGTAATTGATCATTATAATACAGATATACAAGCCGACAGAGAGTCTGAACGGAAATAGTGAGTCCTCTCATGAGCAGCATGTCTGTCCTAGCTCTTCCAGTTGTGCATCATTTGATTCTGGGCTGCAGCTCAGAATAGCATCATAAATGTGTGAACGGATTTGCTTACGGGCATCAGCGGACTTCCCGCACTCTCGGGGGCCCATGGTGTGCTGCTTATGTGTGAGCGCTACCGACCTCCTGACAGGCAAGGACAAGCACAACACAGATAGCAGCAAAGCCTTTAAATCCCACTGAATTGATCGTGCAGCACTGTGAGACATACAATACAGTCCAGATGGGAGGCTGGAGCGATGGTACCTGATAGATGAGGACTTTGAGCTGGAGCTGGCCTGTAGTATCTTAAGAATGAATAACCAAAAAAAAAAAAAAAAGGAGTTGTATCAAGTGTATTTCACATTAAGTGAATAGAAAGTCTCGTTTGTATCTACCAATTCGACAAATTCACTGTTGTACATTTAAGTGAACAAGTTTTCGAAAATCATACACAGATGCCAAGTATTGAGCTATAATTTAACAGTTTATCTTTTGGGTATGGAAGTTGTTCTGTGTAAACAGATTATGAAAATTAAATGCACAAGTTGGTTTCTTAGGTGAATTATGTCAAAGCTAAAAAAAAATTACGTTTTCAATTTATTGCAATTATAGAGTTTAAAATGTTCCATCTAACAGTAAACTTGAGGAAGGTGACCTCAAATTTTCAGGCAAGTGTATTATTTGGGACTCACGATAGGTAACAAAGTTAATGATAAAAATTTAAATAGTGAAAAGCAGCTGGTATCAATTTTGCAATGACTTAAGTGAAAGAATAAAAATCAGCAAAATCCAAGATATGTAAAAATATACAATTGCACTAACAGTTCTAGCCAAAAATCAAAACTGGTAATCTTAAAAACCAGCAAATTAACAGTGATAGTTTGTAATGGCTGTGACGAGATGTATTTGTTCATTTCGGTCCATCACTTTTTAAACCATGGATATTATTTAAAATAAAAATCAAGTTGATCATTGATCAACTTTAAATGAAGGCCATAAAATCCAAAATTCATAAAGCAGACTAAAAGCTTAAGTTTATCCAAGGATGACACCGGTCCCCTTGTATTTCAAGTTAGGAAATGGAAGAATCTCACACACACACACTAGAAGCAAGATATAAAGAAGGCACACAAAATTCAAAATGTTTTTTTTTTTTTCAGCTCAGTACCTAACTCCTCCATATAAACAGTCAATAAACCGAGCAATTGCCCAGATATTAACTTTGAGCCACAGAAACGGCAATTCAAATCTGCTAATGTGAACCCTTGGAAGTTCTTAAGAGGATCACGTATTCAAGTGAAGGTCTAATAACTAGGACCAGGGTCTGTAATATTAGAAACAAATAGGGACAGTAATAAGACAGGTTTGACAGTATACCAACTGTCATACTAGCTTCCAGACTATATAAGCAATCAGATCAACACCAGTAAAACAGAGAAACAGATTCTCTATTTTCACAAACTAGAGAATTGGCGAAGCCCCCCCACCATTCGAAGCACCAAGTGTATGACTGAAGGCTGCATCTTTGCTTCATTTTTCATGCTGCTTTTCCTGTTCCATTTTTCTGAAGATGATTGATGCTCCTGAAATCTGTGGGAACAGCTGGTCGTTTGGGTAGAGGTAAGGCAACGCATGCTGTGAGAGGGAGGCAGGGACTCGAGTGTGGTGTGCAAGCAGTTAGGTTAAAATGGAAAAGTAAAATGTTTGAGCCTTGCTGTTGCTTGACAATGTCACAATTCTGCAGAAAACTGCCGGAAAATTAATTCAGGGGCCTAAGTACACAGCTGGCACCCCTTCCACTCATTCAAGGTAAGAAAATAGATGCTGCCAAGCGCTGGACTTCTGAATCTGCAGTGTGTCAAACCTGTGATGCAGCGGAGTTAGAGTTTTGATAGTCTGCTGTACGGACACTGGTGTTCATGGAAATAAAATTAAAAAAAAAAAAATCCACAATATCTGAACTGATTACATCGAAACATTCAACACTGCATGAGGCTAGATCCCTTTGTTCTAAAGCTCATCTAGAACTTTGCAAGAAATAGACTCCTTCAAAATGCTACATTTCACCTTGCCGTTGAAAAGCGCTCTTCTGGTTTAAAAGAATCTCCAGCCGGCAACACCAGCCGGGGGGCAGGGGAAGTCGAGTCCCTCCACCAGTCTACCCTTCAAATGCTTAGACAGCCAAAAGAACACCTAGAGACAGTTACTTTCTGTAACCAGCTTTGCCATAAGCATGTGGTAGCAGATTGCCAGACAAGCACTGGTGTAGCATTTATATTTCCAGGGAAGCTCAGCGGCATGTCTCCACTACAGTGACTAATACTTCAGGATGCAAATGAGAGATTAGGCACAAGTGAGTGTGCATCAAAATTCTAGACTCTTACTGCATGACATCTGGCAGGGCCAGACTGGATGCTGACATGGAGTTTACACACAGTAAACTCGATTGAATGTACTTGAGGGACTGTCCGTTTAAAAAAAAAAAAATTTGCCTTTTCACGGTTAGACTGAAGTTATCCAACACAATTGTGCATTCATCTTTAAGCATCGTTGTTTTGCCTGAATAGGAAGTCACATGCAGCTTCCACTGCAGTCAGCTGGTGCCTATCCCGCTGTCATTAGCGCAATCCGTGGGATTCACCATGCCAGTCACAGGGCCAAAAGTGTCCCAGGTCTTTCATTTTAAGGCGACTTTGAAAGCACTCCTGTGGTCATCTTCCCACAAAATTTATGCTTTAACATTGACATTTGCTGCGGTTTTATTTCACTTTATTACATGGTGAGTCAAACTACAATGCATTTAAATTTTATTACTTTGGGTTGATGACATTTGCGTTCATATAAAATTTAATGTATTACTGCCATCTAGTGGAAACTCAAATGTAAGGCCAAGTTAAGTTTATTGAAATACAAAAAGACAAACTATTGACATTTAAAGGCAGGTCAAGAATCAGCAGGACTCAATTCTTCACCCTGCAATAAAGAAAGACGGTGAAGCTTTCTGATGGACTAGAGGAACATTCTGACTGTCAACTTACCGTTTTCACATCTTCAATAATGACCACGTTCTTTCCATGAATCTCGATGTCACTTTCAGTGGTGTTGTGCGAACAGTACTCTTCACTCGCTGTTTCGACAGAACTGGGCTAGAAACAAAATCTACATGCTAGTTGTTTCCAGGGGGAGGAATTACAGCATTTCACAACGCCAAAAATCCCGGATTCCTTTCATATTAAAATTTCAACTTACCTCGTAGTCCAAATCCTCAGGGTCGTCATGGTCAGATATTTCTTGATTGAGTGCCTCTACCCAGGTCTGCTGCTCTTCATCATCCTCCTCCTCCTCTATCTCATCTTGCTTCCTCTTGCTGCCCTTTCCACATGGCTTAGTAGGGGAGACTCGGATTTCTGTCACAGTATGGGGTTGACCACACGTGGACCAATACACTTACACCACAGTTTCACTTCTGATAACCTGGCCATGCAGAGGGTTTGATTTACAATGCAATCTTAGTTGGGAAAATGTGTCCAAGATTGAGCGGTTACATTTGGCCTGGCTGAGTTAGTTCCAAACCTCAGCCTTCCAGAGGTCTCATAGTAAGTTTCAGACCGAGGGCAAAAATTAAATTTTGGCTTTAAATATGGGCCTTGCCATGTGTGCACGAAATGCATAACAGGTTTAAGGGGGGTGGGGATCTTCACTCCTGCATTTCCTAATGTGTAGAGGTAAAAATAGCAACTTTAAAAGCTCAGCTTGATACTTCGCTACAGGTGAGTAGATGTCTGAAACTACACTTAGCCTTTCCTGGGAAGGTTAGAAAGCTGCCCTCAAGTTGCAGCCATGACACCGGTTTGAGGTTTTTATTCCAATCTGAGGAGATCCGTTGGCAGCCTACCTGGGGATAGGCAGCGACCGATGCTGCTGGACTGAGGGAAGCCGAGTGCACCGTGGATCCAGCGGGGCAGGACATTCAGCAGCAGGCGGGTGAACGTATTAAGCCGCTTGCGGCCGGCGAGGCTCTGGCGTCCAGGGGTGGAAAACTGAGGTCCGACAGGAACGACTTCTTGTTGCCGGAAGCCCAGCGCCCACCAAACTCCGCGATAGACGCGGATCTACGGAAGACAGCCGTGCTTGGCGTTTGACTGAAATAAGCAGTTAAAGCGCATGACTGTAGGGGACCACCGTACCACGAGGCCAAAGGGCCAGAAGAGACCACGCAGAACGGAGTGGAGAACCCCGTCCCTCCTCACCACTCGGACCTGCGGATGAAAACACGCAACGGTTTACGATACTCTCCGAACGTTCCCGAAAACGCTCCAACACTCTTGTTTGTGTCCTCCGAGATGCCATTACCTCTGTCTGTGGTTCCGGCGCCATGACGTCTGTGCGGCTGTCGCAAGTCATCCTCCTGCTGCGGGTCGACCTGCGGCCCCGCGGTGAGGAGGTCGTGAGGATGCTCTGCACCCGCTGAGCGCCTCGGCGGGTGAAATGTAGCCTGTGGCCGCCGCTACGCGACCAATCAACGCGGAGCAAGCGCACCTGCAGCAATCAGCAGGGACCAATAAGCAAAGGCCGCCAATTACGCTGCAGCCGGTGTCACGTGACCGCTCTCGCGTTGACGGGAGGCCAAAGTTGCTGCTGCTGCCGCACAAGCTGCCGGTTCATATGGAGCCAACACTTTTCATTTTATTTAGATTTATTTTGCATTTTTCAAGGCATTATTCTACTTGCCCGGGTCAAAAACAGTGAACCTGAGACACAAAAAACGGTAGTTTTATGCAGCTTCAAATCTTGAAGCCATCATGCAGCCCCCTTGAGGCACATTGACTCTGACAAAGAAAGGACTGAATGACATTGTTTTATTTTAAGTCCAGAGATGGGACTGCAACAATAATCCAACTGTGAGATATTGCAGATATCAGAGATACAATGGGTACGGAAAGTATCCAGACCCGTTTAAGACCAGACCCATTTTTCACTCATTGTTGCATTGCAGCCATTTGCTGAAATCAAAAACGTTAATTTCATTTCTCATTAATGTTCACTCAACACCTCATCTTGACAGAGAAAAAAATAGAAATATAGAAATTTTTGCAAACGTATTAAAAAAGAAAAACTAAAATATCACATGGTCATAAGTATTCAGACCCTTGCCTCATTATTGATTAGGATCGCCTTTTTGAGCTAATACCACTATGAATCTTCTTGGGAATGATGTAACAAGTTTGTCACAACTGAACTTGGGGATCCTCTGCCATTCTTCCTTGCACATACCATCCAGGGTGGATGGTGAACGTTGGTAGACAGACATTTTCAGGTCTCTCCAGAGATGCTCAATTGGGTTTAGGTCAGGGCTCTGGCTGGGCCAGTCAAGAATGGTCACAGAGTTGTTCCGAAGCCACCCCTTTGTTATTTTAGCTGTGTGCTCAGGGTCATTGTCTCATTGGAAGTCGAACCTTCGGCCCAGTCTGAGGTCCTGAGCACTCTGGATGAGGTTTTCTTCCAGGATATCTCTGTACTTGGTTGTATTTATCTTTCCTTCGATTGCAACCAGTCATCCTGTCCCTGCAGCTGCCACCATCATGTTTCACTGTTGGGATTGTATTGGGCAGGTGATGAGCAGTGCCTGGTTTTCTCCTCACATGCCACTAAGAATTAACACCAAAAAGTTCAATCTTGGTCTCATCAGACCACAGAATCTTATTTCTCATAGTCTGGGAGTCCGTCATGTGTTTGTTGGCAAACTCTATGTCTTGCACTGAAGAGGGGCTTCCGTCGGGCCACTCTGCCATAAAGAACCCAACTGGTGGAGGGCTGTAATGATAGTTGACATCTCCCTACTGCATCTCTGGAGCTCAGCCACAGTGATCTTTGGGTTCTTCTTTACCTCTCTCACTGAGGCTCTTCTCCCACGATTGCTCAGTTTGGCTGGACAGCCAGGTCTGGGAAGATTTCTCGTCGTCCCCAAACTTCTTCCATTTCAGGATTATGGAGGCCACTGTGCTCTTAGGAACCTTGGGTGCTGCAGAAAGTCTCCAATGAAGGAGCAGAAATATCGCAAAGAGGATCAGAAGAAATGGACAGCATGTGAGTTTAATATGAGTGTCACAGCAAAGGGTCTGCATACTTATGACCATGTGATATTTCAGTTTTTGTCTTTTCAATACATTTACAAAAATTTCTACATTTCTGTTTTTCTGTCAAGATGGGGTGCTGAGTGTACATTAATGAGAAATAAAATAAAAAAAGATTTAAGCAAATGGCTGCAAATATACAAAGACTGAAAAATTTAAAGGGGTCTGAATACTTTCTGTATCCACTGTGTAAATGTTCATTTTTTGTCAAATGTCTATTGGCTTCAAAATATTTACAAAAATTGCAGCTATATTATCTCTAAAACTGTTATTTCTATACTGCATCTGACAACAACTTTTGCAGTGTTGCACTATGTTCAAACAACTCAATAATTCTCCAAACAGAGACACAACAAAAGGATTTTTACCTGTTGCTTTTGTGCCTCTTATTAATCCTGACAGTTTTTGTGATCTGTCCCTTTAAACATGAGCATGTCCAAGTACAAACTTCTTGATTTTGAGCTGAAATTCCCATTAATTAAATCCCCTTTTTCTACCATAAGTACAATTATATTTTTAATTCACAGATCCAAACTATTGGATATTTCACTTATGGTGAGCAACATGTTTGAAGCTGAACAAGCTGCTTCATTCAGAGGCATATGCTCTTTAGCATATGAAGAGGTCTAAAAGAGTGATCATTATGCCTCTGTTCGTAACAAGCTCCCTAGTAGGAAACCATTTCCGCCTGCTGCTTTTGTCACAGTGACATCACAACTGACGATTGCATTTGTTTTTGGACAAAATCAAGAAAGGGGAGACGTATTTAAGCTTGCTGTCACCAGTCCGCCGAGGAAGCTTGCAAGCAGAAGGAGCAATGGAAAGGAGCACAGTAACCAGGACTTTCAGCATCGGAGCCATTTGCAGCGGACACAAAGCCATTTGTTCAGATGAGCTCTTCACAGGACGGAGACACAGCAGCGCAGGGGTCCGTGCGCTCATGTGGGCCACCAGCAGCGCAAAGTCTTTCGGGAGTTCTCTGGGATACGACAGCCAGATGAGCCGAGACAACATTAACCCAAACATCCTGACACCTGACAGCATCCCACAGTTCACTATTCCAAGTCTCTCCGTTCAGAACTCTTTCAAATCGCTGCAAAATTTCAAGGAAAGGAAAGACGCGGAGACAGAGAAAGGATTGGGGAGTTCTGGGAGGGAGCAAATGCCCTCTGAATCTGTCACTTATGCTCACTCAAAACTTTCACCATCAACATCATCCCCAGCTTTTAGTTTGGTTCCATCCACCCGCAAAGCTGAGCGGAGTGTCTCCGACCCTTTGACCCAGAGAAGATCTTGCCTCCAGAGGGATCTGACCTTTCCCTGCTCCTACGCCGAAGCTCAGCACTGCCTGGATCCAGCAAGCAGAGCTGCCCTCTCCCTTACTCACCTGACCAAAGTCACCACGCCGTACGGCTTCGTTACCTTGAGCCAGAGCCCCCAGATGGCCAATGAAGAGGTCCTTCTCTGCCAACCAACCCTGCGCAATTCAAGCAAGGAAGGGGCGAATGTCAACTTTCACCGTGGTGCTCCAACTACAGACATCGGCATCGCAGGCACCCTCAACCATCTGCCCACAGCCCAAAACAGTCAGCCCAAGGATCCAGAAAAATCACTGACTAAGGAAAGATTAGTGAAGGGAGAGTTCTCACGTTCCACCGGCTTGTGCTCAACTCCTTCGTTCTCATCCTCCTCTCCACTCAAGAACCCAGAAAGCAAGATGAAACGCTGCTTCTTCCATGTTATGAAGAAACACATCCCCTCCCACCGTCAGGAATTAATGAATGTTGCTGAATCCTCGAAAATGAGAGTTTTTCAAAAATGCAAGAAATAAGAAAAAAAAGGTCAAGGAGGATTTGCTGATGTCAAAGCATGTGCATTATCAAGAATCACTCGGTGAAATTCTCTGAAATATCTATCATTGCTTGAAAATCTACCTATTTCTTTTGCATAAAAAATAAAACATCACACAGTGACTGCAGGACTGTTGTCTCCATTGCTTTTTGGTCTTTCATTTCACACGTTTCTCGTCTGCCGAAAGCATCTCACTCTGGACAGAAATAAAATGCTTGCACTGAGGCAACCCCTCTGCCTTTTGGATTCTTGTAATTCTTCAGGGAATGAGCCATGTTCAGAAGGTCAATGAATTTGTGCTCCACTTTCCAGATCCTAAATGTCAGTCCAGCTCAAGCTGCTGTTCACTCCCCATTGAATAAGTCCATGTAGTTTCAATAGAACCTGAACTGTGTGGTCCTGCAGAGCTGAATGTGTCCATCAGGCAGTTGCTCCTTAGCATATGAAGAGGAGCGCTGGAGAGGCCCTTAATGATGTGAGCCAATGCCTCCTCAGCTCTCCCACGCACCGAAATTTAGCGGGTTAGAATGACTCAGAGTGATGTGCTCGAACCGGAAAGTGAGTCCCCGCGGATGAGAATAAATTACAATTAATTATCTAATATTATAATCACTATCTTGTTTATTTACGTACATGGCGCAAATCATTTACCCACAAGCCTCGGGATAAATAAGGTTTTCCGGCGTTTTGCATTTCACCTCTGGTTATGGCTCTGACAAGAAGCAGCTCATTGACAGGGTTAATATTGAACCGATTTTGTGGAAAAACAAACACAAACAATACAACTTGGACTGTTTAAGATAATACTAAGAGTTTTTCATTATATTATTTTTATATTCACTCAGGCTGAGACAAGCAATCAGATCTTCAGTTGTTGTCTACATTTAAATCAATACTGTATATACTTTTGAAAAATAATTTTTCAGTCATGTATTTGGAACATTCATAATTTTCTCACACAATTCATCAACGTTGAATACTGAATACTGAAAACAGTTAAATCAATATCAAAATAATGTCTGATTTTTTCACCCTTTCCTGCCATTTTATGGACACAACTGACATCAAATCTAGATTACTGACTGAAAATTATCACAAAAAAATCACTGTGGCGGAGAAAGCGGAGACCAATAACCCTTTCCTAAATAATAAAATTCATTTATTGTGTAATTTCAAGCAATGAAACAGAGTGGTCTAGTATTCAGTTGCAGTTAATCAAACATACTGTTGACCTTATCAGTCGACAAAATACTTATTCATAAACAAATAAAACTTGTTTGTAGATGGAAGCAGTTTAGCATCACTCCTAAGATAAAACATACTTATTTAATGTTGAAGTTCACATCATTTGAGTGCTCTTTTTTAGCTCAGATGTAAAATCGTTGCATTTTGAATATCTGTCTTTTTACTTACCTTATGTGAAGAACAGTATTTCATGTTTTGTTTCAATCAAATGTTGATCAAAGCTCTATCAATTTTTTGATAGAACTTATTTCAAGGAAGGAAGCATAGGCAAAGCCAACTCAAATGTGTGTGTTTGTCAAATCAGATGAGTTCTGTGTGCGAGTGCAATGTTTTTGTTCTGCTGTCCTGTGGAGGCCTGAGAGGATCAATACCTTAGAGAAGAGCAAATTTGGTGTTTCTCACTGAAGTTATTGTTTCAAATCACAGCTCTGTGTGGGACTAGGATTTGAAATGCAGGGTTTAACTTCACCATCTGCCATAACATGTTTATTAAATGTTACTGTGGCTTAACTGAGATTGAAAAACCCTGCATGGGAAGCAGCCCGGAGGAGTCTTCAGGATGGAAGTCCTTCAGCAGCATGTCCAGGAAGAGGTTCGAGGAGGAGTGGAGGAGGTTTAAGCAGAATGGTCGGAATGAGACAACAGGGGGCGTGGACTAGATGGGAGCAGGCACTGGACCAGAAGATCTCTGGGCCCAAGCTTTGGAAAGTGGAACCACTCCAGTTAAAGTTCTTAATTCAGTCACTCTACCTCTTCTGTTTTGACACCTGCTTGGCCTCCTGGGCCAGAGGATCACTGGAGCATATCCTAAGCTGTTGACGGAAGCCCTAGATGAGGGGCAATATTAGGGGCACTGAAACCAGGTGCTGAAGTTGATAGCAGATACCAGCAGCTCTGGGATCTCACTCAACAAGAAGCAACAGCCAGCCAGGCATGCCATTGCCTTCGGAGAGAAGCCACAGAATCGCCCAAAGCCAAGCAGGGGAGCTCCTCACCATAGCAAGGTACTGGCAGCTGAAGGTGGACCGTGGCAGGCAGCTTAAATTCCCAGATACCATCGCAGTCACCATACTCAGGCCGGACATGGTCCTTATGTTAGAATCAACAAGGCCGGTGGTACTGCTGGAGTTGACAATACCCTGGGAAGAAAGCTGCAAAATCATCACTGACGCCACTGAGAAAGCTGCAAAATAACTGTGGATCAAGACCGGGACCTGTGGGCCACACAAGCTACCCAGACACAAGCTGGGAACTGATCACCCCAGGCTTGGTCACCTGAGCCAGGGTGCCTGATGTCAAAAGATCTGAAACACCCCATGACCCCATGTAATTCTCTGATGATGTATCTAGGTTGCACAAGTAGGTATGTATTAAACCTGACTGAAAACTCTGCATGGGCATTAGCCTGGAAGAGTCTTTGGGACTGAAGTCCTTCAGCACCACGCGGTCTGCCTCAGGAGCACACTCCAGCACTGTAACACAAATAGAAAGTACTTGCCCAGAGTGCATATGTGTGGGTGTATTTGAGCTAATGCAGGCATTAATTTACTTTTCACAAAACAGGTCTCCAAAACAGGATTCTATTTGTCATCTTCTTCAATTATTCAATTGTGGCTTTATAAATCTGCGGGAGGCTGGTACGCTCTAACCATAAATAGGCCAACATTTAGAAAAAAAGCAAAAAGTAAAGAACAGGAGTGACATTTAAGAGTTGGCAAACCAATATAGCTAAAACTCATGACCCCGACTGTAGGAAGTGGTGGAATTTTATCAATTCAAGACTTTCTACATTAAAGCTTTGTTGTGATCCAAACAAACTGTAACAACTATGTCAAATTGAAGCCAAATTTATCAATTCAACATTTGACTTATATTTAGGGAAGCTATTCATATATATTGAGCAATTTCTTCTTAATTTTGTGTAATTTCCTGCTGACCCAACCATGTAGTTTATTATGATCTTAAAATAAACAACTGTGAATTTCCTGACAAAAAACAGTTGAACAAAAGGGTTGTGGTTTCTGTTGATTCACAACTGGTTTGATAATGAGGAACACTCTTTTGTTCTTTTAACCTTTTTATCATGCACACACTTGCGCTTATGTGTGTGTGTGAGGAGAACAGATACCATCGCTGGCGATAATTATCTGAAGAAAGTGAAAACAGCAATGCAGATGTTTTACTGCAATAGTGTGAATATTTGTTATGCATTTAAATAAACTTTCAAAAAATAACAACTTTCCCCAATAAAATATTTTTGATATTTTCAATGTGGCCCTTTTTCCTCATCCTCACAGGCTGGATTTAAAGCATGAACTTGCCCAAAATAAATTTTTTCAAGGCCAAATATTTGCACAGTATATGGTCTGAGCATTAAGGACATAGACATTATGAAACACCCGGCCTTAATGTTGTGAAACATCTTCTTTGACAAAAGTCTATGAAACTTGGGTTTTCATGAGCACCTACCATAATACCACTGAACCAGAAGGTTCAAAAGCACACAGTATATGCAAAACCTTCATGCCAAAAATAAGCTCCACTCTACGGCTCCTAGTGGAAACTTTTTGCGAACAAAAAGAGAAACAAGTGCAAATTGAAAGAGGTTTCTGTCCCTTAATCTCTGTGATGAACTGAGGTTAGCTGTGTGCTAACAGCTTTGCTCTCAGCACAGACAGATCTTTCCGGTACCAACCTCAGGCTCTGCCTGGCAGTTGATTTGGGCAGAAGATAAGCAAGAGCAATTAGAACATTTGAGATCGGAAGAGCGTCGTGTAGGGAAAGAGTGT
>CAAKHD010013852.1:129918-146103 GCA_901007705.1 Fistularia tabacaria
TGACTGGAGTTCAGACATGTGCTCTTCCGATCTGTTAGCTGTGTGCTAACAGCTTTGCTCTCAGCACAGACAGATCTTTCCGGTACCAACCTCAGGCTCTGCCTGGCAGTTGATTTGGGCAGAAGATAAGCAAGAGCAATTAGAACATTTGTGTGAAGCAACAAGACAGAGAGAGAGAGAGAGAGAGAGAGAGAGAGAGAGAGAGAGAGAGAGAGAGAGAGAGAGAGGAGGTTGTAACTGACTCTGTGTGAGCTAGCCGAGGGCTTCAGGTACGCCAAAATAGTGACACGCTGTGAGGGTAGCAGCTTCATTTTGTTTTAAATTCACAGAGTATTAATGGAGGAAAAGCTGCCAACACTGCCTGCCAAACAGCACAGGTAAGAGGTATATAATTGCCTGTTGTGACAGTTTTAGATAATTATTTAATTCCCTTCCATAATAATATAAATCATTTTCTTACAGCTAATTTGGAACATATGTAGATCAAGCAATCCAGGCATTTTCAAACTTCCTGCAGAGACAAGCTTTCTGACAGTGGACCCAAAGCACGGACTTTTTTAAAATTTTCTTTTCTAATCCTCTTCTTACAGAGCTTACAGACCCTGTAGGGACTTGAGAGTGGGCTCCGACACTGCAATGCTTGGTCCCACCGGACCTCTGCATCTAAACACCACACACAACGAGGTCTTCACTGACCCCACAGACTGCCATGCAGCCCAGTGTCCCGTTCACCAGCCCTACGGTAGGTCTCCATAGCGACAAAGTCAGTTCAGGGCATAGAAAGAGTCATTGTAGTTTGCTGTGTTAACTTCAAGTCAAAGCACTGAATAAACAGTGAGGGGGTGTGTGAAAGTCTGTTCATGTCTGAATGATTTTGAAGACTCAGTCATGGGATGTCGTGGTCGTCATTCATCAATCATATCGTGGCAGCTTGACTCATTTCAAATTCTTAGAAAGGACTCAAGATTTCAACAAATGTCCAGTCGTCAAGATAAGATGCATCAGCGGGTACATTTCTGAAAGGATCTATATTTCATTTTTTCCCATTTCTGTAAACTGAAACTTGTCACATCACATTTATAGATGTATCAATAACATATGTTCATTCTTTTCTAATTATTACTACTCTTCCCTGTTTATACTTATAAAGGGGAAGTTGTTCCTGGGAAATTAAGATTTTCCATTTGCAAAAAAATAGATATATATTGAACCATGTTGCAATGTTTTTTTTTGTTTTATTTTATCTTTAAAAGCATGTTGTGGATTTGACTTTCTTTATTGAGAAGCACTGTAACCACACACTTGGGTTTAGTGCTTTGACCTCAGTCCCTTTTGTTTCTCAGATTCTTCTCATCACAAAGAAAAATTTTTATCCAGTGACAACCCACCGCCTGTTCCTAAGAAGAGGTTTGTCCGCGCCCTCTCCCATCCTGGCACCAATATGTGTCTTGGTTCCCCTTCGTCTTCCCTGCAAAATCTCTCACAAAACTTTGACAATCCTCTGTACATGCTAGCAGGAGAATCCAGGAACAATTTACAAGGGATCGAAGAGTCTGAATGGGTTGAAGGGTCTGATCCCCCACGTCGCTCCCTCATTCAGTTGCCATTTCACACCCTGAATGAGGATCTATCCCTACTCCTCGGGGGGTTTGATGATAAGAGTGTTGTTGCCCTGGGGATTCAGCATTGTCAGCTCCTCTTCCTCAAAAGCATGGTGCAGAGAATGGAGGCAAGGGTCCTCCTGCAAGGGGATGTGGGTACATACCAGCTTCAGGATTTCCTGCTGTTCGATGGCAGCGAGGCAAAGAAGATTGGGGGCCGTGTTTACCACAAGATAAGAAGTGCAAAGTTTCCAGGGAGAGTTTTCGCTTTAAGGGTAATGCTGCTATTTTCTCTGTTATTAGATACATGATCTTTCTAAGTACAAAAAATATGTGCCTTGACCACATGCAAACTGAGAAATTTGTGTTGTGCTTTACGCACGCAAAGTACCTAAGCAGAGCTCCAGTGGGTGCGCAAAGGAGAAGCATTGACACAGTAAGCAGTCATGAAATCTACATCTTTTTTTCCACTGGCAGTTGTAACGCTTGCGGTTCGGGCACTTCCTCTGTCTCAACAGTCATCAAATGTCATAACTGCAAAAATAAAGCCAAGAATAATGTAATTTTCCAAATGCTTCATTCAATACTTTTGTCATGCTACACATTTATGAATATGATCTATGAGCTCTGTCTGTGTTTACAGGTGCGCAAACAGTCTCCCACGGTTCTCGTCAAAAAACAGCCCTCACACGTCAATGTGCAGGATGTGATCATCTGTTTCCAAGATCCAGCTTGTCCTTCACAGCCTGACTGCTCTGCTGCCAAACAATCAGGGGGAGGCAGCAGTGAGTCTCACACTGGGCCTAGAAAGCTCGAATCACCATCTCTCAACTCTTTACTCCTGGAAGGGGTCTGCGTGAGCATTGAGAGGGACCTGCCACACATCACTCTGGAGGACTTTGTTCAGGATGGCAGCTTGCTGGGAAGCGTGGTTTACGACAGGCAGGTGTGTTTTTTGCTTCTGCAAGTACTGACGGGGATTGAGCATCTGCACATCAGGGCCTCTGCAGCAGACCTGACGCCACAGGAGATTTTTCTGGTGTGGCCCAACATGAACACAGATGAGTCAGAAAAATCACACAAAGTAAAGCAGGCAATGTCCAAAATCCAAATGTTGTGGGCAACACAGGGCTCGCCTCGTGTTGTTTTAACTCCACTTCCATTCGCGACATCTGCCCCTCAAAGCCTCCTCTTCATCAAATCCCAGATCGCTGGGTTGATCCAATACTGCTGTCTTCCAAAAGACAGCTCCATATCCCCGAGTTCAGCCGCAACTCTGTTCAAGTCTCCATATAAAAGGGGGCTTCTTTATCTGGCCTCTCTGTTCCAGAGTGAGAACAGCTGCCCTCAGATGTCGGGCATGGCGGCGATGCTTCAGGTCCTCCTCTGGGGTCCACATGCCTCCCTCCTTAATCACAGGAGCTCTACAACCACAGCTGTGCACAACTGGCTGACCTTCAAACGTGCCCTAACGGTAATAAAGATCGCAGAGAGAGGGCTAACACAGGACCAGTCTGCTCTGGATTGGGAGGACTTTGTGTGTCTGCAGTATCTGTCCTACACAGATCCTGAAACTATCGTGAGTGGGAGCCATAAGCTGCGTCTCATCCTGAACGGGGACTGACACAATGATCTCCTTTCATTAAATGGAAGAGCGTTCAGCCCTATAGCAAGGCCCGTGCGATATTTTCTATGAATAAGTCATACTATCGACTCACAGTAACTTTTTATAGCTTTTCAAATTAATGTCAGAACTCTATTTTATGCATCTATTTTCCATTTACTCTAAACTGGTGGCAGATGAACCTGACAAATAGGATGAGCATGAGAAGCAGAATTGAGCAATGCCTGATGAATGTGTACAAACAAAAATGACAGAATTGGAAAAAAATATTTCTAAAAAGAAATGCTAGTCAAATGTTATGTAAACAGACAAGCTGCTGTGTTTCAGGTTGATTTTCTGGTAAAGGTTGTCTGATGAGAAAATTGTGAATGTACTTAACATTTTAAGCTGAAACTTATCTACAACTCTGACTGTAAATATTGCTCTAAACTTTACAAATATAAATTTGCTTTTGCATCAAGACTTGAGAAATTGGGCTTCTTAGTCCTTTTGACTCCCTTTACAGTTTGTGAAAGGTTTTTCTACATTTTCAAAAACAGAAATCTTCCCATTTGAAAATATTCATCTTACTATTATTCATCCCCATAGCAATGCTTGCAATTATAGAATTGTCTATAATGAAACTCTGGGAGCTGTTGCCTTGGCATTGATCAATAACGTTTTTGTAATTTGAAGGCAGACATTTCATTATATAGAAAATAATTGGTTGCTTGTAGCACAAGCCATACTGAATTGTACTGAGGAGATTGTATTTGCAAGCAACATTGGGCCAGGTAAAATGGGAGCTTTGACTGGATTTGGAACTCAGACCTTGAGTTGGACACACATGCTCTATTTCAGGCTGTGGATAAGTAAACAGATGACACTCTCTAACGTGAGCACTTTTATTTTGTACAGTTACAACATGCAGATTTCTATCAAGTGAATCAAAGCAACAAATGAAAACCATGCACACGTTTCAAAAAAAAAAAAATCTATATCAACAGTAGAATCAATTGATAATTATTAGGAAAACGCATCTACTCACATGAGCAAAATGAATTCAAATTCATCATAAATATTAGAATGTGCAGATGATCATTGGGGTACTCAAGATGAGAAGGAAGCCATCACGAGACATCATCAGAATACAGAGGCGAGGGGGCCCAAGTATCATATGGGCATTTGCTTTACATTCCTGGTATATTAACATCTTACCCTTGTGCAAATATCACTTAAACACAGCACATTGCAGGTAAACCAAACAAACTGACAGGAATCCTCAACCGTAAATACTCATGTCTAAATATAATGAACATGTGGCTATGAATCAAAAGAGAACAATAAACATTTGTAACTGCTCAGCGTCATTTAATCATCATCAGAGGAGACTCGCTCGATGCTGTACGCCATGAATAAAGCATCAGGGCGGGAAGGGACGAGGGGATGACCCGGTCTAACAATCTCAAAGCCCAGGAAACTGAATGTGCGCAGCAGAGATGCTGAGGAAAGAAACTTGCATGTCAGAAAATGTGCCAGGAATACTTAAAAAAAATCCACAAACATATTCATTAACCTCAGGACTACAAGGAAGTATCTTTAATAGCTAGAAATTAATTGTGTGACTGCAATAACAACTTTATTTATTTACAATTCACTCTTGGCCAAACCACATGCGCTGGCTTATATGAATCTAAAGTACAGCATCTATGATATGAAGCTGGTCTCACCTCTATCATCACGGTTCTTGTGAAAACAGATGAAGACATAGTCCCCCTGCAGCTGTTCTTCTGCAAATTCCAGCAGAAGAGCTAAACTGTAAGGAAACACAGCAAACAAAGGTGACAAAAAAATTAAGAGAGATTTGTTAAAGGATTAAGAATTTGGCTGGACTTAAATCTGTTTTGTACTCAACTCAATCTTTTTAAGCCGTGTAATTGATTACTATTCATTTAATACTCAACATTTACTTCTCCCCAAGCATAAATTTGCAAAAACAATTGTATCAGAAGTTTCTTTCAGTCACACAACCATACAAATATGCCCACTCACCTGTCTTTGCTGCCTTCAGGCAAAGCTCCAGGGGGGATTTCAACATAAAGGTTCCCTCCCTTCAGTGCCGCCCTCCAAACACAGTGCTTGCCTTCAGAGCAACGAGGCTCAAAAAGCAAAAATCGCACTCTGCTGTTAGCAGTGGGGGGCTCCTCAAGAACCAGCAACTGAGCATCCTATGAGATAGAGCAAAAACTGAGACATCAGAAAAAATGGCCAGAGTTGAATCAGGGAGTACAGTAATTTTCCAGATGATAAGTCGCTTCGGAGTATAAGTCGAACCGGCCAAAAAATTAATTCGTTGACAAGCCTCTATGGCCATATAGCTTTTAGCCTGCAGTCAGCTTTTTTTTTTTTTTTTCTTCATTGCAGTTACAGTATTGTAGCGACCCTGCGGTACTGTTCAGAGTTCTGTGATTTCCTACTGGCTTTGAATCTGTTTGGGGATGAGAGGGAGTGAGGGGGCAGTAGTGCGGAGAGAGTGCGCGGAGACAGAGAAGATTGAGTGGACCAGCTGTTGCTTTATCGTTAGAATTGTTCTAATAAAGATGAGGTTAGTTAAACAGCAAGTCATCATCGTTGGGCACATCCGTTCGGACATTACAGTATCCTCCGCTTTTTTCGCCAGTCCCTTCCTAGTTTATTGCTCACTCCAAACTTTCTTTCTGCTGCTCGATTACCGTCCGATTCAGCAGCATATTTCACTGCGTGCAGCTTGTAATCTGCAAATTTTCTTTTTGGGGGTATTTGTATTCAGTCTTTCTCAGTTGTCTTTATAAGTTGATGTGTAAATTTCAATTTTTCAGAGTTACAGGAGTAATAAGAGTAGCAGATTTTGGCAAAAAAAGCATAGAGCGCACTTTCGTGGCTGTCAGTATGAAAATAACTAACGTGAAATTATATATCTTAACATATAAGTTGCACCTGAGTTTTAGTCGCAGGACCAGCAAAACCATGAAAATATTGCGACATATCGTCCAAAAATAAATAAACTGGTCTAGGTTTTTTTTGTATAAAACAGATCAACTTACTGAATAGAATAGCGTAGCTGAAAGATTGCGATCCCGCTGGTCATCCCCTCGCCCACCTGGGATCTTCAGGGGTGGGTGAGGGGCATCAGGAGCACCACAGAGGCCCCGGACACGGGTTACTGGAACAGTGGGAGCACCTCCGAGGACTGGAGATACTGGATGGTGAAACAAAGACACACACAGATGGAGCCATCAAATGTTGGAATTTTCAGTGGAGGTTCTGACACAAAACACAAACAAGGTTCCAAACATAAAGTAGGAGCTGATAGAACATTCTAACTGATATTTGACTCATCACGAGTGACAGTAAAATATTTACCAGAGTGGAACAGAGTCTTTGGAAAAAATGTACAAGGTTGGGAGCAGAATTTAATCAGTAACTTTCCTCTTCTTGAGTCATAAATGAACTATCAAAAATAAAGTCGCATCAAGAAGGACTGGTTCGTGATTCACTTCATCACAACTAGTCAAGGGTCCAAAGATTTGTAAGTCATCCAATATGGCATTATCAACATACAATTGTGTGCTTGTCTCACTGAGTTTACGTCCTCTTAATTTGTACGTCTCTGGGCTAAAAGCTTGCCATCTGACTGATAGGAACCCATCAGAAAACAAAACTGATTGTCTAGTTTGATTTTGTCAAGGATTAGCAGGTCAAAAACTACCCAAAATGCTCCATTGTTCAAGTGCTATGGAGAGTTAATCTAACTTGCTTTCAATTATGTCAGTGTGTCCATACACATTTCACCTTTGAGAGAAGGCAGACTCAAAGCTCCTGGGGAAAAGCCCATTAGCTGCCACAGCAACACAGTACTCAGAGACACACTTACGTAAATGCCACTGTTGTGCTACATGTGCAGAAGAAGTGTGAAAACCGAATGAGAGTCATTGTCTAGATTAAACTAAACCAAATTTGTCGTTTGTCAATACATGAGGCCAATAAGATCAGCTGATATCAGACAATTACAAGTTTTACCATCATTTTCATATCACAAATGAATATTTTACAAGCATTTTTTTTTTCATTCACACATTCCACACAGGTGTGGAAGATTAGACTTCAACATATTCTTAAATGAGCTGTAAATTTTAAAATTGTGCACAGTTCAGTTAACGTATTTCAGTAAAGTCACAAAGTGTGTGTATAATGAATATAACCATTAGATGAATGCGCATAATGAGACATGTGTATTTTAATATTTCAAAATGCATAAGGAACGTACTTACTGTTTGCGCTTTCATAAAGTATATTTTTCAACTGTCTAATCTCATCTTGATATTTTAAGCTAGTAAAGACTTGTCTGGGAAATACAACCAACTGTAATGCATTATCATTTGTCAAATGGCAGGACATTTGTCCTTAATCTTGTCCCACATAAGAGTCTCAGTCTCAGTCTCATGTGATCAGGGATCGCCACCTCACAATAATAATTTGGTAGCAGATATAATCTACTGAATAGACATGATGGAAGACAATAAGTTAAATTAATAGGAGTTATACCGATTAACATCAAAGAACGAAGCATTTGTTTTCCTTGAGTTGACTTTGTATTGTGCAGAATGTCCAAGGAAAACATTACAGCATTGTGGCTTTAAGCCTTTTCCACTGAATGTATAGAAATGATGTATGCTCTTACCAGTCAACATGGTAATTATCCACCATTACACAAGGTTCTCTCAATCCCATGACTATGTTAAACTGCAAGGTTTAACAAAGTAGACATTACTATGTTAAACTGCTCTACCACTTTCACTGCTTGTCTATTTAATGACATTTAAAGCACAAACACCAGCACAGCACCAACACAAATTGACAACCCAAACTGTCTGGATTCTAACAGCTGCTCTGGTCATGTGCTAGGAGGCATCAGCTTGAAGAAGACTAGCCTCTTGTTTTAATAACATGTCCATGCTTCTTGGAAAAAAGTTTTTAAAAAAGAGGGCTACTCTAATAACCAGAAAAAAATACATGGTCCTGGTGGGTGATTCAGCACATCAGCCGCAGCTTCCCCCCAAAAGTGACTATTTCCATTTACAATAGGTGTGGCCTAAAAGATGACTCAAGTTGATCTAATTCTCCTTGGGTTTTATGTACCTGCTTCCTATCACTGGCCAGGTGAAAAAAAAAAAAACAGAACAACAACCAACTAAAAAACCCAACGAATGTCACGGAGAGCCAGCAAGCTCAAGAACCCAGTAGAAACTCTGCGCAACACACAATCAATTAAGTATTTACAACATGTTAATCATGTAGTAAGATACTGTTGCAATGCAAGCCAACTTGACCAGGAGTTTTTAAATCACGAAATGAGAGTGGCATGTCTCCCAGCCTCATGTCAATGTGTTTTGATAAGATAAACTGGCTGTGGTCTGTCCAGCTGGAGTCCATGTAGCCAGTAACTTCTGTTTTAGAATGTCAAACCCACATGTAGATCTGACACTGGAATCAGTGGTGACTCCTCTTGTCATTCCGGTTTTTATTTATACAGTTCAAGTCTCAGCTATAAGGCTTTCTTAAATACACCTAGATATCAGGTACAAAGAAACCATTCAAGATAATAGGTTTCCACAGACAAAAATAAATATGTGCGCTAGTTTTTGTTCACCCTGGTGTATAGTGCTCTCAGTGTATGGCTATGTGTGTGTTTGGTGGAGATATTTTAAATGTACCCCAGTAATACTGACTGTCGCTGTGCAGACTTCAAACGAGCTGGTGAATGTATTGTTAGTAAAAAACTATTTACTGTCAAGCAACTCCCCCTGTAAATCTTCCATATACATGTGAAAGAAAAAAAAGTCGAAGGCCAAACATGGAAGCCGCAGCTTGCGGGACGGAGAGGACGAACGGGCAGCGACTTCACGTCACGCGGTTCATATGCGGCTCTTGCTTCGCGAGCGATGATATTCACTCGACTGGAGAAGCCAAAATGTTCGGATCAACTCCTCCTCGTATGCTTGCGTACAAGCTGGACCACTATGTTCACACTGCCTGTGGTCAATGGCGCCCCCCTCCCCCATTCGCACCAGCGTACTTTATCGTCAAAATTCGATTCCAATGGGCGAATTTCACACGGGTTGGCAGCTCCGCAACGAGTCCAACATCTCCATTGAACGCCAGGTCAATAGGACAAGGACCAACTTATGTCTGTGATATGCCCTTGCTTAACTGAAAAAAGATTCCCACCCCTCCCTCCAAGTGCAGTGGAAATTTCCTACGAGTGTCACAACAATGTGAAAGCAGACAAACAGCCTCGACTTCATTCTAGTCGAGACACGATCTAGAAAAAACGCAGGAGCTAACATGAATTCAGGTCCTGTTTGTTTTCTGCAACGACGGTGTCTATAAGGAAGTACAACAAAAAAAGCTATCCAATGATTCTCGGTGGTATGAATACAAAATAGGATCACATTTCTCTAGAAGACGTATTTCAAGCGACGATTGTGAATTACACAATTGTAACGCAATCCGATGCATTGAATGTAACACTTCGAGGCATATCTGAGCCAAACTGGCGTCAAGGGGGCGAAATTGGAAAAAAAATAACGTAACATGAAGCCATACATCCTCAGTTAAGCCATTGTGTCATTGATATTGAAGGTTAAGTAACGAACCACGTTAAAAGGTGTAACTAAGGCGAAACACTGGCGTTTTTACCAAGGTATGAAAACAGTCAAGTTATAGCATTACCTAATTGGGGCGCTAGCCGTTAGCTTACACAGTTGGTAATAATCATGCAATACTATTGAGCTGAAGAAACACGTAAAACATATAGACAGGCAGCAACGGCTGGAACTTTTTAATACTTCTGACGTGTCGAAATCGGTAGCCATGCAGACCTCTTCAGCTAACGAGATAGCGCTACTACTTTTAGCATATTGCTAGGTAGGATTTACATATTAGCAAAGCCATGCTATCGTGGGCATTTTCATAAATGTAGTACTGGCTGCGATTTTTCCCTTTTTGCGTCACACAGATATTCGGAAATGTCACAAAGAGGCAAATGATACACCGAGTAAGGGGATTTAGCGGGTTGCCAAACGCAAACAACTAGCCCGGGTAGAGCGTCCAGGAAAAATGAAAAAAACAAATACACCGCCTCTTTAACATAGGCCGTTCATTTAAATGTAGCTTAGCCTGCTAGTTTAGCATGCCGCGGCTCACCACGGCTACAAAAACATACCTTCCACTTTCCGTTTTATTACTGGACTGTTCAATAACAGGCATCTCGGGTAAGTTTCTCTCTTTTTCTCTAACAAAACAATGACTATTCAAAATCTTCTGTAGGTTGGATTTAACCATCCGGCCAGCGTCCAGACTAGCTGCGCGCTTTACCTCTCCTCGCCTCCCTGTGATAAAGCAGAGCGCTGGCAGCTTTGGTACTTGGCAGTGGGCGAGGCCCGATCCTCATGACGTTTCTGCAACGAAGTGACGCACTTCTTAAACCGTTCTACCAAACCCCTGTCGTGAAAACCACCAGCTTTTGTCTTTCACTGCAACTGTGGAAATACGCTTACCTTGCAATTATCTCTAGAACCAATCTCAAATAATGAAACAAGTGTTCTAAAAGTGAATATCGTATGATCATTTATCAACAGATTTTAGGCCGGGTCTTCAAATTGAAGATCATCAGTTATACCTTCCTTGTGTTGTTCAGAGAAACCTATATATGGATGCATCAGTTGACTGTTGAATCTAAAAAAGAGATGAACTTACTTCAAACTACTGAACAAATTTAAATATATGTTTGTGTGCAGGCCAGTCTCACCTGGTACAAGAAGGTGGCAGGAGAGAAGTGTGATGTCTTTGCCAGCAGTGGCTCGGGACATGTGTGAAACTTACATTTCTATTCCCCCCAGTTTTGCCCAACAGAAGTAGAATTTGATGATTTATCTAAATAAATAGAGAATAGCATTTCTTGGCTCTAACAAGGATGGATGACATAGCATTTCTATTGATCGAAGGGGGATAGTAATCTTACTATTAAAATGTAAAGTAGCATTTTTTTTTTCGCAATTAAAACATGATGATAATTTCCCTTGGGTGGCTGTGGCTCAGCTTGTAGAGCGTCCCTTCGATCGGGGGGGTTGCGGTTTTGATTCCTAACTCTTCCTTTTTGCATGCCTCCAACAAGACACTGAAACCAAAGTTGTTACCATTGGCCAAGGTTAGCTCCTTGCATGGCTGCTCTGCCACCATTGGTATGTGAGTGTGTGTAAATGGGTGAATGCAATCAAGTGTGAAAGTGATAAATTACTTGAGACCATTTATCATTTACTATATCCAGACATGGACCATTGTCTCGCAACAATCTTCTTCTTGTTCTCTTGTTCTGAAAACACTTGAAATACTCCTGAAATGGCACTTAGGCACCTTTGAAAGTCATCATTTATATCCCAAAATATTGTTTTGAATATCTAAAAATATAGAAAACTGAAAAACACTTTTCCGAACACTGAATCAAGCAGTTTGTACAGGACATTCTGTATAGCCAATCCAGACACACGGAGGGGACTTTTTAGATACTAAGACTGTTGACAGCCATTTTTTCTTTCCCAGACTTGTAATACGTGACTGTAAAATGGATTTTCTTTTTATACTAAGTATGATTGTCGAATGACAATGAATAGATTTCAGGAACTTTCCAAGTAAATTTCTAATACATTAAGTTATGAGAGTTTATTGATATTAAACGATTGATAGCCCCCAACACATACACACATACTATGTATTTCTCCTTGATCCCCCTGGTCTGTGAATATGGGTAAACACTGGCACCATCGAGCCTTTGGGCTGAGTAGTCTGTGCACACTTTGAATGTCACTCTCCTTTTTTCAGCAGCTGTCATCTGTGCTTGTCAGTCAGGGCACAGGGCGTGTGTATCAGTGTGTCTGCCGCCTAACGCAAATCACCACATACAGAACCGAGAAACTATGGCATTTTGAAGGAGGTATGTCACTTTTCCTGTTATGCAGAATTGCAGGCACAGATGAAAAAAACTTTTCAATTATCTATGTGTACTTTGAAGAGGTGCCAGTGCATTTTTACCGTTGTATTATGTCAGTATGTGACAGATATTCCCTGTAAACTGTTCTTAGTCAAAGAGTTGTCTCAGTGCTTGACCCAGCAGAAACTTCATTGTCATTTACAGCATTATTTGTTTCCACGTTAAATCTTCGCCTGAATCTCCAAAGTCAGAATTGAAATAGCAGCAACCCTGAAAAGTAAGACTCATTTACCCCACAAACAACGGATGGAGGGCAACGTGTGATACTACATGCAGCTTGTTATCTTGTGCTAACCCTTTTAGTGTCATATGACCGGATTTTGTCCATTCAAAATTTGAGTGATGTCCCAAACCCATGGAAGGGGATCACTATGAACCGATGTCTGGTCCTGGCAATGGCAGTGCTGCTGGTGAGCTCAGGGGTCAAAGAATTGCATGGTGAGTTCTGTCATTGTCTAACAGTAAATGCTCAAATTTTTGCTGGTCCTCTTTTCAAATTAATAATTTTAATTATTTCCATGGTCAATGCTTGACTTAATATTTCTACCACGCAAACTGAGATTTTATGTAAGATCAAACATATGGATGCCGCAATCATGAAATAATTTCAATGCAGTCAAAACTGTTGCTTGATAAACTGTATACCGTCTTTAACTGCAAATTACTTCTGCAAGTCATTTGTTTTCCAGGTGCCATGGATGTCTTGGTTGAAGAGACAGGTCTCAGGACTTTCTTTAGAGGTCTGCAGGAGGGTTCACTACCTCAGGTATTATCTTTCTGAATGCCTGCAGACAAGCATTTGTCTAGATTATCCATGTGGTTTTGAGTTTAGTGAGGCGTCTGTCATGTCTGCTTGTCTCTCGTTGTGATACCTCTGTGTGTGTCCATTCCCTTGCTGAAACAATGTTTATGGGATCTGAGCTCTATTGAAAGTGTTGTCACAATATAAAACCACAATCTCTAAGTATCCCTTTGCCTTAAAATTTGAAAATGCCCCAAAAACGTTGGCCCAGTACAAGGATTTTCTCTAAAGTCAGACTCTGCAATGTCACAGATTGATAAAAAAAAATTACAAAAGGTTTTCCCTTTTTTTTGTATCCATTTATGACATTTTTGAGCTGTGAAAACACAATTGCAACGAGTCTTGCAACTTATTCTCTAGGTTTCCAGAATAAATTTAGGGTTATGAAATTCTGAAACATCAAATGTCAATGATCCTCAGTAGGAATAACTAAAATACATTTCAGTCCATGAATGGGTGTTCATAAAAATTCTCACATATAAGGCTAGGCAATGTGAAGAAAATCAATGTCATAATAGTCAGTAGGCAATTTTTCACTACATATGGATCCAAAGAAACATGTCAGATGTACAACACAAACAGTTGAATTTGTGTTGCTGGAGAAGACTAATGATTCATAGCCTCAAGAAACTTTTCATTAGTCATTTAGATGATGAAAATCTAATTTACAGCATAATTGATCTTATCACTTCTTTGCTGAGAAACAAAAGTGGTTTGGGAAGCTTGTTTCCATTTGGACGGATCAATGCTGTATTTGAACCTCCACTTTCTGGACCCCAGTCTGTGTTGTTTCTTGTTGTCTGCCAGCAGATCTCCATTTGGAACAGTTTCACATGGTGGTGGGGAACTGAGGAACTTGGGGCGATAAGAAGAAGGAAAAAGCCGATTGTCAACAGAGCAATCCTAAAACCCAAACCTAAACAATATAATGCATAACAGAGGAGGCTTTAACATGCTTCCATAAAAAAAGAGCGCAAGCACCTGAATATGTTCCTCATGAAAACAAAGCTGTTTATTTCCTGTTTGAATGGAAGGCAAGTTAATTGAATTTTTTTTATCCAGAATTAATGTCCACATGTAATATATATTTGAAATCACTTGATAAAATCCATTAAAATCTCTCATTTTCAATCACCGAAATTGAAATAATTTATTGTCAAGCCATTACACTACTTAGTGCCTTGGCAAGTGGTAGAATACCACATTGTTTATGTTAACATCAATTTATTTTATTCATTTTATTTTCATTATTTTAATTTTGTTTTATTTTTTTTAACACTTGTGTAAAATACATGAACTACTTGAATACAGTGACAGTGATACATGTGTATATCACACCAAATACCTATCTTGATACATGTATATGTTTTCCTCCACTGAACTAAGTTACCAGTAATGCACTCTGAATGTGAACATGCATATATATCTTTCGGAATCACACCAGTTTGATAATATCCCGTGAAAATATGAATGTCATTGAAATAAAGGAACAACTATAGGAATGATAAAACCTTTGGAGAAATTCTTGTGTTTGCCCCGATCCCTGTAAAAAGATTGATGGCACTTTCTGGGCATACTATTGTAACCTATAGATGCAGGGCAATAGTATAATGGTAAACTATGGAATTCACTTTTTTTGAGAAAAGTTGTAAGATACATAGTTCGGTGGTGTGTGTATTCACCACCTTGTGAAAGAATATTGTGAAATCAGGATGTTCTATGTTTAATGTATAAGCTGATTTCCTGGAAACAACAATGCACAATGATGGTTCTCAAAGGCTTTGTCAGTAGAGGGTTAAAACCCCAGCCATTGAATTACAAAAAACAAATAAAAGTTAAAGCTAATGACATCCTGATTTTGATTCGCATTAAATCTGAGTTCCTGCTCTGTCTTGTTGGAACACAAGAAGTCTTGCTGGACTCCATTCAGGAAGCAGGCAGCTCAAATGTTGTTGTGGTCACTGTGGCACCACATTTTGTCATGAAAAAGTTATAGGTATGTGTTTTCTTATGTAATTTCTCATGTAATTTCAATCTCACTTTACCATAATTTTCAATGTCAAAGTGATGATTATAAATGTCACAACATGTCCAATAGTGTTTGGAGCTGCTATAATCTGTATTTGACAACTTAAAATATGGTACCTCGATCAAACATCCATTTTGCTAAGCAAACCTGCATTGAACTGGTGTCTAACTTCTTTCTTTATGCAAAAAGAAAATCATAGCATCCAACCTCTTGTGGGGCCACAGAGATCGTAGCAAATCAACAAATAGCCCAAAAGTCTTTGTGACCAGTAGACAAAAAGTAAAAGTAGAAAGAAGTCTTCAGCGGCATCCACACTCCGTTGCCACCATATCTGGTTGAATGGAAAAATATGTCCCATGTTCATTCAAGTTGACCACCTCTAGGGCCTCATAGGCCACTGGGATGCAGCACGGCCCGCGCTCCTGCACATTTCCGCTCTGAATATGGGAGTCCAGAAGGACAGCATGATTTTTTGTGTTGACCAGCGGGAATGTACAAGAGCCGCGGCAGTTGTTGATGTTGGCAGTGTTTGGTCCGACAAGGTGTTTTTCCAGGGACACGGTGAGGCTCCTCAGCCCACAGACGTCACTCCCCGCTGAACTGCTGGGTTCGGCTCTGATGGCCCTCATCTGTTTCTGGATTTCTCTGCTCACGGTCTTCAGGGCCATCAACAGAAGAAATGCTTGGTACTGGATTTCTCCTGTTTTGGTGGTATAGATAACATTATGTTGATGCTTCAAACTTCATACTTGATAGAATTACCTGACAGTGAGAAGACATGAGGGACAATTGAAATGATGATATCCATACACATGTATACATATATTTATAAATATGTGTGTGTGTGTGTGTGTGTGTGTGTGTGTGTGTGTGTGTGAGTGTGTGTGTGTGTGTGTGAGTGTATGAGTGTGTGTGTGTGTGTGTGTGTGTGTGAGTGTATGAGTGTGTGTGTGAGAGAGAGAGAGTGTATGAGTGTGTGTGTGTGTGTGTGTGAGTGTGAGTGTGTGTGTGTGAGAGAGAGTGTGTGTGAGTGAGTGTGTGTGGGTGTATGAGTGTGTGTGT
>CAAKHD010013852.1:154124-165540 GCA_901007705.1 Fistularia tabacaria
TATATTTTCTGCTAAAAGTGTATCTAAATATCCAGTGTGAAGTTAGACCAAAATATTAAGTTCCTCATCTTGTCGCATGATTCAAATATTGAATTTCACTTAAGGAGGAAAACAGATGCAAGAGCGCACACACACACACACACACACACACACACACACACACACACACACACACACACACACACACACACACACACACACACACACACACACACACACACACGAAAAAGCTGCATGAAGTGTGAGCAGAGTTCAATGAAATGGCCTGTGTGCGAGTGTGACACAGGAAGTGACACTGGGATAACACTGGGAAGCACTTGTCACCTCATGCGTTCTGCTCCAAAAAAGGTACAAACCTCGAAGTTCAAATCTGACACAACTGATTTTGACAAAGATTAAGACAAGATCGATGATGATCATGATCAAATTATTGATTAGAGCACCTCAATTTAAAACAGGGTGCCTTCATTATTCAATTAATTCAGTGATTCATTTGCACTGGATTGCGGCCACAACTGACTTCCTAAATTTTTAAACTAGTGCAGCCCCCATTGTTTACCCCACTTCCCAAGATAAAGAAAAAGCAAACACTCCACACACTGAAGAGACCAGTGCTTTTGAATTCTGCTCAAGACGATCATAGTGGTGGTAGTTAGTGTTTATGAGTATCAGTTCGTGTGTGTGTGTGTGTGTGTGTGTGTGTGCGTGTGCGTGTGTGTGTGTGTGTGTGTGTGTGTGTCAGAGATCCCAGTACAGAGGCCGGTCTTGGAGGCGGTTGGGTAGTGCAGACATTTTAAAGCACCAGTGAGTAAGGAGGAGAGTGCCTTGGTCCACACCTGGACATTTGCATAGTTTATGACGAGGTAGTTTTCAGCAATTACCTGAAAGATTAAACAGAACAAGAATATGTGATGGATTATATAGGTAATATACTTAGTTGCAAAAACACTTATGCCAAAGGACCAATACACATCCTCTCACATTAGGGTGTACTTTTAATCTAAAACCCAAAAATTGTCTTACCTTGCTCAATCAGAACGACAGCCTGTGGCTGTCCTCCCTACCAGTCTCTCTTTGTCACTCTCTCCACCCTCTAACTGCCCTTCCCCTTGTTAAACACCACCCCTTTACCACACCCCCAGAACCTATCTAGGTCGGGAGCTGGGAAGCTGGGAGGGGGTGTAGGTGCCATGCATGCCTTGAGTCCTCCTCATGTTTCCACCACCACCTGAGCTGCTGGTCGGTGGTGGAGGGGGCAGCCGAGGAGAGTAGTGCACTGCGAATGGGCGAGATGAGGAGGAGGTTGACAGGGCAGAAGAAGAGAGGGAGGCAGTAGCAGCAGCAGCAGAGACGTAAGAAGTGGAGGGGGAGTTTGAGAGAGGGTGGGATGACTGTGTCCTTTGATGGTGGAGAGAGGACTGGGACATACGAGAGGAATGGAGGGAGTCTGATCGGGAGGACAGCAAGGCGTCTTGAGTGGGTTCTGAGGAGGAGGGGACACTTTGCAAGGGTGGTGGAGGAGGGAGGGACAGAGTTGGTGGAGAGGGGCTATGAAGGACTGACTGGGTGCGACTGTGCTGGGCCTGGGAAAGAGGGAGAGGGGAGGACACAGAGGCCAGACGCATGGATACCGGTTGGGGTGTGGTATGCGGTTGCGTTTGGGAGGAGGGAGAGGAGGATGTGGATGAGGAGGAGGAGAGACTGAGCAGAGAGCTGAGGCCTCCAGAGGTGGGCAGTGATGCCCCAAACTGATGGGAGGACACTGAGGGAACCGGGTGGTGAAAAATACCTGCAAAATTATACAACAGAAATGGAGGAAGGGGGAGCCAGGAAAGTGGAGACGGGGGAAAAGAGCAGATAAAAAAGGCAAGGAGCAAGAGGGAGGGGACAAAGAGAGAAGCATGGGCTGAGCCAGGTTGTGCATAGCGCCAAGCAAGTCTTTGACAAGCACATTGAGAAAGAAGAGTCAATCCACCATTAACTGAACTGAATAAGGAGTTTGTTTTCTTGTCATACAGAAAAACTAATTGTAGAATTGTTTTTAATGCTAGTGAAATGACTCTGACATACAAATCAAAAAACACCCACAGAAAATTTGAATACCGAACATACAAAGCTTATTTAGTATATTTAGGAGCAACTCAAGTGCAGATGACAAATTGAAAGCATTGTTAATACTTTGAGGATTGGTACTGTAAAATTGCAGCATTTTCCAAGGGTGTTTAAAAATGTATCACTCAAGCAGCCAGTCCATATTGAAGCAAGGCAGCACAGAGAGTAAATCTCTCAACAGAATAATCAGAGGCAGCCAGAAAGACAGCAGTAGTATGGGGCATTCACTTACCTGGCTTCTGGAGGACCTATTCCCTACCACCCATTGTTGTTTTTCTAGGTGAACACTGGCTAACACTAAGACCTGACCAATAAATCTGACATTCACATTGAGGAGGAAAAAAAACAACAAAAAACATCACTCATCAGTCATGCTCACCTCCAGCCGCTCCCCCTGCCAGGCCAGCACTTGAGAAGCTTCCAAGGGCAGAGTGTCCGTTGACAAGCCTTTGGGTCCCGCTCACCGTGGAGTTGCCTGTCGGAGCCCCAAAGAAGGACTGTAAGACTGAGGTCCCTCCAAGTGGAAACTGAGACCCCAGGTACTGACCGACGGATGATCCACTGGTTGAGGAAACGGCTACAGGACTGCCTCCCACCTTCCCACTGAGAATTCCACCTCCACTGTTGGCTGCAGCAGAAATGAAGAGGTTCTGACTGGCCAGGCTGCTGTTGGCCTTGAGCTCCCAATCACGAGGCGCTTTCTGCTTCTGAATAGCCTGGCGCTGGTCTGAACCAATGTTACCCTGGACCCCTACGCTTCCACTGCAGCCACCACCCCTAGGACCTGCCTCCTGGCTAAGGAAGGGATTGGGGGTCATGTAGCTTGACGATTCTCCATCACTCCCTTTCCTTATTTGCTGATGGTGCTGTTTGTAATCAGAGTCTGAGTCAGTGCCTCGGCTCGAACCGCCCATGCCAAAAGGAGATCCTCCCTGTCGCAAGTCAGAGTTAGGCTGCTTGGGGTCAGAAATTGGTGAAAAGGTTGATTTCCATTTGCTTGTAGAGGACAGGGAGGAGGATGAGGAGGCCTCACTACCAGTGCTGTTACCGCTGCTGCTGCTACTGGATTTCCTGCCTAGTTGACAGAGATAGAAAAGGTGTATCGCAGAGTTGAGATTGTAAGTTTCTACTCTAGCAATGACAATCTTTTCTTACCTCTTTCACTATCCATTAGTCTACTTGGTCCATCTCTGCTTTCCAACGATATGGTGGCAATCTTTCTTTCAATTCTAGGGAAAATTAATAAATGTAGTACAAGAACATTCCTTGTCATTATTTTGTCTAAAAATTAACATATACATATGGTTGTTCAGAAAGTCGCTCTGAAAAAGATTTGATTTTAAGAGGAAAAATTTTCAACTGCCATGGAAAACGTGAAAACTTTAGAAGAGCAGCTTGACAAACTCTGCCTTTCTTATTATATCACAAATCATGTTACCGTGAACTGGAGCTGTCAGCAGGGTATCCTGAGTCTTCATCATCTGAGCTAGGGGCTGAGGAGTAACGGCCTGTGCCATTGAGCTCCAGGGGACGCTCTCTTTTCAAGATAGGAGGTTGGTCCAGGTCAGGCGCACTGGGGCTGCAGCTTGATTGCTCTGGAGAGGAGATGGCAGAGATCTCCAGGGGCTGGTTGATGTTGTTCACCTGATGTAAGAAAGGGCCAAGATGACATGAGGCTGCCATAAAAAAATGCACTGAATAATCAGAACCGAAGAAGTCTCTTGGATGAGGTGAAACATCTTCAAGAAGAAAAACCAAGTCCAATTTAGGCAAAAAGATTTGACAATGATTGAATAATTAGAGAGAACTACAGTGCCTCCCCTACATACCTAAAAATAGAGCCTATATTATAGTATGCAGCAGAAAGGATTTTTTCTTTTTCCCATCATCCTTTTCTCATTGAGGTACTTGGGCCAATGTAGTAAAACTCGTATGGTAGTAAAATCTTGTCAATAGAGATTCTTGCCAATCTGTTTTCTTGTTACACTTGGTTTCTTACCATGGAACTAATGTTAAGTGGTGATCCAGAGGAATGATTGTTGGAGCTGAGCCCAGGAAATGATCTCCTCTTTGGAGATCCGCTGGCAGTTACAGCTCCTGTGGAGCTACGTTTTCTTCTCCCCCTTTTGCGTCCTTCTTGTGAAACAAGGCTTTGAGTAGAGTGTGAAGAAGACATATGTGTTGGTGTGTGAGTGTGCTGTGTGCCTGGGGACTGGTGGTTATGGTTTCCATGGTTGCTGTGGTATCCCTGCTTAGCTGAGTGACCAGTGTGATGGTGGAGGCGTGACCCTCCGGTTGTACTGCCTCCACTGCCTGATGAAGAGGAAGATGAAGAAGAAGATGAGGAAAAGAAGATTCTCCTCCGGAGTTCACTGTCCTGGGTCTCTGTATCAGAGTCAGCCCCTTGGCATTCCTGTGCATCTTCTGGAAGTATCCTTGGTGGTCCATCTGCATAGTGCAGCACCCCTCCAGTGCTTATCGGGGGGCTCTGAATAGGACCTCCTCTGCCTATTGGTCCTGTTAGAGAAGAATTGTTGTGTTGAGGAGGTGATGAAGACGCTGCATTATGGTCATCAGGGTGGGAACCTCCATTCACTAGTCCTGAACAAGATGAATATCCTTCAAATAGATTGATACACAGAAATGATTATTAAATGCCAGGGGAGAATATCTACATTTTTGCTATGAATATTTACAAATAGAAAGAAAATGAGTTCAAAGAGAATATGTAACCTTTTTTTGTCTCCACATGAGTTGGTGAGATGTGATCATGTCAGGTATGGACAGTTTAAAGACAATGGTTCCAACATGAAACTTTGAACAAATCTGTAAATTATTTCCATTAAGGGACATAATTACTTGAAAAATAAATTTGGGGGGTCTGTGGCCACTATCTCCATAATTCAGAAACTCACAGTAGATTAAGATATGTATTGATTTTGGGTGTGCTGGCCACTTCAAATCTAATTGGCTCAAGTATTTCTTAAAACGTTGTGGTTCTGTCATGTAATTTTGTTTGTGCCTGCAATATCACAAATATTGATATTTTTGTAAAATTAAGAACATGTTTTTTTTTTGTTTTTATCTAATTTTTATAGTTCTCAGCTTAAATAAGGTGCCGTTGATAGGTAGATAATGCTTACCATTGGTCTGACCAGCCTGGGAAACAGGACTTGGAGTACTTCTCTGAAATAATAAATAAAGCATATGTTGAAAATGAAGTCATAAACAAGACCAGTTCTTTCTAAGGACAATACTATAAATTTCTTAAATGTGTTGACCATACTTACTAGTCTCTCAGCACGACTGGGTAACACCACGCTAGCCAGTGGAATGCTGACTGGAAGCTTACTTGGATGGACAGTGCTCAGAGGAATACTTATTGGTAGGCTTGTTATACTGTTGTCACCCTGAACAGAGGGACTCTTTTCCTTTCCACCCTATGCACAACATTGAAAGAACAATTGTATATAAATACTGAAGGACAAACAATGCCAAGAACAAGTTTAAATAAAAGAAATGTAAAGACTTACCCTCTCAGAACCTTTAGGGGTATTCTGAAGATCTAATGAATTGGGAGAGGAGCAGCTTTGCTTTGCTCCAAGTGTAGAATTCAGAGCACCAATTTCCCCCCTTAACCAGAGGAAAACGGATTGAGTTGCTCAAAATAAAATATGAAACAAAACAAGCTATTGGGTATTGGGGATTATTTAGTGGCTACTAACCTGTGTGTGGGCAAACCTGGGCCTCTTAAGTGAGCAGAGGCAGTGGAATCCTGATTGAGGTGCCTCCGCAAGGCAATTTTGGCAGGAGAGAAACGTGTGTAGTCAGGAAGCGCATGGGATGAGTTTTGCCTACTCTGCCGAGCATCAGGGGTAGCTGGTACAATCTCATGGTCAGGAGAGATCGGTAGATAGCGGGAGAGAAGCTCAACCTTGGTATTAGCCCGATCATAACAGGGTGAGCTGGTGCCATTGATGGAAAGTTCAGGGCTTACACCATTAAGAGCTTGGGCTGAGGAAAGGCCAAACTTGGAGGAGTCCATGTCTATGGAAGAGCGTGATTCTAGGCTCTTCCTGTATGGGGAGCCATCACATGGGCTGTAGGATTTTAGCTGTAGCAGCTCCTGCTGCCTTTGACTTTTCTCTAACTCCACAATGCTGATCTACACACACCAGAGGGAGATGGTTCACAGTGTAAACAGACATTCAAAGCAATGCTAAAAAGTCCGACATAATACATTGAAGTTATGTCAAGGACAGCTGTATCAAATTTTCATGTAACAATCCTTAAAGCTCCATTTTTGATTACTTGGTGAATATCAATTAAATGGTTCTGATGTAATTCAGATAACAAAAAAGACAGGATCAGATGGAATAAACACACTCAGAATGCAGAAAGAAGTTTCAACTCTTTCTCAGTTTCTTATTTGGTGTAGACCCGTAACATATTTAATAAGTTCATTCACCACAAGACTGACTAGGAGGGAATTTTAATGGCATTTAGTTCCCATTTCGATAGTTCCAGAAATTGTAATGAGTCAAAAAGAAGAGATGAGATAGACGGATACAAGTATTTGAAAATGAATCAGCAGATTCCATACCTGTAACTCCAAACAGTGTCTCTGTTTCTCAGAGATCTGTCGACGCAAGACCTGCTTTTCCTTCAGCAGACTCTCAAGACACAAAGAGCTCCAATCTAGCTTTAACTCCTCACATCGAGACTTCAGCTGGAACAGAAACACTTTCTTTTACTTACTTGCCTCCATATATCTGACATATCATGTGATGATGAATAAAAAACACAATTAACTTCTGAACCTTTCTAAACTTGAAATAACAAACCATATCATACAGTTATAAAAGGTGCAAAGAGCTAATAGTCATGAACCACTGAAGATGACGCTGTGAAATATCTTCGAACACCACCAGTGCCTCACCAGTAGCAGGCTGTGGTCTCTTAGTAAAGCCATGTCTCTCTCAAGCTGTTTTGTTTGCTCCTTCAACTGATGATTGTGGGCAGATATCTCCTTCTGAGCCTGCAGCAGGTCTTCTACAGTCATAGCTTTCACTCCCAGCTGACCAACACAAACACAAGGAGTCACACAAGCTTGCACTGAGCCGTTTAAGTTAACTTTCTTCAACTGTTGTAAGCAAAAAAGGCATCATCACCAGTTACTTGCAGAACAAAAACAAATCCCAAAATAATGTGGTCTAATGTGTTAGCCCAATATTACATGATATGAAGTGTATCAAAAGTTGCAATTCTCACCTCATCTAGTTTGGTCTGGAAGAGACCTTTGATTTTGTCTTTGTGAGACTGACAGACAGAGCGGAGCTCCTCTGCCTGCCCTGACAGGTCTCTGTGTTTTTGCTGAAGACAGAGAGGAAAGCAGGAATGCAGATAAGAAAAAAAATAAAAGCAGTCGCAGTAGCCTGTTTAACTATTCTATTCTATTCTATTTGTACATTAGAGCCGATCATTTGATGCCAAGGGCTACTGACGAAATGCAACAACCAACGTCTCAGAAGTACTTTTGTAAACACGATATGGCTGTTGGTTGATGTTTAAGAGGAGTGTGCCATTAGATTTTTATGGTGAAAAACAGGAACTTTCACTGTCTGTTAGCGACAATAAAGGCAGCATTTGGTCGCAGCATATTGTCTGTTGAATTGTTGGGAATTCTGTCACTCTAATTGGCTGCTTGGTCACAGGTCTCATCACACTTAGTAGTTTGCAAGTTCAATCAGACATATTAGTTATCAGTCTGACATTTTCTAACAACAATGTTTGGTCTGCTGTGTTCGTGAACATAACCCAAAAATGTGCAATTAACTGAACATCTTGTGATGCCAGTATAGAACACGTTCTAATATGGTATGGCTATAATGATATGGTAACTGGCATAGCCCAGCAAAAGTCCATCGATAATTAGTCACAGTATTTTTTATTTGAGGTTATTAATCCAACATTGCAATCCACCACCACCATGATGAAAATACATTGTGTCTTATATCTCCTGAATCGTGTCAAGAAATTTACCGAATGGAAAAGGCTACTGCAGATGCAGTTCCTCAACTCTAGTTCCATTCTTACCTTAACAGTTTATAACTAGACTGTAAAAAGATCAGTGCATGGAAAATGAGGTTTTGGCTCAGATATTGGAAATTATGCGCATGTAACACATAATATCCACAAAATACAACATCTTATCCACAGTCTAAATCTCAAACAATTACCAATGGGTTAAAAACTTGGTATCAGCTTGTACAATTTACCTTCTCCTCCTCTAGAAGCTGTTGCAGGCTGGAGCGAAACTGAGGAGTCTTCATGTAGGCCATAAACTGGAGGTATTGAACTTTGATGCTATCTGCCAAAAGATGTGATGAAAAAACATAGAGTTAGCATTTGGACAATATAAGCAAATACATTTCTCAGAAATGTTGTTGGGAAATAGGAGTCGTCCCGCTAAAGAAACTGACACAAGAAAAAATTCTGATTTAATATCCAACTTAGGTTAATGACCACAAAAGAACTAATATCAGGCCCAACAAATTTAATGCCAGCCTAACATGAGTCCACACTACTACTGTCAATTCTAGCCTATTTTTCAAGTGAATAAATTGGCAAAAACCCAACACAACATTTCAAGTGGTTACCGTTGAGCAAAAATATTAGAATACAACATTTAAATGATACAAATAGACAGTTTCTTCATGAATAGCACAGCAAAGAAGCAAATCAAGGCCCAGATGTGAAAAGATGCTGGCATGAACTAAATATACAATTTTCTCACCTAGCAGTTGTTGCAGACCAGGGGGAGTTTGACTCAGCAGCAGTTGGTTAGAGGGGTAGTGCTGAACCTTAGGAGGTAGCTGGAAAAAAGGACTCCGAGGTGGTAAATACGCATCTGTAAACACAAAAAAAATTCAAAAAAACAAGTGAGTTGTCTGAGTCGATCATTATTGAATTGTTCCTTTGTTCAATTAAGTGTGTTAAATATGTTTTAAACGAAGCTTCATGTGTAGCATATTCTGTGTGTTTGTGCCATCTGACCCTGAGGGGGTGCAGCAGAAAGGGTCTTGGCATGCAGTAAATCCAATGCGCTCTGGTTCTTCTTGTTTTTCTTCTCAGCTGCTGGGACAGCTTTCTTGGGTCGACCGCGCTTCTTGTTATTTAACTTGCGACCTTTGGCCAAGAGCCTTGTTCTTCGGGGTTTGGCTGGGGGCTTGACAACTGTCACCAGGGGGGGGCGCTCTTCCTCCCCACAGGAATCCTGCTGCAATATGCATGCACAAACAATCCTCATTTCAAGAAAGATAAAGCAAATGGTAATCGGTTTAAATAGGATTTATTTCCATTTCAGGCTAAGCTGGTCAAAGAAATTACTTGACCCATTGTACATCTTACCTTGATTAGTTCTTTAGGTTTTGTGGGTGTGGTGCTATTGCTTTTACTGTCCTTTGTATCTTTCTGTTGACGTCGCCTAGCTGCCTCTTGCTCTTCCTAACATAAGAAGCATTTTCAAATTTTTAACTAAAAGTTCTTGAAGGAAAAAACCTCAAGTACAGCAATAATGCAAATATAATGTGGAAAAAAAACAATCATAGCTCACCCTGAGTTTTGGATTTTTGAGACTTGCAAAATAGTTTTCAAGCTGAAATACAGTACAAAAAAATATAGGAATTAATCACAAACTTGACAGACAATAGAAGTTTCAAAAGTTTAGTTTCTTACTATGGTGCGGTCTATAGTGTGCAGATAGTAGGAAACTGGCTTTCCAGTCCAGGAAACAGAGCCTCTGAGTGGAGAGAGCTCTACCACACGCATTATTGTGCCAATATCTGCAAAGCAGAGAGGAAAATAATGGTATTGAACTCCAGTACATTATGGATGAATATCTGCTTGGAAATATGTCTGGTACTCACCACTCAAGTTGCGACTGTTTATTCTAAAATTTAAAGGTGCAAAAGGTTTGGAGGACACAATTTTCCCACCTGTAAATGAAAAATGGGAATTTTCCCCAATTGGTTTAATGGCGTTTAGCATCTGAGCCAAACATCCTTTGATAATAATAAATATAAATAATATTATAAATTATTATAATCTTATAAAGAAATGTCAATTTTTACCATGTCAATGAATATTATAAACAATAATTCATTGACATGGTAATCAGATTGTCATTGCAAGCACTTAACAGTAGAAAAGGAGTAAACTTGGTGAGTGAGCACAGTGAACACATATCATTATGAATTCTTGTTATTTATGTGCAAGAAAAATACTAACCTTCCTTCATATTTGCAAAGCGTTCCTTCAGCTGGTGATCTACTTCTGGACCAAAGGCAAAGTTATTCACAAAAATAATACTGGAATACAGAAAAAGATAGATGCATTTCAGATGTGAGGTACAGTTACAAGAATTTAACCTGCAAAAATTCACAACAATTTCAGATATGTTCATGCAAACAAAGCCTTTTCAGGTTTCAAATACCAGAAACTTCAACAGAGTAAAAAAAACAAAAAATATATCATATCCCTCAAAACTCTGACAATCACAATTTCATGCTAGAACACTCAATTATTTATTTGAAAAAAAATAAATAAAAAATTGTAATTAGTAGCAATAAACTTTTTAACAGGTTTGCTATACCACCTTGTGTTGGCAATCCTTTCTTTCCATTCTTCAGACAAAAAATCACCCCTTTCCAGCTAAAAAGCAAAGACAGGGTAAAAATCTTGAGAGCTTATGCACCTGAAGAACACCTTACGACACTTTAAAATGAAAAGAAAATATCCACACTATGAGTTCACTTACTGTGTATTCCCCATGTTTCTTCCCATACCATTTCATCCACTTTTTAAATTCTTTATCCATGGTCTGAGAAATAGAAGAAAAACAAAAACAACTCAAGAGTATTTCAGAAGTAGTTCCAGAGAATAATTAAAAAAGAGAAATAGAGCTGTAATCAGCCTGGTGGTTTCTAACCTCCTTGTAATTGTGTGACAAAATATCAGATTACCTCTGCATATGTGGCTGGAATGTCTGCTTTCTCTACACCATAGTAGTGTTTACAGTTGGTTGCTGCTGCAACCTGCAACACTACTTGCCCCACACCTGAAAAGCATACATGAAATGGGGAACTTGGAAAAAAAAAAAATCATCAAAATTTCACATCTTTGATTAAAGACAGACCTAGGCTGGTAAAAAAAAAAAAAAAAAAAAAAATTAATTATTTAAAAAATTTTATTTTGAAAAAATATTTAAAAAAATTAACGAGAAAGGCCAGAGGTGGGTTTAAAG
>CAAKHD010013852.1:165560-179237 GCA_901007705.1 Fistularia tabacaria
CACCTTAAAAACATAATGAAATGGGGAACTTGGAAAAAAAAAAAATCAACAAAATTTCACATCTTTTGATTAAAGACAGACCTAGGCTGGTAAAAAAAAAAAAAAAAAAAAACATTCATCTATTCAACAATATTGTATCTTGGAAAACTATTGTAAGATATTCAGCTGCTAGTCCACAGCTGAATTTAAAGCTGGTATGTGACCAAAAAATTATTCATTAAAAAATCCTCTTCATCTCACAAGACATTGTTTTCTAAACATTTTTTGTGTACCCTGAGCCATAAACATATGTGTTTCGCAATAAAGAGATGAATAAATTAAATAAAAAATAAAATATAAAACAAACCACTGCCAAGGTCAACAAAGGTGTCATCCTCCATCATTTCCATCTCATCAATGATCTGAGCGACCAGGTCAAAAGATGTTTCTCCATACACCTCAGGGGAAAAGGGTTCGTAGTTGTTCAGCTTCTCTGGGTCCGTCACAGAGTGGTTGTACACCTGCTGTAGGATGTGTCTTAGAAGCCCATTGGAAGGGCGCTTGTTGAGTTTCATGGGCTGGGTGGTCCCCTTCCACTTAAAATTAGATTAAACCAGGAATTTATTCACACACACACACGTATATACTCCATTCAAGACATAAAGACATTCTCATAACTGCCTTTCCATGTAAAAACCTTTTGTTCTTTCCCATTTACATGAATAAGGGCTACATAAATAGATTTAGACTTTCGAGGATATAGAATTAATCAATAATTACTATTATTCTTGAACCTCAGTGTAACGGGCCGTTCTTCTTCTTCTTTTTTTTTTATCTGAGTCATTGAACTCCAGAATCTTGGCTTTTCTGACCTTATCACCAAAACGGCAAACAAATGCTGTCCCTTTGATGGATTGGTCCAGATTGTGTACACATTTCCTTTCATTTTGACTGACACTCTTATCAAACATTACGCCTGACACTTTTCTCCACCCGTTCCAACCTGCTTTAACACATTTCTAAACCTTCACGCAGGTTGGAAAGGATGGAGACAAATTTGTGAGATAATGTGTGATAAAAAGAATATCATTATGTAAGTATGTAATGTAAGGAAAAAAAACAACATAAGGACAATTATTCTGATACATAGGTTGGTTCAGTTCCATATGGTGCAAATTTAGTTGAACAAAAAGTAGACACTCAGATTACTGAACACTGTAAAGGACAAACAACTTTAAAAACTATTACAATTTAAGTACTTACCAGCTGGTGAATGCTGTCGATGGCCCGGTTGTACTTGTCACACAGTCTCTGCATGCTGTCAAAACTATTAAAACAATAAAGCCATGATATGAACAAATCGTATGTTAAACATAGGACAGAAACAAGCAATTATAATGTTGTCCAACACATATGAACAAGTAATTTCCAATTAATAATGAAAACAACAGAAGTAATGACTTGTTTCATAAGAACTAAACTGAAAATGCAAAAAATACATTAAAATTTTGACTTAAAAAAATTACCCGAACAATAACAATGAAATATGTCACACATCATACGTCAAACATAAAAGCAAACCTTCTCCAATTGAAAGGAATTGTTGTTTGTTTCAGCTTCACAATTTTGTTTACCAATGTTATAAGCATATGAAAATATTCTATATATATATATATATATATATATATATATATATATATATATATATAAAAATCGACACTCACCTCTTGGTGTCATAGTCAATGAGAACATAGTTTTCCATAGCCAGTTTGAGGTCTGGGATCTCCTCACACACCCATCTTTAAAACACACAAATGACTCATAAATGCACCTGACACAGCCATTACCTGTAAAAATTTCAAGACCTAACTGAGGACAGGAAAACTGCATACCTTATGGTCTCAATGATTTCATGAGCAGCATCATGGTGTTTATCCTGACAAGACAGAAATCGGTGACTGACTAACTTGCATATCATGTTTGCCAAAATAGTCAAGCATAATTAAAGAATTAGTGAAAAACAGAATTTTTAGATTACCAGGTGTGAAATATACAGACTCAAAACACAGAAACACTAAAATTATAGACATTTTATGTTTGCAAAGGATGGATTTCTTCTTCCTGTAATGCCATGGTCATCATAACGAAGCACACATCTTTACAATTTCATCCAGCAGACAAACAACCAATGCGTGCAGAACTACTGTTCTGAACTGCTGAGTATTAGGCTGTTTCTGTTTGTCAACATCAACAAGATATGACAACATGCACGGCGCAGATTTCAATCATGACCAACCCATTACATCAGCCTCTGGAGTTAAGTTTTACGGCAGCATGGTATGTAAAGAGGAGATGCAGAGATTTGCATTCTGCAGTATAAAAATCATTGCTTGTTTATTCTCGATGTGAAAAAAGTCTCATATTTGATTAACATAAAATCCAACTTCCCTTAATTAGCCATGTACTGTCAAGCTTTATTATACTTTATTCTGAAATTGAATCGAAGACTATCGCAGGAATACTATAGAAGTTATTCAAACCACAGGAAGTACTTGGAAGCTCAGAAAGACTATTTGACTTCATTTGCTTTCAAAAGTTTCTTAAACCCTAAATAGTATTTTGGAAAGTAAGTCAAATGAGTAGTTTTAATGCTACGCAAGGATTCTATAGTTAGTAATACTAGCCAGAGTATGTGGAGGAGCTCAGAGGGAGAACAGCACTCAAGTTACACCCAGAGCGCATTCAGTTTCAGTCTGTAGCCTGAGCTGACCCACTGACCCACTTTCTGTCTCCCGTTCCAGCGCACAGCCAAGGAGTGCCTCTGGTGGAGAGAAAGAAAAGAGGAATATAATAAAGAATGAGAATTCATGCCAGATAAAAAGGAAAGCGAGAAGGGGAGTAAAAGGAAAAAAGCTGGAATAGAGCAGGGACTGAGGCCAGAGGGGAGGGAAAGCCTGGTATTTATCAGCTGTTTGAGGCCTGGCACAGCAGCCAGTGAGCAGCTCACAGCCTGGAGCTTCCAGCTTCCCGCCAATACTGCCCGCCAATAATACCCAAACTTGCACCAAGGCTCAAACATGCACTCATGCACTCATTCACTCAATAAGCATATTAACTGGAAATTTTCTATGTGTCAGCACGGCATCACTGACATTAATATATTACCGAGCTAATTCCGGGTTGTATAACTAAAAATCTAAAACAAAACCAATACAAAAAAAACAAAAACACACTATGTTCAGGAAATATGTGAGATTAGATATGGGTCTGCAGATGAGACTGTGTGGTCAGTCTATCAAACACCAAATACAAAAGACTGCTGGCTTCATGCAACAACAAAAATGATACACAGCAACAACAGTGTGGGTCTGTGGCTAAAAATAATCCTCGTTTGAAAGCAAGACACTCCTTTCTCCCCACAGTGGGAAACTGACGTGGGTATGATACTTCCTCCCTGCACCCTCTTCAGTCTAGCTCTCCATGCCTCAGTATGACATGTTTGGGAGTATAGTGGCTGTACTACACACCTTGCATTATTAAACAAACTAAATATAACAATGAGTATCAAAGAAAGGTGAGCCTCGGACACCTTAATATTTCTCATTCCTCCAGAAAAAATACAACTCTCTGCCAAAACAGATCATCTGAAACAAAAAATAACAGGGCATCAGTAATCAAACGATATGTTACATGTCGGTACAGTACATGGTGTAGAGATTACTTTGCTAACAGTCAATGACAACACACCTTCTGAAGAACGGCCTAGAGATATCCATTGGTTTGGTCTTGTCCAACTAAAACAGCCGGTCACATGTATGACTGTGTCTGAACCTAAGATGCCATGCATTAGCAAGCTGCCAACATAACTCCTCAACTGCAAATACAACAAATGCCTGTTTTGTCATTTCAATGAAACAGCAGCACAAGACCTTTAAAATCTATTTTCAGAGATCAATTTTATTGAGGGATGTATAGCTTTGCATATTGAGGGTGGTTGGGGTAAAAAAGATAGTACAAAGTCAAAACACATTCCATTGGTGTAGCGATGTGCCTCTTAAATACTAGTAGGACTAGTAGGAGCCCAATCCTATCTAACAGATGGACAAATAGCTTTACCACCAAGGTGCTCATCATATAGAAGCATTTACTGATGCTTAGTTGAGGGAATGTAGTAAGAGACGATGAGAAACAAAACTGTCAAAAGATTCATTGTCAACTCTGAATTTTAGTTATAGCATTGCTAAAGTAAAACAGCCATGGCCTGTGTTCCAAGACAAAACATTTTTCACACTCTGTGGGTGCATGACGTTGGTAGTGTACACTACCCTCTGCCTTCAATACAGGATGAGATAAGCATTTTCATACATACAGAGAGTGAAAATGAATCTACATGAAGCTAGGTTGTTAACCGAAAGCAATTTGACAAGGACTAAAAATCCCTGATCTTTAACTAGCCTAGAAAGGAACTCTGAGAAAAAGAACAAGTGTGTCATTTTAAATTCTATATCTAAAATGCTGTAGATTGAAGAACAGTCTACCCTCCCTGTTGAGATCCACATAGCCTAGGAATTGCTTCTGCTTTTTGAATTTGTGACAGCTTTTCCTAGTTAAAAAAAAACAAACAAAAAACACACCACATAGCCCAACAGTATATTAGTAAATTCCAGTCATGCTTGTTCTCAACCTTATCCGAACAGACCATGGCATAAGGCGTTGGGCAAGGCAGTCACTTGGGGAGGGAGGAACTTTTAAGTGTTATCAGACTTGGGGTTGGAGAAAAGGGAGGGACAACTCTTGGGCAAAAGCATAGGAGTGGCTTGTTACAACTACAATCTGACTAAAATTAATTGAACCTCAGTCAGCAAATGACCAAAAGATTAGACACAATATGGGGAGCAATCAGTTAGACACTGACACTGTGCAACAGTTGTGACATACAGATCACTGAAGTCTCTGAATAAGCATGACTATTACTAGGCCTCATGTGACATTCAATTAAACTGGATGTGTGCGGTCCAAACTATCAAATGTAACCAGGGGGCCTCAATCATGCGCGCGCACACACGGAACTGAGGAATGTAGTTCTGCACGTAGCTTTTCGATCATCTCCACACCATCGTGAGCGCTGTGTGGTTGTTCAGTGCTGTCCGATGGATACACAGACTTGTAATGCAGAAGTAAAACTGAAAGGCTCTAACCCACTCAATGTTATACGGAGACAAACGGATGGATAAAGTGTTTGGGCAGACAAACTGAACAGTCATGATTTAAAATGTGGTCCAATATCAAATCCTCCCATTTCGATTGCTATTTTAATGACAGAGGTCAGTATCTGGGTTGATAAAGATAACATAACACACCCCCATTATTTTATTTTAAAGTAGGTGACAACTCTTGGAGAGAAACCGAGAAATTACATGTGAAAAGGCAGGTCTTATATCCGACCGGTAAGGTACTTGGCACAGACCCCATGTCTGTCACATCCCGACCAGTATGACCTGATTCCCTAGGCGAGCGTGCTATGGCTTTGAGAGCTAACTAGGGCTAGCCGGGCTAGCTAACAAAGACAAAAACATTTCTACACATTTTTGTTACCGCTGAGACTTAAGGTCTAACACTTACGTATACTTGTAATGGCCACGGGTAGCCTGCGGGTTCTGCTCCAACCGGCGATTTGAGCTTGAGCTCCAGCTTTTCTCCCATTCTACACTTCACGGCGGCTTGGCTGTGATAGATAGCTAGGCTAGACACTGCTCTCCGTTAGCCAGCTGGTCGGTTAGCGAATGAGCTACAACGTGAACATTTTGTAGGTAAAACGATAAAAAAGTGTAAAATAAAAAACAGACGTCGACGTTCGTTAAAGACACACGTAATTTACAAGGATAATGTGTCAGAATCCTTTTGTATAATTTGAATAAAATGCCTCATTATTTCCACTGGCAATAACACCTCGTCCCTATCGCCGCCATCTTGCCCGGCATGAATAAATATGGCAGTGGGCCACTGGTAACGGGGGAGGGGGGGGTGCAAAGACGTCACTGAGGGCCGTGATGACAGCGCGTGGGTCACGCCACACTACTTCCGCGTATTAATCTCTTACTTATGAGATATTTGTTATTCGACTTTGTTACAAAAAAGAAAACAAACGAAAAAAAACGACTGCGCGTAGTTGTCTTTGTCTTTACCTGGCGGCCGAATGTGTCTTGGTTCTTCTCTGAAGTGTCAGATAGCTGTCAGATCCCATTTGACAGTTCCCTCGTACAATGTCTTCTGGGGGATTGGGGGGGGGGTCCAACAGCGACGTGTCTGACATTATCAGAGCAAGTTCTGCCTGAAGACTTTTCATTTGCAACAAAGATATTGGAAAATGCTGCTGATTTATCTCTGCAAAGAATACCCTTTCCGTTAATTTCAAGAAAAATGTTCGAACTGATATGACTCCAACCAACATTACTGTTTTCATCTTGCAAACATCTTTTGGATTCAAAAGTAAAAATTCACACCAAAACTGAAGTGAAGAAGTGGATTTCAACCAAAGAGAAGTCTATGTCTTATAAATACAGCATCCATGTCTGGTTATCATGACCTATTCTCTTATTTGGTGGCTGTGGCTCTGGCGGCCTCCCTCCAACCTGTGTCCCAGTTTGTATGCAGAGGTGTCCTTGGGCAAGACACTGAACCCCCAGTTCTTCCTGAGGGTCTGGTTAGCACTTGCAAGGAAGCTCTGCCACCCTTGGTCTGTTTGTGTGTGTGAATGGGTCAATGTAGTCTAGTGTAAAGTGCTTGAAACCGCAAACCTCTCCTAAACCTATACCTACCTATACCTCGTCCCTGCTAGGAGGTCTTTCACAGTTATGAGACTCTCTTACATTTGAAAAACTCAAGCTTACAGTTACAGGAAAGCCATTGTATAACAATCAGCATCACACTTTAAAGGTGTGTGTTGGACTCTGACACTTGCTGTGCAGTGCACCTTATCAATACGGGTTCATTCGCTCACACTTAATGTTAGATATCTATATAGTTACAGATATTCAATTTCTAAACTTTATTTACAAGTTTTAACTTAGCTTTACGCTGAAAGTGTATTTTGTTGTAAGTGGCTGTAGGGAGACTTAAGTAATGAATAAAGACAAAAAGCATTTCTGGTTATTTGAATATTTGTGATACAAAGTGTCCTTCCTCTTTCTTTCTCATTCACACAAGTGCATGTACGCATGCATGCACACTCATCCAGTCGTATGGTTTGTCTGGCTTGATATATCCATGCAAAGACCTATGACAACAAAAAGGTAATTACATATACAAATAGATGTGACTGAAATGTCCTTGTGTCTTTTGCATGTACAAAACAGTTTATGCATTTCGTGCATTTCTGGTTTTCTGAAAGAAGCAGGTTTTTCCTGGAATAACAGTAACAATAAAGAGAACAGCCGGACATCTAGATATGAGTTATTTACATTCCATTCATTAATATGACTTTTTTACAATTGGGACATCACAAGATTTTATTTACTTTGAGAAATTATATGGCTAATGTGTTATTGGCCTTATTAATATCAACAGTCTCTTTACAGCTGCTTTTTTTTTCAAACAAGTTTGGTCCTCCAGGCACTTGTCAAATATTGCCAGTGGTTGTGAATGTTTTAACTCTTAGCACATGAACTCACAGGCCAGTTTTAGACTTTCCTGTGTGTTGTTTAATTCTCATCACAATTGTCTCAAATAACCGTCTGCCTTCTTTTTCAGCTCACATTCTCATGGTGCAAGTAGGGGCAAAGAAATAGAACTATTTCTGTTGAAACACAGACAGATTAAAACCTTGTGGGTAGCTGGTAAACACTGGAAACACAGTGGAGAGCTATGATCTCTGCTTTGTGTAAACATGTCAGCGTATACACTGCTGTATGTTGAGGACATAGAAACATGGCAGCTTGCCACAGTGAACTCAATGACCGGACCCCTCCAGCTTCCTGAGCAGAGTTGAGGCCTACTTTGGGATGCTGGCCAGTAGCAGCACAGCAAGGCTGTACTGATCAACGCAGCCAACTGGAACACAGTGGCTATGCAGAAATTCTGGGATCTTTCACAGTATCAGATTACAACAAACGTTATCCTCTTCATCCTCTTCTAGCATCTTCTTCTGCTGCTGATCCAAACCCTGGATCCAAGTCTCAGAAGAACACACTGACCTGCTGGTAAACAATACAGTCATCGAGGATACATCCCACAATAAAAAGGTATTTGCTTTTCCCTTCTCCTTCAGAGTGTCACTAGCTGAGCGAACACCTCTCAGCTCTTAGGAGGAACACTGCGGAGTCCAAAAAGGATCAAAATATTTCTCTATAAATTATTTTGTTATGCAAACAAAAGCTTGCAAGCATCCAAGGCTTGGGGAAGCATTACTATGCTGCCATCTACAGGTCAAATTGAGTTTATTCTGTGATTATATATAATTTAGTTTCCTTTCGTATGGTAAGCACTAAAACCTCATTGGTCACTTATGAGTATTATAGAATCTTACTGTTTTATAACTAGATTATACTTCGAGGGTTAAAAGCCCCCAACACACACTTGAATTTACCCTCACCTCCAGCATTTCAGGCTGCAGTCAATTGATAAGTTGCCCTCTATTTCTTCCTATTTCTTCTTGTTTTTGTTGAGAAAAAAGAAAAAAAAAAATCAAGCGAACAAGCATTAAAATTCTTCATCCATCCATCCTTATCCTGCACTCCTTTTTCAGAATTTCAGAAGTAGCAATTAGTACATGATCTTTGTGTCGATAAATACATTTCTGGTACACAGGCTATAGCATCAAACAAGGCAAAACATTCTGGAACATTATCTGAGGTTTAGGAAACAGGGGCGAATGTTTTTAAGGCTTTTCTGGACCAAACTACTCATTATCAAAAAAGGCATTGTATATAAAATGGAATAAACATTGAGTGCAGCCATAGTTCAAAAGCTCAGGCTCCATAATCTGCTTAGATGCCTGAGAAATCACCAGTTAAATCACCCGACAACACTTCACTCATGTCCATACGTTTTTCTCTTGCACTTGGTGGGGCTGGAGCAGATTGCAGCAGATGCACAAGAGATTTGGCTTCCAGCAGGCATGGGTTTTGACTCTTAGTAAACTAAAGTTTACAGAATATGCCTGTATGTTGACTTCACATCCTGCCAAATTAGACAAGTAGGCTGATTGAAGTAATTCCCTTCTTATTAGTAATTCAATATTCTCTCCTTTTCATAAAGGTCCATCTCACACTTAAGAATCCTCTCCACCACCTTTGACTTACCAATTTAAAGACTATTTTTCAATGAAGAGCTCATAAAACTCTGTGAACTGATTTCATGTTATCGTGGTCTACTTATTTAAAGAGACAAAAAAGCTATGTCCACTGTGGATATCACTATTCAAATTTGTATTGTTGATTCAAATAACAATTTTCAGCATGAATTAAATACTTGGAGGTGCAATTGATGCCACAATACTACGGCAATAACCAATAAAGTTACTTTGAATTAACAGGCAGCCACAAAGGGTTTTAAAGAATTTTATTGAAACAAAGATCAATTTCAGTCCCAGTCCCTTATGGTTTTCAAAAAGCGTACTTTGGGTTTTAGCGCCAACATTTCATGACTTTTCACCAAAGCCCTGTATATATGGAGAAATGAAAGAAAAAAACAACAACTATATAACAGGTAATTTTGGCACAATCAACTCATACATTGGTACTCCTGTGCTGGCATATGAGTATTAAAACAATTTCTCTCAATGTGAGCAGAATGTCTTAAGTGATACTCATTAACAACAGATTTGGACCGTAGTAGAGGCATAGTACAATAATCATGGTTGAATTTTTGTAGGAAAATGAAATGGTTGAGAACGGCTTTCTTGTTGAAGGCTGTATAGTATTGAACAATGAGTGTAAGTTCTGGTAACAAAACATTCATAAATTTTACCTTTCCTCACTTTTCTTTCTGCCCGGAAAACATGAGGCACCAGTCCCAGCCTCAGTCCAGAACCAACAATGATGAGCCTCATCTGAACGTAGTGCTTGCACTCGAAAAGTAAGTGCACTTGCAACCTGACATAACAAGACACTTGAGCCCAATCTCACAAATCCTATCCAAAGTGAAGGCATTGTCTATCCCCTCTTACTTGTAAGCACTGAAGATGACAAATCCAGGAGACGATGCATTTTAACGTCACAACAAATAACAAAGTCGAGAATACTGACATGTTCCTTTGCTGACATTTAGAGCTCATTTGTTTTATCTCAGGTAGTAAGCACTTTGATATACATGCTGGGCAGAACCATGTCAAATTGATTCCACGCTAATTTAGTTGGTTGAGGCTTTTTGTTTGAATTTTGAAATCCTTGGGCAGTTTCACCCCCCATGAAAGATACAGACTGTTGATTGAAACACATTTGTAAAGCATGCACCCTGACAAAGAAAATTTTCACTTGGAAAAAACCCCAGGTAACAGCAAGTTCAGGAGAAAAAGTGCAGAATTTTCATATTCACATAAAAGATTGAAATAAGAAATGCATCCACTGACAAACCCCTTTCAGTCAAAGTTTTGAGACAGTATTTCTAATTAGTCTATGTAAGGTTACGTGGATCCACCTTAAATCCTGACACTTCTCAGAAAGAATTATCTTTAGAACATCCTTATGATTATCTGACATCACGTCGAAAAAGGCAAAACTGGTTGCAGGTGAGCATTCATTCTCTGAGCAGAGCAGGAGACCCACCAGGCTCTGATTGGAAGATGATCAAGGATGGCTTCATCTTAACAGTCATCTTGATGGACTACTTCATGGGTCGAGTCACGGACAAAGCAAAAGAATGTGATCTCTTTATAGACAATGTAAACAGGATTGTTCTGACATAACCAGATATGACAATGATGGAAATTAGGGATATCAGACCTGGTGGTACAGGTTTTCCACAGATGTGAAGGAAAAGTTGACAGATCGAAAGCCCCGTTACACATCCTTTTACAATTAGAGGATCATCTGAAGCATTGTAATGAGCAGAACTGACTATGAACTCTTCAAAAGAGGTGAACCAGTTCTGTTACTTCAAAAGCCACCATGAGTTCAACTTGAAATACACCCAATCAAATAGCTTGGGGAGTCACGAATCTTTACACCTTCACTGATGCAATGTAACTGATGAGCAGGCTCTGCAGCTCGTCGTGACTGAGTGAAGTGACTGAGGAAAATCTACAGCTTTAGAGTAACCGGAGACTTTCGTACGTCTCCTTTGTTAAGACATCCATGTCTGACTGTGCATTCAGAAGCATAGTTTTTGATTCAATCAGCAGCGATTTCTGCATCCTCTCTTTTGAAGAGAGGAAATACATAGCTCTCACAAATCAACGAGTCAATGGGCAAGGCAGCTTTTGAATAAAAATACTGGCTGACATTCAAGATATGAGGAAAGAAAACAAGAGACACAGATTTTAAGCACTGATATTGAGGAGTGTAAAACAGACTCTTTCCACCCCACTCAAGTGTCATAAATAATGAGACAAAGAAACTAATTCAACATCACAAGCATTCATGTCTATACATGTGGAAAACTGCTGTCACTTATTCAATTTTCCCTAAACCAAACACACATTACTTGCATTCAGCGAACAATGTGCAGTTTCCATCTTAGTGTCCCTCTCTCCCTGGGTTAAAAAGCAGGAAGGATTATTTGGATATCTCTCAAAAAACTGAGGCTTCCATATTTCTACTGGTTCAGACCTCTGTGCACTAGAAGCATGGTGGGCTTAGAAAAACAGAGCCACACAGAAGCTCTTTTCTGGGTATACTGTAACTATACAGACAGACCTTGCCACACTAGGCACAGCACCATCTTCCAAAAAACAGGAAAATAATGAAAGAAAAATAGCAGAAAAAGATCTTGAGGCCTGCTTTGTCCTCAATTGAGCCTTCAGCCCAAATGAGGGGAACTCTCCCTTCATGGCATATATTTTTAATTATTTTTATCCCAACATGATGCCAGTTTTCCTTTATCTGATTGGTTGCCAAAGATAAAAGGGAAAAATGGCTGACTGGTTTTAAAGTTGCTGTTGATCATATTTGGCAATAAGTCTTTTTATGTGTGCCAGCTTGTTGTGTAGATATTCACAGCGGTTCTTCTCTTGGCTATAGTTTGGATTCATCTGGAAGGGATATGAGAAAACAGAGACACAATAGAATCCCTTACTCTGATACCTGATGGCAATTGAATCAATGAAAGTGGAGGAAACCAACCTTTTTTATTTTATGATACTCTTCAAGTATCTGGTTGTGGATTGTCTGGAAAAAAAAAAAGTCAGCGGATATTAATAGCTCTAGAATAACTTCTGAAATACTCAGATAGGTTAACAGATCTGATTTGGTGAGTGTGCTTGTTCTGTCTACCTTGTACTGGTCTGTTCCGTGCTGGAGTTGTTTGAGCTCATTGTCAAGCACAGTAAACTGCCGGGTGATGCCCTCTATCCGAGCATGTAGAGCCCGGTACTCAATGTACTCCGCATTGAAGTCATTTTTATATCTCTGACGCTGCTCTGGAGAGCCGATCACTTTATACTTCCTGTGAAATTGACAAGAAAGAAACGTTACTGCAGAATTTGGGTAAAAATTAACTAGTTGTCTGACCCAACATATTCAAAAACTATACATGAGAATACTTACAGTGAATAGTCTGCTACCTCAGGTGATGTAAAAGGAATACTGGATCTGTTGCACATCCCATTCAGATCTGAAACATGCAGGGTGGAGATTACACTCAGCTGTACATGAAGTCTTTGCCAAGGCGCAACTGGAACAGTAACATCACGAGGGGGTAATTTGTGGAATGAGTTGATAACGTGACTCATTGTTTACTGTTTGTGGCCTTATATCAGTTCAACTGTATTCAGATGCATTCTTGACCACATTGAAGGTAGGAATATCAACAGCAGGGGTCTCTGTGTAATCAGAGTCACCAAGTGAGAACAATGCACGATCTCTTATAAGGACAGGGAAAGGGAAAGACCACAACTTATTCCTATAGAATATATTACTTTTATTTAAAATCTCTTGTCAGGTGTAGAGATAATGGGTTTAGCGTAAATGAAAAAACTATTTACGGTTAAGAAATATGCTTCCAAGTTTGGGATGAGATTTTATTATGGCAATAACAGATGATATACCCTGATACAAAATTCGTATTAGGAAGCATTAACTCTTGTCCAGATTTAAAAAAAAAACATCAGGTGGGAGAGTTAGATTATAATCAGTTGACATCTCTTTCTATCTTTGTATTTCTGACAAGTACCATAGCTCAATACAGTTACAACATTTATAAGAAAGAAAGAAGTAAAACAGAGAGAGATGTTTGAGTTTTCATTATTCCTTATGCATTTTAGTAAGGGAAATATTTTTTACTTTCGGTCACCTGTAATTTTAACCTCACAATTGAAACATTCCAAAAATACAACCCTTATTTAGTGACCCTCCTCATATATATTCACAAACACTTTTGGACGCGCACGCACACACAAGCACACGCACACGCACGCACACACACACACACACACACACACACACACACACACACACACACACACACACACACACGACTCGCTGAGTTTACTTCCCACAGTAAATATATGTTCACTGTGTTTTTGAAAAAACTATCTGTTATATA
>CAAKHD010013852.1:179558-209309 GCA_901007705.1 Fistularia tabacaria
CTCCCAACACACACACACACACACACGCACACAGACACACACAGACACACGCACACCTCCCATCCCGACTTTTTTTTCCTCACACACACACACACACACACACACACACACACACACACACACACACGCACACGCACACGCAAACACTAGATAAATACTACACACACAATTTACAATGCGAAGCTAATGTAGTTTTGTTTTTTCAAGGACTCCATGTCTTTTCCCACTTTAAACACTATCCGATAACTTTGCCCGCCCAAAGCACTGACTGGAAAAGAAAAAAAAACAAAACCCTGTTAAATTATCATTGTGCTTTAGAGGTACTTACAGCACATGGCAATAATGGATTAAATATGATGGATAGTTAGTGTTATCACCATAGCTGACCTACAAGTGCAAAGCAACTGAGGGCTACCACATGACCACAACAGAGAAACTGACGTTTTGTAACAAATTATTGGTTCTGAGGAGCAGTAAAATATATTTCATTGTATGGAACACTTTGCTACACTGCTAAACTGATACTGAAGGAGTGCAGAACATTTTACTTCAATACTTTCACCTGGGACTACAAAAGGACAATAATATTAGCAAAAATCTGCAATAGACAGCACCTATTGGAAGGCTGTTCCACATTGATGATTTTGATTATAGGAATTTCCTTCCAAATCAATCACTTTCAACAAAGAAACGATCACTTTGTTGTGACCTAATTTTTTGGGGGATACTTTGATGTATTTTTGTTAACTTTTAACTTGTCAAAAATTCCACAGACTAAAACTTAAATAAAATTATTAAAAGAAGGATAATTCACCACAGGAATAAAGTTAAATGTACTTAAATTCAGATCGAAAAATACACCCTACACCACTGTGACGTTTCCACAAATCAACCGTTGGAAGATGCTTTACGTTGTACTTCCAGATCCATTTCTGGAGAAAAATCATGTAATTCTCACCTGTGCTTTTGTGTGGAATACTGCTGCTTTCCAGGTTTCTGGGGCTCATTTCATGGGCTTTATTTGTGGCACTGTCCTTGCGCCTCTCGCTCTCTTTTTCTCTTCCTTTCATTATCTCCCTGTCTTTGGTCTTCTCCTTGTCTTTATGCTTCTTTGACTTCTTTTTGGACTTGCTGCTGTTGTAGGATGAGGGAATCTTGTCCTGAGGTCTGTCCAGGCCAGTATGTCCAGGGGGTGATGTGCTAATGCTTGGCACAGTGAACATAGTTGTCCCAGAGGATATTGGTGGGGGTTGACTAAGCCTCTCAGAGATGGCTGTTTCCTGAGAGTCATAGTCTCGTCCATTGTGGCTTGAGTCATTGCTGACGTCCGATAGTGCCTCAAAAGGACGAGGGATGTCCAGCAAAGGGAGCTGCTGGGAGCTCGATGTCATACTGCCATCTAACAGTGAGCCTGAAACCCCAGTCTGTGCTACACCTGCCTCTCCTCTACCATTGGATGAGCTGAGCTTGCCATTCACTGAAGCTGCAGCTTTGTTGGCAAGGTGTGATATCCTTGGCTTTTTGTTGATGAGAGGGTCAATGAAGTCAGCAGCAGGTCGTTTCTGCTAAAAAAAAATAAAAAAAAAATGATCACAGTGATTTTTAAGTCAAAACATTAAACGGGATTTATGACAAATTGGCTGATCAAGGTAAGAATTACGGCTCATGCTGGAGGAAATAAGATAAACAACACACAATGTGAACTTGGGAATGGAACTAGGAAATGATCTAGTATAAGTAAAAGGTTGAGACAAGTAAGAAAAGAGCAGGTTAGGGGTTCTGTGTTTTTAAGCACTGAGAACATAACAGCCAACGCTTCACCATTAAAGGGATCACATCACAGAGGCCCTGTCACAGGCCTTGACCTTAAATTAAGGTCTTTTGGTCTTCTGTTTTTAACAAATGGATAAAGAGAAGTAGAGGAACTGTTTGCACAGTTTATTTATTGAGGAACGGAGTGCAAAGAAGGGGGCATAATTAGGGTTTCTGAGGTGAGCAGAACCTAAAAGGAAAGTTCTAACAATTTTAGATAACGACTCCCTCACTCTGCCACATTGAATTGTAAATAATGGCTTGATTCCAGAGTCTGTGCTTTTCAGGCAGCAGGACATACACAATTAAAATGTATTTTAATTAGAAGGGAAAGTTTTTTTAACAGCAAATAACCATTAATAAGTAGTATTGGGTTACTGGGACTGGCTTCACCAAACCAAATCACTGCATCCAGTTAATTTCAGATATTCTGGGGCCACAACAGCAGATGCAGACACTGCTTTTGATACCATTGGCTCTACAACCAATCAAGATACAACTGAGCCAACCAGAACCAATCAGAATTATAAAATACATGATGTAGTGCAGAGACTCTGCTGACTGATCTTGAGAGTGAAATTTAACTTGAGCTCATCTGGCTTCTAAAAAGGACCTCAACTGAAAAAAAGGAATAAAAAGTAATCATCATCTGCTGCTTATCCTGCACTCAAGGTCGCGGGGGATGCTGGAGCCTATCCATCTGTCATTGGGCGAGAAGCAGGGTACACGCTGGACTGGTCGCCAGTCAATCGCAGGGTCACATATACAGACAAACAACATTCACTCACTCATTTATTCGGGGTAAATTTTCCCAATATTTTTTTCAATGAACCTGCTGCATGTTTTTGGACTGTTGGAGGAAACCGGAGAAGCAGGAGGAAACCCACGCAGACCATGCAAACTCCACACAGAAAGGTCCCCTGTTTGAATTGAACCAGGGTCCTTCGTGATGTGAGGCTGAAGCACTAACCACTGTGCCACTGTGCCGCCAAATCAAACCCATAAAAATCTTCAGAGTTGAGAACCTTGTCATTGTTTTGGGGGCTCTAAGTGATTGCCATGTCTTTCTGATATCAGTAAGTCCCGCGTCAAGTAAGGCATCTCTCAAGCAAGCTGCAAATCTGAAGCTGTGGTTTGACTACTGGTGCTTAAAAATTGAGATGAGTAATTTACATATCTAATGCCTGAGACAACATCATGTTTTGCTTAGGGAGAGTATCACCTCGTGCAAGTCATATGAATGAGGTCGGAATGAAGTCGTGAGTCGTTGTTAAGAGTCAAATAAGAAATTTGTAGTCATCAACTTTCGACTAAAGTTACACTTAAGACCATATCAGAGGAGACAATTCCACATCTCTGTAAAATAGAAGGTAGAAGAGTGACCTTACCTGAGATGGTGAATTGCTGGCAAAGTCTTTGGGTGGGCTCTCTGGTGGAGGGGCAGAGCTGTTCTGACAAAGCTTCCTGCACATTGACAGAGATCGACAGATAGAGAAATAGATAAACAGAAAATGGTTATGTTGACTTTGTCTTCTGAAAGAAACACCTTGTCAGTGCAGTTATAAAAGAATATTATGTCATAGTGGCAGAACTAATTTTTCTCCTATAGAAATTCTTGGCCTGTTTGATGCAACCGTCATAGAAACTATTACAAAACTGACCACAATACATTCTTGGTAACTCAAAACTATTTTGTTCCAAAAAAAGCAAATTTGTAATTACAAACAAACAATTATGTCTTTCTTGACAGACTAATATTTGTCCTAATGTGCACTACAGGGTACAGCAGTTGTTATGTTAAGCTGAGTGGGTAGTTATGAGTGAACAAAGGAGGAGCTACTTGTAAGAGCATCATGAAAGCAAAACATGAACACTGAAAATGCTTTGAGGGGAAATTTCCATATTTATATCTTAACTGGGGATACAAAGATCAGAGTATGTCATGATATTACAGAACAATATTAAAGAAAAAAGTCCTTTATGAAACTTTCCTAGATTGAATACTGTAGAACTATATTCTTTCGACTAGTTTCAGACAGTCTCAAAAGCTGTTTAAGATTAATCTTTTTCTCCATAGGGGAATACATTTAATCTCTCACACTGTTATTTTTTTCATTGACAATTTTGTATGGTAGATCGAGGTAATTGGAATGGGAAACAACAAGGACAAAGGGAGGAAGTGAGAGAGAAAGATTATGATGTAGTAGTTTTCTTACGGGCAGTGGGATTGGAACAATCCTGTTTCATGAAGTTTTAATTATTTGAGTATTTCCATTTATTTTTGCTTGAATTTGCTTATACATTAAGCAACTGTAGTACCCTCATCACTTATAAATTGACCCAGTTTTAATGTCATACATGACTATCACTACCATCCAACCAAATATGTCAAGTCAATTATGCCATATGAACAGAATCCAAGTATTTGTAGCTTATATCACAGTAATGGTGAGTATCTCAAACTAGTTTTTGTTTTGTTTTGACAGAATTTTTCACTACAGAAAAAAAACAAAAAATTTATTTATCATTTATCTACCACTTATCCTGCACTTAAGGATGCCCTGATGCTGGAGCCTATCCCAGCTGTCATTGGCAGGGTACACTGTGGGTGACAGTGAATCACAGGGCCACATGTAGACAAACAACCGTACATTCTCTCATTCACAAATCTTGGCAATTTTCCATTTATTCCAATTAACCGCCTGCTTGTTTTTGAACTGTAGTGGGGAACTGAAGAACCCGGAGGAAACCCACGCAGACAAGGGTAGAAAATGCATTCCCTGTGGGAACCTGGGTCCTTCTTGCTGTGAAGCGGGAACGCTAACCATGGTACCGCAGTGTAACAAATCGAAATGATCTACATTGAGTGTTTGATATCAACTCAAAATTCAACACAATTTTAGTTAAATTACAATCTGACATGTTAACAAACTGAAAAGTTCTACCATCTTGGGATGGTTTGAAAACTCTTACACTTAAAATCTTCCCAAGTTTGAACTGAATGTAGCTTTGTGGTTGAAAAGGTATAGCGTCATATCACCCATTCCCAGTCACAACAGGGCTGTGCAGACAAAGAGGTCCTGACTCAATCTGTCCAATGACGATTAGCAAACAAATTTTTATATTCTGCGGCTGACTTTCAGTCTGTTTTGTGGAACTACTTTCAATAGTTTGCCACATAGAATGTAGGAAACATCAATTATAAATTTGAGATTTGCCTTCCAATGTAAAACAAATATATAAATGATGTTTCCCATGCAATCAGAAATACACAGCTGGATAATTGGAGGGTTGTACCCCACACTTGTTCAATTGGGGTGTGTGTATTTTATTGTATGTCTGTCGAGAGTAAAATGAGATAGATTTGGAGGAGTTACTAGTGGGAGAGTAGGCAGACAGATATGACTGAAAATTAGGGCAGCACCTCTTCATGTGTAGATCAGGATGAGCTTGTACACTTTTCATCATGTACATGGCAATCGCTGTCTGTATTAGTTGATTCATTGGTTATCAAGTCAGGTCCACACATCTTTGAAAGTCATCAGATTACTGTGTTGTTCACATCAATACTTGCCACCAGGAATCAGGAATCCTTAAGTCCTTTATTTTACACATGAATATGACTGAACAACAACCAGGAGTAACGCATTACAAGAGTAGAGGAAAAAGAACTTGCTGAGCATGTCTGATGTGTAAACTATGTTTTTCACCAGAAATATGTGCCTGTCAAACAGTAGATCTGAGTTTTATGTTTTAAATATGAAATAAGCCACCAAATAGAATAATTTGTGTGAAAACATAGTGGCTTGACTCAATGTCATATTCTCCATCTTAGGAATTTTCACTCTTTATAACTTGGGCCATTATAAGAAAAAAGCAATATAGAAACAACAGTTCTTTTCACAGACAACTAAAATCGTAGGTTCCCCTTCAATCACTTAAATCTAGAAATTTAACATGCTCGAGATGTGGAATGTGTTGACTCACTGGTAATCTATTTGGCTTGTATCTTTCAATGTATCACAAATGACACTGCGGCACTTTTTGAGCACAGATAAGCCTCGCATTTTGAGACTCTAATTGGTTTATCAACATACTCTATATTTTGGCAGGTTGTTAGAATAGAATGTTATATTACATCACTGCACCACTATGGGAGTAGCGTTCAGTGAGCCCAGTAAGATCATCTAACACATCTACTCACAACGAAATATAAACCCTTTTTATGTCATATTTCCTGCAGCAATACTGCTTCAGAGCCTGCGCTCCTACGGCATCAAATGTTTGTTCTGCATTTCGTGACTTCTTTCACCTCATTCATTCATTCATTTTTTGGTACCGTATGCCTGAGTACATGGCCCTTAGATCCCATTAAGTTTTAAGGAGAATGACAAGTTATTACTTGAAGCTATTTAAAAATACCGGCACTCACAAGTAGTGTATAATATATTTTTTAAACTTTTGTAAAGTTTAGGAGAACATTGTGACTCTGACCTTGACTTATCATTTGACATTTCTTAAAAATAGCAAAGGACTTTATGTTCATATCATAGCACTTTTTTCATTTTTCTGGTAACTCAGTCAATCAAAGAGCTTTAGAGTGAATGAGAAGGAAAACTAAACTTATCATGCAGAACATTACTTAAGTAAATCATGAAGAACTGAGGACTGAGCATTACTGCCTGGTCTATATATAGCTAGTTGGGAGCTTGTTTTTTCTTAGCGCCCCAGATCTTGAGAAATGAAATCTTTCCACCAGGAACAAGGCCAACAAAAGCTTATGCTGTCATTAATAGGGTTGGGATTCATGCAGTAGCTGAAGTGGGGATACTGCCGGCTGTATCTATCAATACCAGCCCATCGCGCATGTCAGAAGAACAGACAGGTTTGCGATATTCACCTGAATTAAATCTTCCCTAACAGATCACATAATGCAGAAAACAATTTTTCTACAGTGTATGTCATCATATAATTTGTCCAGCAGAGTGTATTCCACCTATATTGTTGAAAATTTCAGGACTGCCGACATGACCAGCTGTATTTTGACTTTACAGCACTGGACTGAGTCTGAGTGTTGGTTTCATGACTGGTGAAAGACCATGCAAGAGGGAAATAAAACATCCCAAACTTATAACTGCTCATTTTCTAATACTCTAATAATTTGCCATTTAACAAATCAAATACGACTGCTATTTTCAATACTATTGCTTAAATATTCAATATTGTTTGCTCTATCAACAATCAGGGATTTTACTTTCCTCTCGAAACTTGATGTGACTCACAAAAATCATATGGGTTCTGGATAGTTTCATGATAAATGACTAAAAATGAAATATCACAGTACAATACACCCATGTGACTCAATAGAAAATACTGCTTGAAAGACAAAATTAGCCAGTGAGGGTTGCATGTTATAATGACAAAGTTTTAATAAAGAGTGCTGTTATTTGGCAGTAGTATGCCGCTATAAGTTGAGTCACTGGGACATATGGCAGTATTAATATTCGGTTCCAACCCCAAATAAATAAAGAAAGTATTAGGATGTAGATCAGCAGTCCAATTATATTTTACAGCAGCCATGAAGAACACACCTGCCAATTTTAGTAATGAGTTACATGGTTTAGACCACATTTGAATACCGCATGACGGCTTTAAGGATGGGATTTTATCTGTCATCTTGTGAGAATTTTACAGCACAAAACCTCTTCTTTCCTGAGATATAAAGATGTGATTCACTGCTTTACACACACACACACACACACACACACACACACACACACACACACACACACACACACACACACACACACACACACACACACACACACACCTATCTATCTATCTTATTCTTTTTAGCAAATCAACCTTTTCCATCTAACCCTATTCTCTATATTCTCCTCTCTCATCCCAACTAACTTCACATCCTTTCTCACTACGTCCATAAATCTTCTCTTCGGTCTCCCTCTAGACCTCCTGCTAGGCATCTCCAATTCCAGCATCCGTCTACCAATATATTCTCCCTCCTCTGCACATGACTGAACCATCTCAGTCTGGCTTCTCTGACCTTCTCTCCAAAACATCTAACATGTGCTGTCCCTCTAATGGACTCATTCCTGATCCTATCCATCCTGGTCACTCCCAAAGAGAACTTCAACATTTTCATCTCTGCTACCTCCAGCTCTGCCTCCTGTCTTTTCTTCAATGCCACTGTCTCCAAACCATACAGCATTGCTAGTCTCACCGCTGTCTTGTACACCTTTCCTTTCATTCTGGCTGATATTCTTCTATCACATAGTACCCCTGACACTTCTCTCCACCCACTCCAACCTGCTTGAACCCGTTTCTTAACCTCTTTTCCACACTCTCCGTTGCTCTGGACTGTTGACCCTAAGTACTTGAAATCCTCAAACTTCTTGATCTCCACTCCTTGTAGCCTCACCGTTCAACCCGGGTTCCTCTCTTTCACACACATATATTCTGTCTTGCTGCGACTAACCTTCATTCCTCTCCTTTCCAGAGCATACCTCCACCTCTCAAGATTTTCCTCAACCTGTTCTCTGCTCTCCCTACAGATCACAATGTCATCTGTAAACATCATGGTCAATGGAGATTCCTGTCTAACCACATCTGTCAGCCTGTTCATCACCACTGCAAACAGGAAGGGGTTCAGAGCTGATCCCTGATGAAGTCTAACCTCCACCTTGAACTTCTCTATTACCCATACAGCACAACTCACCACTCACAGCTAGCATACATGTCCTGCACCAGTCTGACATACTTCTCTGCCACTCCAGACTTCCTCATACAAAACCAGAGTTCCTCTCTTGGCACCCGGTCATATGCTTGTTCTAGGTCTACAAAAGCGCAATGCAGCTCCCTCTGACCTTCTCTGTACTTTTCTATTAGCATTCTCAAAAGCGAATACTGCATCTGTAGTACTCTTTTTAGGCATGAAGCCATACTGCTCCTCACAAATGCTGTTTTCTCTGTGTACACTCCTGTACCTCCTCATTCCACCACCAGGTCTCCTTATCTACTTTCCTTCCAGACGACGCACCAAGTACTCTCCTACCAGTCTCCCTGATCACATTAGCTTTAGTTGTCCAGTCACCTGGAAGCTCTCCCTGACCACCCACAGCCTTTCTGAATTCCTCCCCTGAAAACCTTACAACACTGCTCCCTTGTCAGCTTCCAACACTTTTTCCTCTGCTCTGCTTTGTCCTCTTGATCTTCTTTGTCACCAGAGTCACCCTACAAACCACCATTCTATACTGTCTGGCTACACACTCATCCACCACTGCTTTAGAGTCACTGATCTCTTTCAGATTATCTCGTCTATACAAGATGTAGTCTACCTGCCTGCTCCTAGCTCCTCTCTTATAAGTTACCCTATATTCCTGTCTTTTCTGCAAAAAGTATTCACTTCAGTCATTTCCATCATTTTTGCAAAGTCTACCACCTTTATTCCTTCTGCATTCCTATCCTGAATACCAAACCTGCCCCTCATTTCTTCACCACCCCTATTGCCTGCACCAGCATGTCCATTGAAGTCTACCCCAATTACCACTCATCTCTGGGGATATTCTGCTAAACTTCATCTAAGTCATTCCAGAACTTCTCCTTCTCCTCTGACTCACATCCTACCTGTGGGGCATGGCCACTAACAACATTGAGCATCACACTTTCAATTTCTAGTTTCAGGCTCATAAGTCTATCTGACATTCTTGTCACCTCCAAAACATTACCAACAAACTCCTCTTTCAAGATAACTCCTACTCCATTTCTCTTCCTGTCAGTGCCATGATAGTACAACTTAAAACCTGCTCCTAAGCTTCTAGCCTTACTACCTTTTCACCTGGTCTCCTGGACACACATTATATCCACCTTCCTTCTCTGCATCATGTCAACAAACTCTACTTTTTCCTGTTATCGTCCCAATATTCAATATTCAATATTCTGCCTCCGACCACGCCTTCCTCCTCTCCTTCTTTGACCCACTGTAGCCCAATTTCCACTGGTACCCTGTAGGTAATCGTCACCATTGGGGGTTGTTGTTAACTCGGGCCTCAACTGATCCGGTATGAGATTCATAGGTTTGATTTGCATATTTGGTTTTGGCAAAAAGTTTTATGCCGGATGACCTTCCTGACGCAACCCTCTGCATTTATCCAGGCTTGGGACCGGCTCAGGGAGACACTGGCCTATGCCCCCCCGAGGCTGCATTCTATCTATCTATCTAGCTAGCTATCTATATATAAACACACACACACACACACACACACACACACACACACACACACACACACACACACACACACACACACACACACACACAAGACATAGATTAACTTTTTTCCCTTTTCTTTGCTTTTTTTATACATACAAATGACTATGGCTTCAACATAAAACCAAAAATTCCAGCTGAGTAGTTGGAACTAAAAACAGCTTTTGAGATTGATTTACTTTCTCTCTGCAATTTTAGTCATTCTGATAAAGTTTAAAATGGACTTAAAGTGAAAATAATACTCTTACCTGAACAGGATTCTCTTTAAAAGCTGCTGGTCCCCTTCCGTGTAACCAGGCCAGTCCTTATGAATTTCTTTATATAAAAAGTCCTTTAGCGTTAGGGCGTTATCTTTCCCATTAATGTTTGACACCTAAGAAAGAAAAAAGTTCGGGAGAAATCAAAATAGAATTAATGCACTGAAGTCCTCAGCTCAACATACTGATGATAATATGCATAGGTGACCTGCTGCAGGTGGCTGTCCAGGGAGTCTTTGTCGACTTGTGAGAGGCCGTCTTTCTGCAACCTTAAAATCAGCTCAGGCTTCTTGTAAGGCTTGAGGGCCAGAAGATGTATGAGGCGCTCTCGGAGGGGCCTTTGCTGGGTTGTTCCTTTTTTTACACTACTACTAGAGATGATGACAGGCCGAGATGTCCTTCGTAATGGGGCAATATCGGAGAGGCCAAGTGCAGGTTTCCGAATCTGAACCCTCTTGCCTGTTATAAAGAGATGTCAAAAAGAAGGAAGTTGAACAATTGGTTAAATGAGTGAATAAAAAAATATAAACAGGGCACCTGGAGAAGACTAAATAAAAAAACGCTATCACTAAAACACCAAGTCAGAGAACAGCTTTAGCAAAAACGCTCAATCCGTGAGAGGGATCCAAAACGTGTAGAATGTATTACAAGTTGCTTGGAAAATGCTCTTACAGTTGTTTTGTACCAACACTTTACAGTACAGGTTTTCCATGAACTTGTCATCTGTCAGGCAGAAAAAAGTCATTCAGTCATTTTGTTTCTTAGCCATGTGGGAACTGTGTGGTTGTATGTCATCCCAAATACTATGATTTCGGAAAAACATTAAAACTAAAAGGTTAGGTCAATTTCCCTTCAAGTAGAATTAACTATCAATAGAATATACTTCTGTCAACATATGTTACTTGTTTGATACATTCTTATAATGATAAATCATGCACTAATCATTAGAATGAAGAATGTCACGTTGACACAAACAAAAATGCGGAGATATTGTTATCCCGTTTGCTCAAGATATTTTTCAGGTGTTTAAGATTAATGTTACCAACTTCTAAGTCTGAAACACTTTCGTTTCACATGTATTAATTATTACTAACTCACTACTACATTGAGAATGACCCTAGATCTTTATTAGAATTGCTTTGTCTTTTTTAGGTGATAAAGCACCATGGCATTGGTTTTCCACCATTATCCAACATCTCATTTGGAACATGCTACAACCTGTAAAGTGTAAGTCAGAAACCAAAAGAAAAATCTGGAGTCATGCGTTCTGCTTGTAGACATCCCTTCTTTTAGCTTTTGAAACTACAGTCACCATGTTATAAAGGATGTGTACGAACGAGCACGCACACACACACACACACACGACAAAGTGAATGAGTTTTGCCATTCACCTCATTCAGAGGTGTCATTTAGTGTTTTTTTGTTTTGTTTTTCAACTCAGACATTGAGCCATTATATTTTCTTTATATTGTTTGCTTGCAATTATTCCTTTTCTCACAGACTTCTATGATGCAATGGAGCGTTGATAATCCTCCGTTCAATGCCAAAGACCATTAGTCTTTATGTTAGTTTCTTTTACTGTACTGGTACTTAAATGATTAGTTTCATAGCTGCCAGTGAAAGGTTTCAAAATGGTAAATTTTAGGGCATGACGACAGGTGTTGATTCACCATAACAGAATCCAACTGCTAATTTAAAATTATAAAGCAGGACTCATTTTCCTACCTACGTATCTGCCGCCTGGCTTGATGACAATGGCACTCCTACTGCGAGTCTCCTCCTCAACCTGGGCCATGCTTTCCCTGGCTTTCTGGTAGGAGTCGTCTGTGGCACATACTGTAATCTTGTCCTGGATTCCAGCCAAGCAATCGAGCTGAATGCTCCCTTCACTGCCAAAACAAAGAGTACAGGGTGAGAATGGAAAAGAGAGGTGGGGAGACTAAAAGCATCAAAAGAGGAAAAAAAACGTCAGCAGGGAAAAAAAAATTCAGTTATGTTTTATGTTGCATGTTATTTGACAGGAAATTGAGACTTTCTGTTTGCAATATATTTTACTTGCTACAAATTTAAATGAGTGACAAAAACCTTCATGAAATGAGCCCTATTCTACGGAAACATTTTAAGATCTGGCAATAATAGCATTATTTCAACCTCAGGGGATAAAGTACTGTCCCCCAAATTTTCATACATCTTTGGTTCCCATTGGATGAACCACTGCAACTCTAAAACTAATTCTTTCCTTATTCTTGATGGCTTTTGAGTCTTGCATATTTTTCACATATTAGCAGAAAAAAGGTGAGCTGTCAGTGTGTTGCAGACTCAAAGTAGAGGATGATTAGAATCTAGTGAGGAATGTGGACGAAGTCCATCTCACCCACTTGCTAAAATATTTTTAGGACAAAGGACACAAAAACTTGATAATAAGCTAAGGAGGAGATAGTTACTGTCCCTCATCTTGTTTTCTTTCTTTGACATGTAGTCTGATTAGTGTGACTGAGTCAGGACTTCTTGCATATTGCAAATGCAAGGATAGCAAGAGCATGCAACTTAATCAGTCTGGTGCAATGAGTGTGAAGGATATTTATTTGAAGCAGATCATTCATTATACTTTTCTTCTAGAATCTGATAATGCCTCATAAAGGAGCAAGAAACACTAACTAAATTAAAATTAATTATGCAAATTAAGTAATGTTTGCCCTCACCTGGTGATGTACTGCTGAATGCAGTCAAAGCTGCCCTGTGGGTTATCTCTGCCCACATTTGACAGGTAAAAAGTAAACATATGCAGTTCATTGGAATTTTCTGACCGTGGTATAGATATTTTCTGTTGGAGATAAAAAAAACAACATAAACAAAGAATATCAGATATTTCAAATCTAAATGCTTTGATGTTGCTATAGTACTTTCCTCTTAAATTAATTATTAAATATACATTTTTACAACTTTATTATTCAAAACCCCTCTACATTATAAATAGCCTTATATATCCTTATCTAGAAGCTAAGTGCTATACACACAACTTGTTTTCATCTGAAGTGTTCAGTTCAAATTCCGATGAGTAGGCAAAACCGTACAGAAGCCACTCCTCAGGCATTTACTTGCTGGTATTAAAAAATTGAGCTACATAAATTTTGCTTCTCTTCTCCTATCACATACGCCGAGTGTACAAACTACAGCGTTAACTGTATTCAGAGATGCATGCTGTTTATAGCAGTACAACAATAGTTGTTTTTTTTGTCTCTGGGCTTGAGGATGACACTGAAAGACAGCAGTCTGTTGCAGCAGCTCACTTGCTGTGTATTTCCCCTTGGGGATCAATAAACTATAATTCATTTAACACAACTTTTGCACATCATCCTATATTCTGTATAATTATCTTCCACCTACAATACAGGTGCTTCATTAAGAAAATCATAGAGGAAGAAAATTAACCTTACCCAGCCTACATGCCAGACACCATTAGTAAGTTTTAGAGAGATTAATATGAGAACAAGGTGGCCTTTTGCATAAAGAAAAGAACATATCAATATTACTTGAGAGTAATACATATGAGAGCAGTGGTTGCATTTGTTGACATTCAAGTTTTCCATATTTCCACTTCAATTTCTGCAATAAAACTCAATTTTTTGGGTGCTTACTCAAAGATTCGCTTTCTGTGTACAGAGATATTATTCTCTTGGATTTTACCCATAAACTTGTCCGGATCAGCACTTGTTAGCATATCATTTTTGCCAAGATATCCATCTGTTGCGCAAATGCGGAATATCATGTGCCGATTAACAACACAGATGTTTCTTGTGATGGGGTCAGAAGTACACCACCAATCCTCAATGTCACACACGTCATAATGCAACAGATTTTAAATGTCAACAGGGAAGACAGTAAGAACGTTGTGAGCCTGCATGTAAAACCAGCAAATTTCCTCAGCTACGATGTTCATTTTTCAGCCAAATGACAGCATGCCCACAGAGGTTGTATAAATGCTGCAGTTCAGGATCAGAGAATTCATAGCTTGCATTCGTAGGATGCTTTGGACCTGCTATTGGTATAGCTGACATAGAGAGGTGTTAGAGGAACAGTCCTGGCGATGACTTTGTAGCCATGTGAGACAGGTTTGCTGGCATTCCTGTTTGCCTCACAGGAAGCCCTTATCAGACTGTTGTTTGAGGTCAGAACAGAACACACAGGACTAAATCATCCATTAAATGAATTCTTGCATGCCAAGGAAAGTTTCTTTAAAATCATACTTTCCATTTTTGACCACAACTTTTATACTAAACAACGTTGATGTTTGCCTTGATTTTGAAGAATGATTCCCTGATGTGAATTTTTGTCCAAAGTGAGGGTCAGGACTCTGACAGACGTGGGGCGGAGGATGGGTGGAAATTTGTCATGCGTATTGAGTGCAGATCATCCATTGGGCAATGCAGTTGCAGATCGAATTGGGGCTGAATGGGAACACTCCATGACCTTCATTGAATAAGGTCATGCAATCTTTGATACAAAACACTGAATCAGGTCACAGGATCAGAAACAACTGTAAATTTCACAGTCTTAGAAATGGATTTTTGGAATAACAATAATAACCCTCAGACCAGCAGTAAAATCGAGTCTTAGGTCGTTGTTTATAGGTGGGGTCAGGGTTATGTACTTTTGCTCTGCTCATCTTTTCTGAATACAGCTTAGAACTTTTTTACCAGACACTAATCTTCTTGAACCAAAAGAGGAATACACCAACTTAATGGCTGTGCAAACCCCAGTGCAGTTCTAGGGCTGCGCATTGCTAATGCTCTGATCACAGTCAGGAAGCTAGGACAGACTGGATCTTCCTGAGTGAGTCTTCATATATAGTTGCACAGCAGACACCTAAGCTCTATTTACTAAAGGTTTCGACACACATGAAGACTGTAGGTGGTCAACTATATTTAGGTAAACTATAAATACAAGTTCTTTATTTGCCCTCCATTTGCTCCACTCCAGTATAACATGAGACAGTTTCTCTGTAAGAGTCCACCTTAATAAAGTTGGAAAAATAAATCTGGTAAGAAACCCAGTGACCAACAAGAAAATCATAAGCCTATAAGAATCTAATATCACAAAATAAGAAACTCAAGGCATTTAACATACTTTGTGATACCTTGTGGGGGGTTTTGGACCACTAATACTGTGGTGATAATTTGAGTATTTACCAGTCCCCCCACATATACAGTACATGAGGTGACCACACCTTTTCTGGTTGTTTCACCTTGCAATGACCTACCGTGTGTGTGGCTGTGACAAAGCAACAAACACAGAGATACAAACTGTCAGCTAATGTATCTATGTGAGTAAACAATGCACAATTCTGCATCACACATTATGTTTACAGCATAAATTACAGTGATACAAATTATCATACAACAATTTCTCATTATGATATGTGAGTAACAGCTTAATGCATACACTCTGGAATTATTAAGAGATGGATAAAGTTACTTAGAGGCAGGCCACAATGAAATGACTCAGTTGACTCATTGACTCACAATGTCGAGGATCGTTGAGTGAGAAGAGAATGAAGTGGATATGCTCCTATTGGCTTTTAGGATAAATTTCAACAAACCTGTGAAAATATTTAAAACGCGTGTTTGTTTGATTGAACCGTTACAAAACCTCAAAGGTTTGGTATTAATAACTGGAGAATATTGTAGTTTTCTTCACATTACTGAACTGAACAATTAAATCTATTTTTATATCACTTTCACTGGAAAATTTAAAGTCATAGCCTCAACAGCATCTCAAAGTCAATACAGAGAACAGAGCTTTAGCTATCTGGTGTCAAGAATGCGACCATAGAGCAATGGATGAAGCTGAACAGCAAAATTAAATAAGCATTGCAAGAATTGCAAGATTACTGAAATACTGAATAATGGTAACACCTTTTCCAGATACAATGACTTCTTTGGAGCTTTGGTAAAATCACAAATTGATTTTCAAATTGGCTGTCTAACCAACCCCTCTTTAATCATCTTGTTCAGTATAGCATCTAGCAAACAAAGCCTCTTTTCAGGCTGGAGTCGCTTGACCCATAGTTACTCCAGTAATCTCTCTAAGTCAAGAGGAGACAAAATGAGCAATGGGACACAGAAATCCTCTCAAACATATACTCTATGTGGGACCCAAGCCCTTAATGTTGATCCTGCTCAATGGTGGAGTCATATTTCATCTGTTATCTACTAACACTAGAAAAAAAGACTACAAGCTCAGAAAAAAATATGAAAAAGACCTTGTATGTTTCCAAGATATGGCCTTATGTTAAGTAAAAAGACAAATGGTGTATAGAGAGATAGAGAAAAGTCAGTGGAAGGTCTACTGTTAGGACAGATAGAGGAGAACTGATCAGTACTGGCTGACATGAATGTTAGCCAGTACTCAACATGGACGGCTTGATCAGCAGTTACCAGCAAACAGTACAATATGACCATGACCGTTACACAAAATGGCCCTCACCAATGAAAGATTTAGTAGACATTGTTGATTGGCAAAATGCATCAGTGTTATTGGATCTTTCTGTTTCACCTCCTCCCACTCCTCCATGAGGAAAAATTACTGGCTGGGGTTCACACTTTGTCATAGTTCATACAGAGCGATGACAGATTAATTTTAATAAATGGGTGCAAGTTGTTACTGTGACAGCTGACCATCTGCTACATAATTTAGTTAATTTATTACCTCAGACAAATTTTGATCTTCACAGTTACAGATTGTTCACTGGTACTACGGAGCTGCATTTACCAATGAACTTTTTTTGTTTGTAACATGCTAAAATGTTGTAAACATACTGTTCATCATTTTATTTGGAATTGAAAAGTGTGGCTCCACATGAAAACATTGCCCCACAACATATGCGTACATGTATTTCATGAATCTAAAACGTTTGCTTCCAACTAAGCTTATAATACAGAATAGTAATTGATTGAATGAGCTGCTTGTCGGTTCCATGTAAAAGCTTTTCGTACTTAGACTTGCATGTTCAAAAGGAAATTTATGGGAAATAAAAGGCAGTACCTCTTAGCAGGCATCACATTTAACAAGGAAAACACAAAGGCTGATAGTGAGAGGACAGCTTCAAGGACCTCCCTCTGGAAAGACTTGTTTTCTTAAAAGAGACTCCATAAAAATGCAGTCCAATTCTAATTATTACAACATGCACATAAAACAAAAAATGTCAAATAAATTTGGGGGTATGTTGGCTGAAGTCTATCCTTAAGCTACACTTTTTGGCTAAGTATTGCATTTAAAATCATGTTGTGCATGTATTAGGAGTACAATCAGGGCAGAATGAATTGTGAAGGCTTAAACTGGCAGAGCAGGTGAACTACACATGACGTAATGGTGCAGCTGCCAGCGACAGGCATCGCTGGACATCTGAGCTCTTTGGCAGACTGCGTCTACTTTTCAAATAAACTGTTCATGCCATGCACCTCTTAGACTTGATGAACAATATTAAAGACATTTTTTTTCATATTTTCCTGACTTTAAAACTGGGAAATAGAATTCTGTGCAGTGAATGTCAATCGTGAACACCAATGACATCACAGACAAATAAAATACGGCAATGAGTATCAGCCAATGTTCTTGCTGAGGAATAAGTCTTTATTTAAACAATGCTTTAAAAACATAATACTTGTTAATTTGTTCAAACTGAGAAAAATTGTCAGCTAATGTATTTTTATTATGAGAACCGAAGTAGAAAAGAAAAATGAATGTGTGAACAAGGAAAGTAACAAATAAATGAATAAAATAAAATCTGGTAAGTACGTTTTAACACTTTTTGACAGCTTTTCAAATGACTAACGTGCTAGTCAGTCAGTAACTGGCATGTTGCCTGACAGCAGCAGATCAAATCATAGAGATATATTGTTCTGGTATCTTTCAGTTCATTTTAGAATAGTGGCAGATGAGACATTGTTGTGGAACACTGCAACAGCCAGAACAACTGATTGTGATTGGGTGGGTTTTCAACTGACATTGAGGGGCACTTGGTCCATTTTCCATTGTGGTGTGGTCAGAATGAAGCAGACAGAAGATGATACTGACTATTTTACCGACCACCCCCATTTACAGTACAACAGATGATTTCCAATCAACAGCGAGCTGATCTTTCTCCTCTCCCAGTAATTCTGAAGGTTCCATTACCTTTCATTCCTGCAGCACTGACATTCTATTGGTATTCTATACATATAGAATTAAGATCTCTTACAAGAAAAAATAAAAACAACATAATTTAATATCCTTCATTTTTACTGATGAAGTAAGATGTGCCTGTCTTATTCAAAGGCAATTGTCTAACCGCCTGAGGGCATGTTATCAAGTAAAACGTGAAAGTAAGATGGTGGACAAGACGATACATAAAACAAATAAATTGGAAAAAAAAGAAAAAAAGAGAGATAAATCGAGACAAAAGAATACCTCCTTTGATACATTTCTTTCCTTGTACAGTATTATGATTGGTGGTATATGATAATATTATTCATATTACCAATATGATACAGACATTCAGTGAGTGAGGCCTCTTTGTAGAAATAGCAAACTGAGATTAAATCCCATTTAAAAAAAGACCAGATCATAAAAGAGTTAAACTTTGGAAAAAATTAAATGGATACAGATTTATTTTTATACATGTCCCCAGTCATTTAACATGAAGTGTTGTGGAGCCCCTCTTGTATTTGACACTCGTCATAGAGTACATGAAAATAAATCAAATGGTAGAAAATGTTTTAAAAACATACATTTAGTTGTTAGTATACTAAAATAAAGCACTGTTGGCACACATGGCTAAAAGTACATCATTCAGAATCAGACCAACTGCTGTCTTTTAAGGATGTAAAAGTGGACCCAACACTGTGCTGTGAAAGTCTGTCTTTTCATAGTTATGGAAAAAGGAATGTTCGGTCAACTTTTACTGCTCATTTTCATTTCTGTTCCATTGGATCACATAAATCCCACAATGCTTACTATATAAATAACAGGAGAAAATCATACGAACAAAACAAGGAAACAAAAAAAATACAAACTTCTGACACCCAGGGAAAAAAGTCTCAAGCCTATTTCCACTGGCAGATTAAAACAAACAAATAAACAATATTTTTAAATTATTGTTTAAATGAGTATATGTGTAGGGGATCAGGGGCCAGTGAAAAGATGAGAGGAAATGGTTAAAGAAGTTCTTACCCCTTGGTTTCCATTAAATCTGATCAATGGTTGCGATGATACGACCTATGAAACACAAATAACAAAATTAGCAAAAAACAACAAACAACAGTGTAAAATTATCTCACTAATGCATGCTTCAAACTAGGATTTTAAAAGTTTCATATTTTCATGAAATATATCTTTAATCATTGAACCGACAGACATATACTACCTATTAATTCCACTTCTCATAACCCCCTATGGTTTAAACCCCCATAATATGAGGTGGTCAAGGCACTGCTTTTCTTTGTTTTGAAATCAGACCAGGTATTCTAACTAAGGATGTAGCTCCCAGATAAAACCATTTTATACCAGGTTGACAGTGCAACTCACATTAAAACAGTCTTTTAAAACTATGTTACAGCCTAAATTACAATTTCAATTGTTCCATATGCCCTCTATAATTCGCAATCATAACCCATAGCAAGAGGTTAATGTTTCTTTGTTTGCTGACTTTGTGATACAATGTGAAAAAGGGATACAAAATAGAATTTTTTAACAACAAAGACTGTGTCTACCTGATTCTCTAGACAAATATTACAACAAAGTACTAATTTCTTGGTCACTCACAAATTCATGAATAATGTCATGTAAACATGTTACATCTGGGAATTGCCCATTGAAAATGAAACTACAAGATATCTAAGAAGTGCGCTTTCCCCTACATTGCACTAGATACAGGAAAAAAATTTAATTAAAATGTTTCACTTTGCTTTCAGTAGGAAATATCATTCGATCTTTTGTGTATACTCATTTGGTTGATGTCTGCATTTCTTTCTATTCCTTCATTTTCAAATATTATAATTTTTCAGGCCTGCTGGCAATGGAGGACATGAAGCAATAGTAGTATAAGTAGCCTTAAGCTTTTTTTGTATAATTAGTACTGCTACAAGTGAGTCAACAGAAAATACAGTGGACACAGGATCAAGAAATTATTAATTTTAAGCAAAGCACTGAATATAATTAGTTTTATAACTGCCAAGCAGACAATTAATACATTCATGAATCAAAGACGAACTCAGTTTGGCTGTTCTTCCTTGATGCTCCTTCATTAAATTAAATGTGATCAAGTGAGAGAGGAAGAAGTTCAAGGAAGGCCATGCCAATTAGAGACACAACATGCTTTGTATTCCTGTCTGATTGTGACCCAGAATTATGAGGCATGCACACTAATACAGGTAAGCTTCTGTCCTCTGTTAAACTTAATCTAAAGCCCAATCAACACAAGTAACATGGTCCACTTCAAATATGAGCTGGTGATTAACTGAGCGTTGTTAAAGGATTTGCATGGGATATCTGAGGCCAGATGGATTCCCCTTGCTTAATGTAGTTACTACTGTAGTTAGACTTCAGCAATCAAAATGACCTGCAATGTAGTGAAAAACATTGTGATCCTACATTTGCAACTTTATGTTGCTAGAGGGCCATCTTAACTGTTACAGTGGGGTATTATGCAGATGAAGCACATCTCTACAGCAATTCTGTTTGGTGAGGACTTTTTAAGCAAGGTTTATTCATGTCATGGGATATAGGAAGGCTCTCTAAATCCTGCTCAAACCTTTCCATCAAAGTTACACACCTACATTCTGGCTTTGGAGGCTGGAGATTGTGAGTTCTGCAAGCCCCCCTGGATATTAGTTTGCCTTACTAATGTTATAGCATACTCTATAGTAACTTGCAGCCAGTTTGGCAAAAATTTAATTACACAATCTGATGAACTACATTAATACACCTAGTGACTCATCAGCTTTTCCACTAGTGTACACAGTGTAGTATAATTAAACTAATACCATACAGAAAGTCTATTAGAATGAATTGTTGTCGAAATCTTCTCATCGTGGCAACTGGACTTGAATTTCTTCATTGAAGACATTTCATCCCTCATCCCCTCATACCATAAAGATGATCCCAAAGATTGTTAGACGTGAAAGATACAGTTTGAATAAAATAAATGTGAAAGAGCATGGCTACAACCGTCCAAACAGCATTTTTTCACCTGGACCTGAACAGTTGCACAGAATGCTCAGCATTTGCAAGATGGAAGTAGACAAGATGATTTTTATTGATAAAGAAATTTAATGTAAAGGGATTTGAAAGAAATGACAGAACATTCACTATGTGAGACCAAAAGTCTGATTACATTACATTTTGGTCACTAAAGGAGGAAAAAGAGTGAAGCTGTATGATTCAGGTCATTGACTAAACTGTAATTTATGAATAATTAATTTTTCCAAGTCACAAAATGTTATTAATTCTCAATGCAATAGCAATTTCACCACACAAAGAGAACAATACTCTTAAATGAAGTGGGCATTACTTAATTTGTTTGTTCTGTCATGATTAGGTATACAGGTTTTAAAAAAACAAAACTAAGTGCATTTTGAATGTCTGTTATTGCTTTGCCTTTTCTTGAATTTGCTGTCCAAACTGGTTAGAACATGATTGTTAGAAAGAGTATTCAACATAATGTATTTCCAAACTTTGACTAGCCTAACATTTCCCCCCCCAAATCAAATAACCCTTTAAGATTATTGATGTCTCCATGTTGGCTGACCTTATTTGAAAAGCACTGTTGTGGTTTAGACGTTGATTCTTAATGTCCTTCATCCTCTGACTTTTGTTTGAAATTTTTACATGTTTACATTTGAATCAAACACTAATACATAAAATGACATTATCTTATTAAGATATAACATACAAATATAAATACACACCTCAAATGAACTGTCTTTAATGATGTAATAAATTTGAATAACTAGAATAACTTTAGGTGCCCCAAAAAGTCATGAGGCAAGGAGAAGTGTGATATTTCACACATCAATCCACTAGGAGTGTGTGCTCACATGTATGGGATTAGGACTGTATGCAAGAAACCTATCCGGTAACACCAGACCTTTCATGGAGCCACACTTCTTGGTCCACCGCTGTAATGTTTAACACAGCACCAGTTTTAGCACTTCTATACTCTCCCCCTCCCCCAGCTTAGTACTGCTAACATAGTGCTACCCTCAGCCTGTTCATTTGAATAGGCTGCTGACATGTCACTATTCTCTGGGACCTGAGCCCAGAACGTTCCACTGAGCTAACCTTAGGGACAGAGTACAGGTCCTGACCGCAGATCGATGACAAGGCCATGGATGTTCCCACACACAGCCCATCAGCAATAGAACAGGGGATCAGCTGGGTATTTCATTAATTTATATCCTTTTGGCAGGTAATACAACTGAAAAGATGACATTTTGGTACAGCGAGCCTCATCAAGTACTCTTAGATCAAGCTTACATAAATTCCCCTGAGCAAAAAGATACTAAAATATTTTATTTTCCAAAATTACTGACTGCACGGTGGGTTGGAAGGGTATTATTTTAGAATATATCATTTTCAAGCTGGAATACAGTCTCCTGAAAACTTTCTTGAAATTAGAACCTAAATCATGATATTTATAATGTACAAAAGGTGTAAAATTTGAGGTTTTCTCCAGACTTTAACAAGAACAATCATAGAGCCTATAGACAAAATAATCCTAAACTCCTTAAGTCTCTTTTTAGCCTCTCATTGCAGGAAGACTGCATTATATTGGCCCAACAAATACAAACATTCTCACTTGTGTTGAATTTCCAGAGAATTTCTCTGTTGGTGTAGTTGATGCACAAAAAAAGAGCAATGTACAAATCCATCTGGCTCTAGCAATGGCACCCAAGTGTCTGTTTTACTGTAGTTAGTGCTTCACTGATGAGATGGTTCACCACTGCAGGCTATGAAAAGCACTTACACCTTGCATTCTGCAAAACTGAAATGGACCAATGTCCTGAAACTTACTATGAACCATTATTGATTAGGTCCTGTGTAAACCACAGTGTGCGCCTCCAAATTTCAAACACTTGCTCAAGCATGGTATCAGTGTTGGGTCGTTTTATTTTCTGTGGATTGGACTGAACGTCACAGATTTATAAGTCATGTCCATAATGGTTCAAGTGAGACCCTCAGATACTAAAAGTTGAAAAGAGGGCACTACCAATCACTAATTGGTGGAACACAGAGAGTATAGTCACGATACACAAAACATGGTGACCACCATTCGTTTTATCATCAATGTATTGTATATTATATTACAGCGCAAACTACATCAAGAAAAAAAACTCCAGCCCTTCATGCATTAAGAGCAATAACAAAAATTAATGCAAATGTTGGCAGTGCTGACATGGACTTTTAAAGATATGTCTTTGGTCACTTAAGACTTACAGTCAGAGATCTGGCAGGAGCCAGAGAGCACAGCTGTGAGGACTGGTGTTTTTACTGCAAGACGAGGAGAGATTTTACTTAATGTTTTCCAGTCCCCTATTTATCACAGCTTTTACATTAAAAAAAGATACAAAATAATGGAAAGGTCTTTATTGTCTTGAAGGGTAAGACTAAGAGCCCAGACACTGCTTTCTTGGGGCCAGCACCCACATTATAGAGTCGGAAGTCTGAGCCACAGGTACAGAAAGGAGTGGATGGGAATTGTAAAGGTTGGTCTGGGTGGACAAACTTTTCAGCTCTCTCAATTATAAATTTTTTTCAAGTAAGTTTGGATTATATCATATATTGTATCCCCATCACTACAACACAAATACTTCACGCCCAATTGTTCAATTATCCCATCGCCATATTCTGGAATGTTCTTTGAATGTTTCAAAGTTCCCGACTGAGAACCCACACTGGATGCTGAAAAGCAGGCAGTTTCCCTTTGGCACCCATAACCAATTTGTTCAGGATAGCTGTGAAAGGTAGTGATTGCTCATGCCCTTCAGCAGTCTGTTTAAATTTTTCTGAGAGCAGTCCTGTCTGGGCAGGAAATAGTGTAGACAAACCACACAGAGCATCTAGGTAATAATAAAAGTAAAAGTGAGTTTAAACAAAAATACCCTGACTGATATTTTAACTTATTTTAAGTTAGAGGTGGGCAAAGACGACGATGGAAAAACTACCGTCTCCATGTTGACCACTCAAACCTGTCTGCATTTATATTAAACACACAATGAATGATGGAGAGGTCAAAATGGGCCAGGCAAAACTAATCACCATCTGGTGATGATATGAGCAGACAAGACACTAAGAAGTGCAATTTTTTTTTATTTTAAAAATGTAATTTGATTTCCTCAAGTTGAATAAAAGTATAGAAAAGGAAATTAGAATTCAATAATTTAATCACATTTGACTAAAAATGCATTTTTACAATCAAAATTTGAACGTGAAAGGAAAGCAATCGAGTTTCATTACGCATAATTCGCTGAGGCTAAGGCTATAGGTCGGAGTTTATCTGCTGGAAACACAGCCCGGGGGAATGTTCCTTCAACATCCACTATGCAGTCATTTGCAAGAATGATGTATACAAAACAGTGAAGGCTGGATTAGACTAGGTGGTAGAGGAGATTACACACACCCACAGACAACAGGTTCCATGCCAAACTGCTGTATACTGAGTTACCCTTCCTTATTTGAGGGTAACCTAATAGAATTTGTAACTAATTGCGTAAATGCTCTCATATGATATATGTTATGTATGGCTTTGAATTATTGTTATTGAGGTTACTACATGTTCCTTTACAGTATGCTGTCAGTTTCTTCTCTCAGTTTAATACAATATGATACAACACACACAGTGATCTGAATTTGGGCCTGTTTATACAGGATTACCATTTCTCAGCAATGTTTTTGATGGGAACGGCAAGATGTGAATGGTGAGTGTGTTAACCTAAGCAAGGTTTAGTGACGTTTTAGCCTCATTGCAGTGCCAATGTTTATACGGCCCTCTTGTAAATTACATCCTGGTTTTAGTTACGAGTGGGCTTTTCTGTAGATCCTGTTATGTTATCATCAACTACAGGTGTAAAATAAACTGTATAAAGGGAACCATCATGGTATGGTTCCAAATTCAAATTTTCTCTTTGTTTTTAATCTCTGGGGAAAATTCAAAAGTTGTTTGACCATTCAGGTAAAACAGAAGCATGATATGACAGTTGTATGTAGTTCACTGAATGTCAAGAATTTCTGTATACTGAGAAGAGGTATCCAGAATACACAAGTAAGGCTGGTTGCTTGGTAGAGGTTTAGTCTTTTCATCAAAGAAACATATCTTGGACATTTGCAATCATCCTCACCTAAACTAATTTGAGATCTATCTCCCTCCCTCAACATTTTGGCAAAGCGTACATATATTTGCCGTCTTGCTTCAATTGGCATAGTAAAACAGTTTCAATTCAAATAACATTCACATTACTGTAAAAGACAAACACCTGCATAAAGACAGTGAATAATCATATATCAGCTTCACTTAAGGACTAGTACAGTATCGACTCAATATGTCAACAAATGATTCCTCTGCTGTTGACACTTCATATTAATGCATACCTCTGTGCCTATGGTGATAAACTTTCAGGGAATAAACATTTTATTAATATGGGTTCTAATACAAATAAAACCATCTAAGAAACAGACTCCTTAATCCTAGAAAAACTGCTTAAGCAAGACATACTTTTAAAGTAATATGTAGTTTTATTTTCGGTGAGAGGTTTTCAGTGTACTTTAAGTTATGACTGCATTAACATGACATTTAGATGAAATAAAATCTTTTCCAGATAATATTAAGGTTGAATGTGCCGTCATTTAGAAGGATAATATAATTGCGGACGTTATTGACTTCGAATCTTCTTAACATTTTAGTAAAACAATATTCTAGTCATTGATAATATTACAGTTGACGGAAATGACAACCAGGTTTGAATTGCCACTAATTTCACCCAGGTGCTTCCTGATGACAATGCTGGGCTGTGACAACTGGTCAGCAGCAGATGCCAATGTATTTCTATCTTACAATCATTGCTAAAATGCTTATATCCAAAGTGCGAGTAGATGTTCACTCTTCAAAATAAAAAAGCAGAATAGACCTCATGAATGAAGTGGTGACGTATTAGAAAGCAAAGCAGGGCACATCATTTGTTTGATAAAATCATGGAAAGCTTCAAAATATAAAAGGTGACAGAGCTCCAACGTTTGCATTGTCCAGAATAAGCAGATTGGCAGACACCAAGACACTAGTTAACTGTTTAGTGAAGAGTAAGAGCAATCACATATTTTTTGTAAAGTTAAGTTCAATATTAACATACAAACTGTTAAAAGACTAAAATACTGGCATTCTATGATATTTTAACCATACCTGACTACAACCCCTGTCATCTCATCAGTCAAGGACAAGCATCATCCCATCTCCCCATAAATGGTGAAACTTTTAGCACCAAAATTATCCAGATGGATAACCCCGAGTTTATACAAATTTGTACCCCATCAATTATACAAAAGCAATTTGAATGCAGAGACCTATAATTTACCATATAATCTTCTTAGGTAAAAAAAATCAGTTAGGGAATGTGATCTAGTCAGTAGTATCTCTTGATCACTTACTGAGAAGATATTTCATTTGTACTGGACACAACTTTTTGCAGCAAGACACACTTCTCTTAAGCTTGACAACAGGACCATAGAAGTGGGTAAAATGTCATGTGGAGACCTTATAATTTTGACTAGCAACTTGCTGCACAGATTTCTCTCTCTCTCTCTCTCTCTCGTTTTGAAGTTTCATGATTTGATGGTGTTACATCAGCTGTCATTGAGGAGACCAGACAGTAAATGAGAACTGATTGGAGTAAAAGGGAGCTAGCTTGCACTGAAACACACATAACATTCAGACTAGGTTAAAAGTACTGAATTTGTCATTTTAGAAAAAAAAGCCACTTTTCTTCCCACACACAGAAAAGCTTGCATTGATTTCTTTAGCACTCAAAATCTGACTGACCCAATTCAATATTTCTCAACTGATGCAGTATACCTTAAAACATCAAGTCTCAGGCCTGATTTTTTTATAATCACTCTCCAACCAGTGTACACAACATCAGCATGTAAAACATGTTATGCAGCAAATCAGGAGGGGGTGAACTCATATATGTATTTACGTCTGCAACAAAGCCTTCACTGTAAGTGTTCTCTTAGCTTGCCTGAGTGCAAATCAGAAAAATATTTTGGAATCACAACAGTAGTTTTGGAGAAATATGTGTTTTTCCATTCAGCATTCCTCTGCAGGAGGTGGCAAACTTCCATCAGTTCTACAGCAAGCTTGCCAGGAGCAGTGGCCTGCAGTGGAAGCCCACAGGGGGTAGCGATCTGCTTCACTGAGGAAAGGTATTCTTATTAGCTATAAGGGTAACTTTTAGACATTGTTCAGACTAAAAAGTGAGATCTTGATATATATCTGAATAATCTTTTGTCCACAGTTTTCAACCGTACTGATTATGGTCAATTTTTTTACACTATTATTTATTTCCATCTGCCATGAAGCTTAAACAGGGGTCAAAGGGAAACCCCGTGTTTCTGAAACTGAAACCATATTTGACTTGGGCACAGCCTGATCTCTAACAAAGATCCTGAAAGTCATTTGTGTACGCAATGAAACACGATTGACACGATCACTTGTTGAAATGTTGCCACATGACATAGGAACACCATGACATTTAGTGTCAGAGTTGGTTTTAGTGGTTACGGTCATCTCTCTTGCCTGTCCTATAATCTACTGAAACTAAAGAGTCAGCATTCTTTAAATAACCAAAGCACTTGGACAGGCTGACCAGCCTCAAGCAACAGAATCCCTCCCCTGTCTCCATTACTTCCCATATTATTCCCACAAGGAGAGACAGGGGTGATCGGACCCAAGGAGTATACGGAAAGGTCACTGGGAACATGAATATTTATTTATTTATTTATATTAAAAAAAATAATAATAATAAAAAGTATGACAAGAATGCAACAATTGTTGTTCCTTTTGTTAGGTAAGTTAAAACTTTTAAAATAAGCGACCTGTAACACCAAACACAAGGCATCCCAGACTATCAATATAATTGAGATTACTGTTGACAGAAGACTTTGATATTGATGTTTTTTAAAGTTGTCTTGATAACTTACCTTAATGCAATATTCTTAAAAGTCTGAATTGTAATAATATCTAAACACCTTTTGATCTTGATTTACTTTTTCTTTATGTTATTCAAAGACGAAAATTGAATTATCGGCTTTCAAATATTGGTATCATCCCCAAATGTTCAGTATCGAACGTGCCGTAGGAAAGACATTCTTTATTCAATTATGTTTAATGTTTTCAAAGATGTATGATCAGTGTTGATAATCTTGAGAAAGGTGGAGGTCAGCCCACCCTGATCAAAGGGAGTTGTTATAGTTCGTCTTGCCAGTTCACATCAAGGGACATGCTCAAATTCGTTTTTTCTTCTTCAGTACATTACAGTTCACACTAAAATCCATGAACTGATTTAAGTAATAAAGGACATCCAATACATCTTTTTAGTTTATGATAAGTTTATGGTGACACGGAAATGTAGTACACAAGCAGAAACTGACACACTCACTCAGTGATGAAGTGTGCCTTCAGTATTATGAAAGATCTATTTCCAGTGGTAAGCTTTAATACATGTGAAATAGTTTGCAAAAATAGGCCAGTTGTATTCAGCACAGACATGTCATTGACAACAGAAATAAACCTGGGGGCAAAATTGTTTTTTCACATATGAGACTACCTGTGCTTTACATAAATAATTTAATTGCAGGATGGAGGAGAAAAGATTTTCCCCATTTACTGAAATTTTAACAAATTTACACTGCATTAAAAGCTGTATGTTCACTAAAGTGCTCACACTTAATTTGCGGTCTTGTTATGTATCGAGAAGGCACTTTAGTTTACATACAGCATGTGTCTAACCTAATTTTTGCTTTGAAAACACAGGAAAAGGGGCATAGCAAATCACAAAAAACACAAATGAGATAGCATCTCTTTCAGGCAACAATTGATCCAAGTTGTGCACTATGTAATGGTCAGCAAGTAAAGAGAAGGTAAATACATTTGCATGGAGTCAAACAGATTTGGGTTATTGTTTTGATGTATAAAATATTCATTACTGGTGTCCCATTAGGTAGAGGAATACTGGTCAAGGATGTAAATGCAAAGATAGAGTTTCTATTGTTACAAGCAATTCCTCTGCCCCCCCCCCCCCCCCCCCCCCCCACCCACTCCTCTCTTTCTCTTCCCCCCCCGCTGTTTTTCTCTCTCCCGCCTCATTATTTTTT
>CAAKHD010013852.1:209329-230854 GCA_901007705.1 Fistularia tabacaria
GAGAGGTATGTTTGGGTAGGTATGTAAGTAAAAAAGAGGGGTTTTCTTTTTTTTACAACAATCCCCCCCCCCCCCCCCCCCCCCCCAAATACAGCTTGCATTCTCATTGGCTCTCAGAGCTGATGTTTGTCACAGGCCGATCCAGATATTTAGCATGCTAGATAACTGGAATGTGTTGGCGACCTCTCTGCGAGCCACTCAGATTACACATTGTGATCCAGTTGCCACACACTTCAAACCTCTGAACACTAATTTCTTCCTAATTTAGGGTTTTTGTCATAATGCTCAAAACAGGAAGAAAATCATGTTACATTAAGTAAACACAGGAGGGCTACATTAGGGTTTATTGTAGAATTCTCACAATAAACATGAATATGACATGAATCAGTCATACTCAGATTGATAGCAGATGGGCACACATTTGGTTGTGTATTAATGTATTTATTATTTTTTAATTTTGAACGTTATGATTTCCAGTAAAAGCTCACAACAAAACACTATGAGGAACTGACACAAGTAATTTCCTTCCCACATACGAAATACTTTCCTGGAAACACTCATGAACGTCAATGTGGCATACCTGCCTATCAAAGCAGATAATATTAGATAGACAAGCTTGTCTACCGTTGTACCATTTTGTAAAAGTTCATTCTAAGGAAATGAATAAAACCAAACCAAAAGTACTTTGGAATTAAACAGAATAAAAGAAGACTTAAGTCAACGGAAGATTATTAAATTCAAATATCAATCTAAATCTCACATGTATAGAATGAAGTAACAGTAGCAAACAAGATGAACAAAAAATTTTAGACATACAAGTGGTCTTTTAAAGTAAAGACAATATTTGACTTTTAGAAACAAAGCTCGTACTCATGCGGACAATAGAAAAATGACAATCAGAAAGAGAACTCGAAGAACTACTTATGCAAACCACCACAATGTCTCTTCCATTGTAAACTTTTTTATCCATAACCGACAGCTGAATGACACTAAAATACTCTTATTAATTTCTTTACTTATCCCTCAGCCACTAAAAAAACTGAGTCTATCTACTGCAAGAGCACTAATTCACTCTGTCCGCTGACATACAAACGGGAGAAACCAGCTGACAGTCACGTCTCACAGAGGAAGCATTCAATACCCTGAGGTTTTATACTCGATGACTGGTGTTGCACAATTTCCTTCAACACAACACAATCAGAAATACTCAAGTGTTTCACATGGTAACAGTAATAAATGTCACTCTTCAGCCTCCCTATATCAGTGTTGTTCCTATCGCAGCATTTGTTAACATTTTTTACTGGAACAACAATGAACAGCCTATTTAATGTTTGAATTTCTCAGTTCGATAACATTTATTTGGCCCTTTAACTGCAAATTTAATCACAAAGTGGGATCTTTTTTGATTCATAATACACAGGCCTATAGCAGACAAGCCTGACAACAGATTTTAAATCACTCTCAAAAATAACAGATTTGCCATAGTTTCAGTGATCATAGCACTGGTAACTTTAACTGACAGTGTAATTTACCACACTACAACAATTGCATTGAAGGCTACATGCAAACAGTGCACATTTTACAATTTCATTGTTGAAGTCCAAAGAAGTTGTAGCGTGTGTTTAAATAATGAGAAATCTTGACAACAAAAGAATAAACCATGAGCAACAAGCACATTCAGTATTGGTTTCAGACATGCAGATATTGTTAGCCTTTCATTTAATTTGTACAATGACAAAGGAAAATTAAAACCTGCTTGCTAACAAGGCACACGATGGGCTTTTGCAAATCATTTTTAATCTTATGAGAAGAACTTAACTTTATGTATAGGAAGACTTTCGATGGTACACTTACAAAAACTACAATTTTTACAAATTTCCAGGGAGGAATCAAACCCCCACCATCCTACTCCCGAGTTCATTCGAACTCAGTCAGAGAGATTTCCTGTCCGTCCAGCTCATTGGTCAAAGTATAAGGCTGATTTTCAATATTCCTCCTATAATTTACATGGATTTATTACCTATCTTAATGACTGATTGAGTAGACACTACAAAATATTTTGTTTTCATTTGGACAAGTGGCCACTGCTCCAGTCACCTGGAGAGTCTCACATCAAACGGCTGAGCTGATTTGTCTTTGCCACCTGTCACGATGAGACACAAGTGTAATTTTATCCCAAGCAGACAAAATCCTGTTCATTCACCTGAATCTTGGAGAATGAGTTGTGTTGTGGTACTCAACAGGATTTACTGAATTTGATGAATATTACTTGCATTTAAAATTTGCACATCAACATAGATTTACAATAACTTGGGAGTTAAAAAATGGGAGGCATTCTGCTTTTCAAGAAAAAAAATCCCGGCAACATTCTTGTGTTTAGAATGGAGAGCAACTGCATGTGAATTAATCTGCCATAAATGAGGGGTTTAGTGCAAACCCTTGTGTATGCATGATTCTTCAAGGTTTAGCAAAAATGTCGAATATGATACAACTTTATCCTTGAAATGTGATGGTTAGCGAGTCATTTTATACGTTCCCATACTACTGCATTTTATGATAAATGGACCATTTTTGCCAAGCAATTTAGGACCCGAGGACTCTAATCAAAGAGAAAGCTGCTCTGAACCACCAGCAATACAAGTTTAATGCGAAATGAAAAAAATCTCTCTAGATACACGTTGTCTTCAAACAATGCAGTCAATACTTTTTCGAATAAATCTCAAACAAAAATTTAACAAAAATACCCTCTCAAAATTCAGAGTTGGTCCATGTCCTTGCTAGTATTGAACAACAAAACAATGATCACAACCATGGTAAGCACGGAATAGATCCATGGAAGTCCATGAAAACAGATAAAAAATAGATATAATGTAACCTCTGAAACAGGATCTACCACTTTCCATCTGACTAATGTTGTAAACTGGGAAGAAACTAAGAAATAATTATTCCTCTTAAAAAGGAAGCTGCATTTTTATGCCACAGTAAACTACTGCTTTAGAACAATGAAGAAGAACTAATTTTCAGATCCAGTCAAAAGTCAGATTGTATAGAAGGACTGTCAATCACCTTATTGGATTCAAAACGTCTCTGAGAAATACTGCATAATTTTGTTTTTTGATCATGTAGTGGAGATCTGTTTTGAAACAAAAATCTCTCAACAGTGTTCACTCAGGTTGTGTTGCAGACACCACCTACCCATTGCAGTTTGTGTGATCTGGTTTTAGTGCTGTAATATATGTTCTCCTCCTACTTCCTGGCTGCTGCCTTCAATGATTCTGATCAGGACAATAGACACAGTGGCAGGAACCGCAGGATACAGTCAGCCTGTTACTCAAGGGTATGCTACTATATGCCCATGTTTGACTGTTGAGTGATTTTAACCTTTAGTGTTAACGATGACAGATGCTCCATCTGAAGAATATTGTTTCAAAGAGTTTGTTGCTGCAAAGACTTAAAACACTGATTTTATATGAGGGACTTGAAGTTGAAGTTTTTTGTAACACCCAAAATTTGGTTAAATGTCTACTCGACTTTTTCAAAACACACAACTCTGTAGAAGGTTCAGGTCTGGTGACTACAAAGTAGAAACAGTATGACAATACTCTGGTCATGTCTACAAATAAGAGTGCTAATAAACACAACTTTTAAGCAATGGTAATTTTTGCAAATTTGAAAATATTTTTAAATTGCTATCACTACTACTGTTACTAAATGAGGTAGAATCTCTGTAAGGACCCTTTTCATGAGGTTGTAAGACACTGATAATAAACAATCCAGTCAGCGGCTACAGCACACTTTCAGTGGATGGACTCTGACACGGACAATTGCCTTGGAGGATTATTGCAGCTGTTTGCTGATCATTTCACTAAATACTGGATGGATTCCAATAATTTTGTTTCCCATCAATCACTTTGTACAATACGTAAGCTAAACCGTCCATAACATTAGGATTTAACTTATCTTCAATTTGATTTCAATGATATTTCTGTTAACTGTGGAGCCTAAGAGTGAGAACAGTCACAAATGATTCATCTCACTCTTCGTCATAAAGTGACGTCTCATATCCTGTGGTTGGGGAAACCGTCATCCTGGGAGATCTCAATGCCCTAGTAATAAAAACGTATCATCACTGACTACAGGTGGGCAGTCAAACAACTTTGTATTGATTTGCTGGGAGTCCCCCTTTACACTGTCAAACAGCCCTATATGATATCCTCATCTTAAAAGGTTTCTCTTTTTTGTGTCAAACAAAGACTACATAACCAGTGAGTATTTGAAAAGTATTTTAAGTGTATTGAGCACCTCAACACAACTGCCATTTAATACCTTTGAACTTGAGGAGGTTCTCAAAACCTCCATGTGGATAAATAGCTCTTCATGCTTGAAATAAACCATTTAAAAAGAGGTTGATGAACTGAAATATTTTGAGGCTTTATTCCAAATCCTTGTTTATTTAACAGTCCTGCAAGCTAGTCCTCACCTTAATTACCTGTCAGCTTTATTGTTTTTCAACTATCAGATGCAGTCCTGATGTACACAGCTGCTGAAGCAGCAGATAAGGGCCTTTCCTCATGGCCAGCCAGGTTTTCCCTGTCAAATATTTATAGAAGCTGAAACGTTATACTTATGTCCTCACAAGAAGCCAAGCAAGCAGCAGGCAAAGTCAGCTGAGCGATCAGGCCCTGATGCCCAACTAAAAGCTGTTGGGCTCTGTTCGTTACATTTGGCACTTAGTGGGAACTTTCACGTGAATACTTGTTACTGGCCAGTTCTAGTATTCACTCCTTTTTTTGGTCTACCGATGAGTTACACAACCTAGGCAAGGCTCCACTTTAGACAGGGAAGTTCCATAGCCAGAGCCTGGTGGCTGCCCCGGTGTGTGGGCAGCCGCTAGCTGGTTCGGTTCGCCAGCTTTGCCAGGTTGTTTTGACAGCTTAACAAACTTTCTGGAAACGTCTGATCCACAGGCAAGGGCAGATCTGCACTCGGTTTCATCGGGAGAAATTCTCAGATTTGACCGTTATTAACCAAATTGTTCATGTAGCTGCCGCGCCGACTTATAATCATGTATTTAGAAAGATACAAAAAAAATGACGATGTTCTTGCGGTGAAATGAGCCTCGCAGCTCGATGTCTATCCAGTAGCACCGAGCGGTGAGCTTGGCAAATACGCCTGACTGAGTTGAGCAGTCGGTGTAAGTCGGTCTGGGTGTAGCTACAACCTGAACAGCCACCGAACATCGACTCTTACAAGTCGATCCACGGCGGCTCCCGAAGCACGCACGTATCTTGCCGAGCCCAGTTTAGCCCGACCGGACCGGGCTAGCCCGGCTGGCCGTGAGCCGCAACTGGAAGGCAGATTGAGCAAACAGTGTTGGACTGCCCTCACTCCGCCTGTCACTGCCGCCCTGGACGCGCTTCTACCGCGATTCAAAATGTCACCGAAGGGAAAAGGGGCAGTTTACCTGGCCGCTCTGGTAGCCTTCGAACGCCCTCAGCGCGCTGTCAGTGAGTTTGACGTGAAAGACGGAGACATTGCTACCATTGCTCACTCTTCCACAGGACAGTCCGTAACACTGCTCCTCTTTCAGCGCCGCCATCTTGCTACCGTTCCCACCACGCGCACGCATGCACTCTGCTGTAAACGCAGAAGTCCCGTTGCTTTCTAATGAATATTCAATAACCGGCCACCGGCGGGGGAGGCGAGGAGGCGCAGGGGCAAAACACACACACACACACACACACACACACACACTGCACATGGACGGCATGATGCAATATTGTTTGTATTATCAGAATAATAAAAAAAAAAAAATAATCAACCAAACAATCAGAGATGCCGGTTTAATTTCATGTAAGTTGCCAGGGCTCGTGTTTATTAATGTACATGATGACATTACATGGTTCAAGCGGAACACATGCCCCGCGGCGTTTGACGAACGAAGTGATCGGTCATCTGGTTACGTCAGCAAAACGTTGGTTTTGGAGGAAAGAGAAAACGAGAGACGCCGACAGCGTGTTTACAGTTGAAACGGGATACGTGTACTTACAGAGTATTTGTGGGGACGTTCGGGGCTTTTGGTCAGCCTGTGTTACAAGAATTACCGATACCTAACTGATAAGAACTACTTCAAGGGAAAAAAAAAAAACATAAAAAAATTACAGCTGTGAAGCTGGGCGACATGTGATCAAAGATGTAAAAGGTTACTTATTTGTTGTTACATTCTGGAAACCAAGGTAAAGTTGGAAAAAAAAAAATTAAAACGCTCAAGAAAACCGTCGTATAACAGAAATTGTTTATTGTTATAAATGTATAACGGACAAATGTGGAAACGATAGAAGGCCATTTCAATCTTCCATAGGACTACTTTTTCCAAATTTTCCATTCATTCTGGAGAAATCACTCAATCAAGAACTTGTACATTAAGGAATACATTAAACCTATGAGAACAGTGCACACACAAACCTATGGTGCTAAAACATGTAAAGCTAAAATTGTCACCATTTCACATTTGGTCTGAATATTCTTACCTGCCTTAAATTGAAAAATAAGACTGGAATTTTTTTTATTGTTTAATAACAGATCAATATCTTTAATCCCCGTTATGGTAAGTGTGAATATGTCCATAAATACAGAATGTGACCGTCTGATCCAATACAACAGTCTTAAATGGGAACTGTCCTTCCAACCTTTATGAAACTTTGTTTTCTTTTGAGACTGTAAATTTTGGATTCCAGTGTATCTTGGAGACTCATTACAGTTTTGTGAATGTTTCTTTTAAGTTTACTGTAAGTTGATGTAATGGACAAAAAAGAAAAAAAAACAAACAAACAACATTAACCAAAAAATAAAAATAAATGAGGTAATATATTCTTTGGGACTGTTAAAACAACACAAGTTGCAAAAGTCCCTCTGACTTTCTAGTATCTGAGTTCTGGAGTACAGGGTGCAGATTGAAAAAAAATTTGCTTGTACAAGAGCCGGAGTTGCTCTTGTGCAGACTTCAAATGATGCAGCAGCTACATGACAAACTGACATTTTACCATGTGTCTAGAAGGGAAATTACATGTTCTCTATCAAACAGGAAATACTGAATTTTCAGCACCAGTGGAGGATAAAAATCTACTTATCACAGGATTATAGCACATAAATTAGCATTTTTACAGTGAAGAGGTTAATAAATGTAATAAATTGGTCCTGAAGGAATTTATGGCGAATCATTCTTCATTGCACTGCTTAAAATACTTTCAAAATTAACGAATGCACACTAAACAATGGCAGCAGATGAAACATGTCTCTGATGGTTTGCATAAACCTAAACATTTATAAAGGCTGGAAATACATCTCATAAGCAGATATTGATGTTTTATTACTTTTCAAATAGTTCTCAAACATAGCAGAGAATTGGGGAGTGACAGTGTAGAGGCAACTGACCGACTGGCAAATCCAACCCCACATCGACCAAAGGTCAGAAGGCACTGCCAGATGTGCTTCTGTTTTTGATTTCTAATATTGCAGGGCTTGGTAGGGTCGTCACAACATGCTTGGTTTAATTTCGAGCAGCAATCACAACTGATAATGCTACACCACCAATGGCCACGGCAGTGGCACCAAATAACCACTTCCAGCTAAAACCCTGAAAAAGAAAACACATGAAAAAGGTGAGTGCATACTAAGTTAAACAAACCCATGATACTGGGAATATATTTACAGTCAAAACTTAGATAAACACTTATTACAGGATAAACGTGACAGCCCCCTACAGACACCACAAGGATACAATACTTGTGTCGTAATTATGGTCGGGTTCTAGTTAAATTATCTGTATATTAACAGCTGATGCAGAAATATTTTAAATGATAATATGTAAATTGTGTGCGCCTAATAAAAAGCCACAACTATTGGTGTTACTATTTTCCATAGGTGTGACCATTCAACTTCCTGGAAAGAACACAATTAAATTGCGTCTAATGCACTTATTGCAGACTGAGATTTGATCATGATGCGAAATCTGGTGACTTGCAGGCTGATTGCGTTCTCATCACAATGCCTTCCGAAAACATCCAAGCCACATATTACCTTGTGTTCCTACTTTCAAATGGATGGCCAAAATAAGACATTTTGATACATCATATACACTCACAGGGTAAACACGGTTGGGTGTGTAACTCCATGCAAACTACTTAATAAACAAGAGCAAAACTGCATCATTAACTAAGGCTGTATTGTTGCTCTGTGTTTTTAATACATCAAGACGTTTCCCTTTGAGAAAAGATCTTTCTCATTACCTTAATCTATGGCACAGAATCAGGGCCTACCTGGTTACATTATTCAGGGTTCGGATCAGCTTTAACGCAGTCCTTTCATTACAGTTCTTTTTACCCACTCCAGTCATCAGAGGATAATCAACTGAGCTCGACCACAATCACAAATGCTGACAGGGGCAGATCATTTCGCTAATTCTATGATTAACTGGCGGACAAGCAAAATCTTACTTGGCCATGTTGTTGTTTTTTTTTCCTCTATGCGGCTGATATTTGTATCTGACTACCCATGCTGTATCAGACTGTGAGGGACAAGCCTCCATCCTGTTACATGTTCGTATATTGCAGGTGTTTCTTTAGTTTATGACATGACCAGCAGTGACATAACATATCTGGGTCAAATATGTTATCATAAATTCAAAAAACAGTTTGTCATATTTGGCAAAGACTTGCTCATGCATATTGATAGTACTGAGTGTAATCTTGAATACAATAAATATATCTTGAAAATTGTGATCTAAGTAAAATGCAGTAGGTCAGGGGTGAGAGCTTTGCTCAAACAAAGGTGAAGAGTATTTTGTACTCATCCATAGAACAGAGGAAAGATGTCATATACATATTTACAGAGTCTTGGCTATGAGGCAACAGCCTTGGCAAGTCGTAAATAATGACATTTCCCTAATATGATAAAATGTTTGTAATTTTAAGTTCAAATTAAAATATTTGGATATTTCTTTTTTTTCAGTGACCAGTAAACCTTGGGTCAGTATTATGTCATTAAAACTTGAATAGGACATTTTCATTTCTCAGACGCTGCAGTCTCACCCATGATGACTTGGCCAGGTTTTTCTGTGAGGTATTGTTCATGGGGTTACCCAACATCTTTTTATACATAGCCTGCTCTGCTCCTCTCTGCTCCGAATGTTTCTTCACCAGTTTTGAGAGCTCTGCGTGGATAGTCTGTACAGAAGAAAAAAAACAAAACATTGGTATGACAGGAAAATTCAACCTACCTCCAAAAGGATAAATATGTCCTGCTAGTGACACAGTTTCCTGGGGACCGTGCCCCACCATTAACAAATATACAAGATAATTATAAAAAAATACAGAAATTTTGATGGGAACTATTACAAGAAAGTTCATAGGAATGCAATAATAATCTTGTTTGGCAACAATATAACTTTAAACCAATGTGGGTAGTGAAGATACAGTGTAAATACCCTTGTCTGTCCCTTTCAACTTAGACACCATTAAGACACTTCCTGTCTTAACTACATCTTTGTTTCAGTACCTTTATGAGATGGTTTCAAACTGTCTGTACTGGAAGTGTCAAATTTGTGTTTCATGAAAACGACTTCCAGGTAATTAAATGTCATGTCATCAATTAAGGTTGCAAATGAAGAGTGTGAATTTCAATTTCAGAGTCTATGGTAATAATGCAAACAGCATGTGTGTCAAGGTTTGAATAGAAATGGCCAGCATGTCATCTTGCCACTCCATGATATCTGGTAGCGTTCAGGAACTGTCAAATGATTATAATGAGTGCACATTGATGTCAAAGAGGCAAATGCTGATATTGTTTAGTTTCCGAGAGTTACACAAATTATCATACACGAATTAGGAAATTTATGAAACAAGACATTAGAACCACACAGTAGGAAATTGTTTCAATATGACAGCTGTCTTTTAAAATCTGATCTCACATGTTTTATTACAAAATGTGATGAAACATTGCATTAAACCCCCAGGGTTTGGAGGAAAAGCTTAAGTCATGGTCAGGCCATGTGCTATTTGACAGATTGGTGTAAGATTGAAATAGGGGATTCTGGGCACGAGTTTGATGCTGCTGTAGCCTATTGCTGATCCAAAATTCCCACGCACTGAGCTGAGATCTGCCAAATGGCCCTCTGGCCAAAAAAACCTTATACACCGCAGAAAAACAGGAAGACTACCTGGGGCATTAGATATCTCTAGGGTCCAAGGCGAATCTATTTGTAGATGCAACATGAAAACCAATCCTTTGAAATGACTAATCAGCAGGCGACCTGAGCTTGGCACCATAGTGTCAATGGCACCATCTATTGGCCATTACACAGAAATGAAATTTCCCCAAAGTAAAAGCCTTTTTTCAGAAAACAGTTTAGAAAATACCTTGTTGCTTGGTTCCAACTTCAGTGCCTTCCTCAAAGTTTGAATGGCTTCGGAATACTCACCTTGCAAAGCCAACACCTTTAAGAAGAATGCAATGGTTTGTTAATGACACAGGGACCAATAGAAATATTGTGATAAATTAGAAGCACATTTGTACCTTGCCCATACGGAAGAGTGCTTTTATATTTTCAGGCTGGTGGGCAAGGGCAGCGACACAAGATTTTAGTGCAGCGTCATGGTGATCCAATTTCAGCTGGGAAGCAGCCATGTTGTTTAGACACTTCACTTTCACATCCATCAGATCATTCTCCTCCTCAAGAGTAATGTCAACTGCAGAGGACATAACGATAATGTTAATATGAATTTCATGAATAGACTCTGTAACAAAACAGACAATAAATATTTACAGCGCGTGCGTGTATGTTGTTTTTCATTTTCCTTTATTTACAGTGTAAAACAGGTAACCCGTATTTGAAGTCCTTGTAATAAAAAAAGTTAATATTTTTCAGTGGACAGCCACATTGCTTTTCCCTCATCTTTAAGACACAACTAATGTATCACAGAATGGAGTGAGTTAATTTGTGAAGTCATCTTGAAAATAACCCAAATTTACTTTCAGTATGAAAAAACTATATGCAAGATCAGACCAGATGTCCTCCACAAAAAGTGCATGAAGTAGTAAACAACACTTATCATTATGCTGGAGTAAAATAAAACATTAAAACAAAAACACTTGTTTATGTTGTTTGTGAAATAGATTATAATCAATAAATAAGATTTTAATATCTTGGCATTTACCTCTTGCTCCCAACTCAAAACCCTGAACTGCCTTTGAATAAAAATATACAGTAACGCCACATTTTACCTTTAGAGCTGGATTCTGTTATCTGTAGGGCGATGCTATATGAGTTGACAGCAAATGCATAATCTCCTCGCTGGTAATGGCTGTTGCCTCTCTCTCTCTTATGGCTTGCCAATGCTATCTTTTCAACAGGGGGCAGCAGCTCCAAGTCTGGAGCATCAGTGGATTCCAAAAGTTCTACTTCTAGAAGCAGCTCAGCATTGGGGAGAATCTTAGGCTGAAGACTGGCAACAGATACAAAACAGACAAGTAGAATACATTCATCAGTGTATTTCATGCAACTCCCTGACTGACACTTGTCCACCACAAAACATTTAGGTCACTGAGGAGGGTAAGAACAGAGCTCATACATTTAGAGTTGAATATCATTTTATGACAAGCTAAGGAATTCACATCTCTGCAGATTTCACAACCATATTGAGATAGAAATACCAAGTTTCATGATTGGGATGACTTTTCTAAGTCTTGGGCGGCATGGCGCAGGAGGTTCGGGCGATAGTCCCTGGACCTGAACAATCCTGGTTGAGCAAAACACTGAATCCCTAACTGTACCCCTGGCATCGCTAGATGGCTGCCAACTGCTCATGGTTCATCCATGATGAGTTAAATGCAGAGAGGAATTTCCCGCAAGGGGTAAATAAAGTTGAAGAGTTTTTAGTGATTATATCGAGAAAACAAATTTTGTACCTTCCCCAAGTACCATATGCATATTTAGCATCAGTCTGGATGAGGGCCTTCTCCCCCATTTCCATCAGCAGCACTGTGAGATCCAATGCCTGGAAGACAAGTGGCACTGCAGTTAAGATACGGTTAAAGATAAATAGTATTCTGAGGGGGATAGTAATTATTAATTTTAAATTATCTATAGTTCCCAGTCATTACCTGAATGATGTCACTATCTCCCAAAGTGAAAGAGAGTTCAAATTGCTCCTCAACAAGTGTTTGGTCTTTCAGATATGTTTTAAGATTTATCTTTACATTCTGTCCTTTCTGAGGTCGACTGTCTCTCCCTTTCCCCTCCTCCAGAACTTTTTTCTTCAGTTGGTCATTACCTGAAGACACACCACATTGATCGTCAAAATCAAGCTAGAATTGTCCACCCCAAAAATACAACTTCTAGGGTTCTTCATTACAAGTGTTCTTTTCCCTTCATCAAGGTTTAAAGAGCTTTTGTCATAAGGGCTACAAAACAACCAGTAATCTCAGCTGTTCACGCATCAGTACCCCGCTGGTCTGTTGAGCTACACACCGAGAACATCCAGCCATTCCTCCGCTGGCATGGGAGAGTCTGTGTCTTTGTCTAGATTGGTTCTCCAGGGTTCTTCTACGCTGTCTTCCTTCCCACCCCCCGCATCTTCCAGAGGTGGGGGGCCGTCGTCGATATCGTCTTCATTTACAACCTCGAAGTCCTCCCCGCTATCTAGCAACGACGCTCGTCCACTTGTCTTTGCAGGTGGTGCAATGTCACGACTGTCGGCGACATCGATAGTTTCCTCCTTTTCAGTCATAAGTGGATTGGACTGCAACAAAATGTTGGTTCATTCAAAAGCGTGCCTCAGGGCCCACCATACCACACTGTACAGGACTAACTACACATCTAATCCAATCAGATCCCACATGACTTATGATTGTCCTTTTGAATAACGAACAATTTGCTAAAATAACTGAGACATTATTTCTTCTCACACGTCCTTGCACGAAAAAAGGGAATTATATGTTTGTCCTTTAACGAGAAAGATATGTTTCTAGAAGTTTCCGAGAAGTTCGCCTTCAAGCGGCTACCGCTAGCAGACGTTAGTCAACTTGACAGCATTAGCAATAATCTTGCTAGCTAGCTTACGCTAGCGGACGTTACGTGATTGTTTCTCGTCAATGTTCTTTAAAGACTGCGTATACTGGTTTCGGATACAATAACACAGATTTGTGCCACACCTGATGTACTCAACTGTCAAAAATAAACTACAAGTTACCTTGTCACAATGTACTGTATATACAGGGGCTTGTTTTGGTCCTGGACAACCTTTCCACAAGATAACCGTGATGAAGTGAGGTTGATGTTGGTTGCTGAGCAGCTCGGGAGAATCCAGCTACCTCATGAACACAACGTCAAACTCGCTTCGTCTTTGTCTCGAACTCTTCCAAGCAAGCTGTTTCCGGTTGTGTTGCCGCTCCTCTTTTTCATTCATACTGTGCTACGTGCGCAGCTCTGGCTTTTTCCTTCACCGAGCGATCTTTAGCCCTTCATGGGTTAATGATCACACAAAGCCACAGTAAATTAGCTGTTTAAATCAGAACTATTCTAATTAAAATAAAATTATAATCTCTAATCTATTGTAGCGGACACTAAGGGGTGTGGCCTCCCAGCCCAGGGGACTCAGGGCTAGGGGGCGTGGTTACGCCAGGTATATATCGGCCTTCCCGTACGTGAAGAGTTTACTGGGTAGTCGGTATTTCAGTTTTGAGGTTCACCCGTTCATCACTCCGCTGTCATTTCTTCGTCGAAACACCGCATTGCCAGGATTTCATGAGTCGGCAAAATCAACCCAGTTCAATGAAAAAGTTGATACGAAATTATGAGTAAGACCGCCGTTTACTGGATTTGTTAAAATACAGAAGGCTCGGTTCAATTCACACCTATAGAACCATTTATTTTGGGGGACCTTAAAGAAGAAATTGAAAATGGAGCGTATCTTTCAATTGTGCTTCCTCAGAGCAATGATTTGAGCAACGACTGTCCACCAAATTAGTATTATGTTAATTATCTGTCTTTCTTTAAATTTGACACATGCTCCAGTTCGATTTCCTTGAATAAATTAAAATAAATAAAAATTATAATTTTTTTGATGTACCAATTTATATATTTATGCTATAGTGCATCCAATGCTCTAGGTGGAGTACATCCAATGGGTGCAAAGCCCAGTGAATGGAGGAAGAGATTCAAACAACAATGAAAAATCAAATGACATTTATTATTGATGCATTGTTTCTTTTTTGATACGCAAATTATCTGTTTTTTCAGTCTAAAGAAACTTTACAATATAAAGAAACATACAAAGAACATCTTTATTACCAACACAAGACACCTAAGTCCCTAAGACAAGATTCTGAACTATCCTACCATGAAATACAAAGCAAACCCAAGAGACAGACTGCTTCATATTGAATACTGCCGTGTCATCTGAAAGGACCATGGACGGTACAGGAGAATCATGTTTGTCCCCTTCCCTTGAATCCCCCACCCCTCCCAGACTCGACATGACCACCTCATCCAACCAGCAATTCTTCCTAATGGTACAGTATTATACATCACAATAGAAGTACAGAGATGGCCAACGATCGATATACACAGAGGACTGAGAGAGGATCAGTGAGAGAGCTTCAATCTATACAATGCTTTTACAGGAGTGAATAGCAAAGGACACAGTTTCAGACCATAAGTATTTCTTTTTGATCTATTCTTAATTTAAAACAAGTACTTCTCCTTTTAAACATTTTTCTTATATTGATAAAAAATCCTTCATATTAAAAACTGCAATATGAAGTCACATGTTTTTTTAGTGAGAAGGTGCCCTTGGAAAATGATTATCCAAATGATTATTTAGTCAGTAGGAACTTTAATCAGAAACATAAGAAGACAAGGGCAGAGTTAGGACACCGCAGCTGCAAGAGAAATCATTGAGTATCCTCACTTGCCTCTCCCTGTCCCTTCCTCTCTCTGTCCTATCCTCCCCTCAACTTAAGTCTTGTTTTTAAGGAATTTAGCCACAGGGGCCCAATTTTCAGCGCACCCTTTCTCTATGAAAAACATGGACAGTTTTATTTATAATTTACTTTCAGCTGTATTCATTGGTAGTGACAGACATATCAAAACATGTCAATGATATCAAAATGCATTATACAGTATTTACAAACAAGGAAATTAAAGCAAGGGGTAGAGGGGTTGAGAGATGTCACTGGGGGAAAGACGGGAGGTGTGTGTCTCTACATTGAAGGAACACCGGTGAAATGCTTCCCTCGGCTTCTCATAGCCAAATCCTGGAGAAATCCCCTATGAACTCAGGCAACAACTTTTTCACATTGATATCAGACAGCTGATAAGATTATTGCTGTTAACCCAGAGGTTACAACAATTCAGTTGTTGTTGATTTGAACGTAACAATTATGGCAGTGGTGCAGTGTGACGCCGTGAAGAATGGTTAGACAATTGATAAACCCAATGGAACATCACATACAGAAAGAAACCTATTAAATAGAGTAATATGTTGCAATTTCTTTGACTGCAGATACTACAGGCTTCCATTTTTTTACCATTGAATACATAAAAAGTGTGCTGAAAACAATTAACAAAAAATGGAAATATATTCAATACAAAAATATTCTAATATTGTTCCTCTTCTTTAGACCGTTGTGGCAATGTCGCCTGTTAACCCCAACATTCTGCATTCATCAACAGTGTCGCTACAGCTGTCCAGTCCTCTGAATCCTTTATCTAGATCACTTGATAAGGGAACTGGTCACTGGGGGCACTGTTATAAGTCCACCTTGTCTGGGTTTTAAAAAGTGGATCATACAAGATGTGTATGTGGAGTCCAAACCCAAATTAAGAAATCAGGCTTTGCAAAGTGTATCAAAATGTCTCCCAGTCCAGAGGAGGTAAGAGCACAGACGGAGTTCTGGGTTGAAAACAGGGCCACTTACAGTTCCAGATGAAGTTGGGATCAAATGAATTCATGTTGTGAGAGGAAACCCATTTTAGGGACACACAGATGACTTCTAAATCACAAATCGTCAAATGATGGGTGTTCCAAGCCAAATGTTACCAAATGAGACACAGAAGGCTCAAAGTCATATCCTGAAAATCATCCCACATATTCACAAGAGCCATTCCCATGCAGTAAACATACAGAGTATTGTGAGAGGGGGTACTTATTAAGACACGATAGATCTGATTTTTCAGGATCATCAGCAGACTCTGTATCAAAAAACAAGAGAAGGAGTTTCTGCTTGAGTTCAAGCTGATATAGTCACACCTCATCAAAAACATCTTCATGAGACTATAACCCAATTTGTATTATGTTTGAAAAGAAGTGGTGTAACAAGCATTTAGATGGCAAGGACAAAAGTCAGAAGAAGTGTTGTAGAGAGGTATGTGACTAATGATGACAAAATCAAAACAAATATAAAAAAAATATGTAAACAGATATTCATTGTGCATTTTTCGAGTGTGTGCTTATTCTGTCATTGTTGATGCTGCTGCTGGGATAAAATGTGCCCTTTACAGAAAATCATATGAGTAGAATAATATCAATTCTGAAAATTGTAACAATAATATTATCAATGACAACAAAAATACAAACATTTAATGAAAACCATTCATGCCCTAAAATAACATTATCAGTCCATCACTACTGTCTTCCCACCATGGGAACATTGAACATTATTGAATGAGGGTCTTCGGCACCTGTCAGTCAGCTTCAGCATTCCCTCATAGGTAATGATCTTCAGGACATAAGGGAGTGGTAGTGAATGCAGAGGTGCATCTTGATTGGGCTTGAATGCCACCCATCAAGGCAGGTGTTGTATTTAGGAGAAAAGCAAGGAGAAGGAAAGGGTTCTAAGTTTCTGAGTCTCATGTTAAGGGCCAGCAGGCTCGGAGATGAGGAGACCCTTCTTGTTGCTTGGACGCCTTCTCATGTTCTTACACCCATTTTGCAGATGCTTGGATGAGGGGCTTTGAGGGGAGTCCTGCCTTCCAGGGGCATTCCCAGGGGCTGTATGGCACAGCACACCATCCGATGGGGAGAAGAGTAATGCATGATGCACCAGGATGGACGAGAGAGGGGGTTATGGGTAGGGGGAGATGGAAAAGAAATAAAATAAAATAAAAGATAAAATAAAATAAAAAAAATCACACACTCATCGTCATGTTGGGTGAATACTGTAAAGAGAGAGAAAAGAGGGGAAGGGGAAAAAAGATAAGCCCAAACTATATGAAACTCTTTATAACTAACCAGATCAAGATTAAAGGAAACTAACTGATCTAAATGCCACTTCCAGTATACCAGCCCCTTGCAGCATTCATTATACATAACAATTAAATCATTATCATCTGATTTGTTTTCTATGTCAGTATACCATTAGCAAGCAGAGCATAGTCCAGCCCAAGAAGAAAATGTTAAGGAATTCACAGATCAAAGTGGGGATTATAGAGCAAAATGTCAGTCAATTGTCAGTCTTGAATTAATTGTTTTATTGCATTCTCTCCATGCAAAAGAGAAAGCATGTTGTTCCATGCTGCTGTGTGTCTGCATGCTGTGCCTTCTGAGTGTGTTTCTGTTGAAGCTGGGAATGCTATGATATGAAAAGGTTTGGTCATAACCTAAGTTTACCCATGGAGGCTGTTTTCAAGATTACTGAGATTGTGTTGTACTATGAACAATACAGGTCATTTGAGCCTTGAGTGACAAGGGATTTAGCATTCAAATATTTTTTTTCCAATTTAATCAAAAATCAGATGGAGCATTTATAGGAGTATCAACTATACCTACTAGAACAGCCATATCTGGACACGACTTAAGCTTTAAAAGATTAACAGTAGCAATCTGACTGTAATTCATACACACTAATTGCTAGATATGTATGTGTGTTCCTGAGCTCCATTATGGTCAGATATGATTTGAAAGAGTTTTTCAGTCCCCAGCTTCAGATGTCCTCTATCTATGTTGGTACTCACACTTTCACTTTGGAATGGGTTTAAAAAGTTGCCTGTCATCTCGCCATCATCCCTTGGAGTACCCGGGGGATTGTTCATGCCTGCCATGTTGTTAGGAGAATTCTACAGCACAGAGAAAACAAAATAATTAGAAGACAAAACCCTGCAAGAGATAATGATTCAATTGCAAACACGCAGCTCGGATGTGGTACCTTTGGCAACCCATCCATGTCACCAGACCCTGTGTCAACAAATAGGGAAAAGAGTCAAGTCAACAGATCTGGCTACAAACTTTAACATCATCCAGGGCCATCCAGAATAAATAGAAATAGCTTGTCTTAACAGGCAACACTTAAATCAAGCTATTTGTGTCAGACACCGATGAACACCAACACCACCAATCATGTCACACCTATCTACAGGATCAATTGCCCTGTTCACTGCCTCACTAATTTGTTTTTGCTTTAATCAACATTTAGAGGATAAATGGCAATTCTTCAAACAACCATAGGAGGGCAGTCATACTGTAAGGGTGACTGTTCAGTGAGGATGGCTCCTTTTAAATGACATTTGACCGCAGGGATATTTAGAAGGCAATACTCACCTAGTGATCCATTCATATGATGCTGCTCCATGGCGCCCATTCCACCCATGGGTCCATCAGGACCTGGCCCCATTGGGAACTTTGGTGACATATAAAAGATAGGCACAAAAGTTAAAAATGCAAAAAAAACATAAAACAGATAAGTAAAATGAATGCAATTTTTGAATGACATGAAAACACTCACATTAGGTCTATTTCCACCAGGACCAATGGGGTTCATCATTGTGTAGATATTTTCACTTGAGTTTGTTGAATCTATGCAGAAAAAAAAAAGATTTAAACTTTTAGAGTTGGAAGAATTGAGGCAAGCATTCTTCCTATACTAAAAAGCTTTGCCTCTTTCGAAAATTTCCATCATACAAATATACTCCCTAAGGATGTCTGTTTTAATGTTGTGTAATGCAGTTTAAGTTGACTCAGTGTATAATTCGTGCCATACCTAAAAGTGAAAGTACTCTTTCATTCATGTTTTCTTTCTCAAATCTTTCCAAAATATGAAAAAAGGAGGAATGAGTAGAAGAAAGAAATAATATTTTGGAAGATTATGGCAGTGCCTCTGACTGTTTTAGATGCTGTTTCAATTTACACCTTAAGTGTCACCTCAAGTCAGTCTGGATGAAGTATATGTTACTCTATGCAATGTATAAAAAAAGAAATCCATTATCTACCAAACTCCTACAATCACCAGATTAGACCAAGTGATTATATATACACCAAGGCAACTTTGCAATCAGTAGATGCCCTGTTTATTTACTTGGTTTACTCTGTCCTGAAAAACCTCAGAATTATAAGGTGACCTTGATCTGACATTAATGGAAAAATCAGAACGACAGATCGAAATAAAGGCGGAAGGTTTGTTGCGTGATGGAGTGCCATCTTATTGGCGAGGAGAGCAGAAATGTTGCTGTCATGATTATGGGACAGGGCAATAGTGGGTGGGAAGTATACATTTCAGTGAGAGGTATATGTGTTTGTCTTTGTGCAAGGACTCTTGGCGACTGCAATGGAAATGTGTTCTTTTAAAAAGGATCGTTTTGTTTAAAAGGTTTCCTCGGCAACGCATCACAATACAGGTTCATAAATAAATTAAACATATTGGTCAGAGAAAGAAGCTCTCTGCAGCCCGACAGAAACAAGAGATCTTGTGGATATGTTTGCTTTTCACGTAATCCTTGACAGAGATGCTGGAATGATGGATCAAAGCCGAGTTCAATCACTGATTATAGATTGACATTTCCCTCTTTCCTTGTTAACATTATCAATTTTTCAGTCAAATTTAAATTTAACTAATTTTCTTTGAATAAGAAAGTATTTAAAATGTCCCCAATGGACATTAAATCTGTCTTTCGCCTTATCTCTTCATTTCTTTACAAGTACATAAGCATTCCATAACTGTTGATAACATATTCATAAAAAAGACCCCTGACAAAACAGTGTGATTTTTCTAGAAAGAGCACACATTCAGTGAAAATGGAAAAAAAGAAAGAAAAAAAAAATTATATTTCACCTCCAGGGCTAGGCATAATGGGAGTTCCTGGTGGGCCACCTCCCCCTGGAGGGCCCTGAGGGGTAAAGTGAGAGACAAGAGAGAAATGAGGGCTGAGTGCAGGGAGATGTCTGTTAGATATCGTAGGTAATTTATGGCCCTCTGTCAAACACGAGTCCATGATAGGGCACTTACTACGTAGTTGCCGGGAGATGAAGATGAATAAGCTATCTGTTGAGAGAGGGGACCCGAGTTGAAATAAAACACAGCTATTGTAAACACACTCAGTCATGAGGAGAGATATAGATGTGAGAGAATGTAACTCACTGAATTGGTGTTGGGATTTGGCCAGGGACCTCTTCCCCCAGGACCCCTGGAGATGACAACAGAAAGTTATACATAATTCCTGTCAAAAAAGACCAGCACAAACCCGTATTATATCATGTTTTTACTCTGCAAATTGAGAAAAATATTTACTTATTTCTTCCCAAACCATTGGCCATGATGAGTCTGTAGAATTTTGATTTTACCATGACATACACTAACTTGGGAGATCTTGTATAGTAATTTTTATATGCTTACCATGATTTAACTGATGGTAAACATACACAGCTGAAAACAAATCAGTGCAAAGTGGAAATAACTTAAATGGTTGAACAATGAGACAATGTGATTTTATTTGAAAGATATTAAGTAGAAGAAAAAAGCAAAGCAACAATAGAAACTTTATTATGCTAAATAGTACATTTTGTAGACCACATGTACAGTACTTGCGTCTCAGGCACTGACTAGAGCTTGCAACAACAAGCAGACATTGTAAAGAAATGCCTCTTTAAAAAAGAAATTGAAATTTGGCCCTGGCCTTCCACTGTGAGCAGTGACTATGAGTAGTTGGATTCATATTTCACAGTCTACTAACATGTTCATGCCTGGCATCCCGGGCCCCATGGAGCTCGGAGGAGGCCTCATACCACCGCCATAATTCTAAACAAAGGGAGACCCACGGTTAGCACAAAGTCACACATCTTCTCCATCTGCATCAGACAGATTGAATTTCTAAGTGAGTTGATAAAGTCTCATTGCTAATTACTACGAATTATGTGAGTGTTTGTGGGTGGAGAGTCATGTGTGAAAGCTGGAAGCATAAAAGTATAGGTATATGAGTTATGTGTTTCCATCCTTGTGTCTGATCTCCCCTTTGTGTATTTTGTATGCATGTTTTCATGGCTAGCCAGCAGGCGGGTTTGGCTGGATGCACATATGTTGTGTGAATTGTATATTCAGTGTGTGTGTGTGTGTGTGTGTGTGTGTGTGTGTGTGTGTGTGTGTGTGTGTGTGTGTGTGTGTGTGTGTGTGTGTGTGTGTGTGCGTGTGTGTGTGTGTGTGTGTGCGTGTGTGTGCGTGCGCGTGAGAGAGTGAGCTGTATGAGGGGCGGGACAGAGTGCC
>CAAKHD010013852.1:239462-249579 GCA_901007705.1 Fistularia tabacaria
CACACACACACACACACACACACACACACACACACACACACACACACACACACACACACACACACACACACACACACACACACACACACACACACACACACACACACACACACAGAGTTCCATCCTTGCTCTTCTCTTTAATGTTCCATAATGGAACACGGCTGCTCTGGCTTGGCCTCCCTGGGCCAGCATATGGCCTTTATGACTGTACTGTTCCCTCCATAGGTCACTGCAGAGTGAAGGAGAGAGAACACTTCAACTGTCATAAAGGTGTACACAGGGCCAGCGCTAAAAATTAGCTTGGCTTTAAACCATCTGTTTTGTGTGGGTGTTTGTGTAGGAGAGGAGAAAAAAAGGGGTGGGGCATGGGCAATGTTAAATGAAGCAATTAATAAAATAATTTTCTACCCGGCAAAGGAGATAACCACTTGGCACGGTACCATCAACCCTTTAACACAGACACCCTTGCCTTCCTGCTACTCATTTCAGTTTAAGGAAGACCAACACCACTGCCCCTAGTGGACCACTAAAAGATAGTGAAAAAGGCGGAAAACAGAGGAGAGAGAGAGGGTTGGAAGAGCCAGGTATTTCTTACTATTTACACTAGAGGGCAGTGTGTAACTGCAGTCTAACTAGACACAGCCCACAAGCGTGCATGCAGACACACACGCACACACACGCACACACACACACACACACACACACACACACACACACACACAAAACACAAAGCAGCCTGCATCACTGAACACAACAAACAAAGCCGGGAGAAACAGCACACACACACACACACATACACACGCACACACGCACACACGCACACAAATACATAAATACAAGCACACACACTGCACACTCATTGTCATTCCTTGCTAACATTCCAGAGAGAGCAGCAGCAGTAGATCTCCAGCTAACTCATAGTATATAGCATTGCAACACTTCTGCTCAGAGATGGGACGAAGCCAGCAGGGGTGTTTTCTCCCAGAGGAGGACAGTGAAACACTGACAGCCATTTAAACACGGTGGGATGGCACTAAATGATTGACACATGTTTTATATGTCTACGTCTGTGAATACGCAGCAAGTTTCACCAATAGCCCTGCATGTGGGTGCTTTCAGTGTTAAGAGTTCCAATCTCTAATCTCTAAACAGAAAAAAAACAACCAGAAGAATGTCGATGACAGAAATGAAGCAAGCATAAAAAGAGACAAAGGCTTACTTTCAAATCAGTGAACTGTAGTGAGTGTTATCAAAGTGTGTGTGAACCAGGTCACGTGCTGACAATGGACATAAAAATGTTTTCTGAGGCCTGCCTCTCATTTTTAAGGGCCTGTCATTCCTCTGAGTCCCAGGAGGAGAAGTGCGTGATATCATTTTTGTAACTGTCCTGTCAGAGATAATCAATGATAATAAAGAGTATAAAACGGTTCCTCTTCTCAATGGGTTTAGTTCAGGAAGAAATGAAAGTTGTTTTTTTTTTCTGGCACAAACATATCTGAGCCTTCTTGAATCTCTTATTTGCAACACTATTTCAGATATGGCAGAAACAGATTTAGCTTTAGACATAACCTGAATTTTTTTCAGTGGTCAAATAAGTCAAATAATATTATCTTACTTCAGTTTCTTTTAAGTTCAATATGTTCAGTACAGTGTGTCCACAAATAACAAACCTGCAATTACCTTTCTGCCCTGAAATCCCTTGGAATCCTACCCAGCAAACTGAAATTTCACCAAACTGCAATGTGACTTTTGACCCATTTGGATAATAAATTAAACATTGCACATTTATATAATCTTGTGTGCTTTTCACTCTCTAGGTTGTCTAAAAAGCCCCACTATGTATAGTCCATACATTTGTGATGCAACCCACCAAAGTGACCCCACAGATCAGACTAACCTTTGATAAATTACTCAGCACAGATGTCTCCCTAATTCACCCTGAACCTGCCATGTGTTGGCTTTGAACAGGTTCTTAAACGACACTTTGATACCCAGTTGCTTGTTCATAAATGTGTAATCAAACCTAATCCCCTTGCTGTGCTTTTTGGTGATGCCCCTGAAGAGCTTCAACTACCTACCATGAAAACACACCACCCTTGAGCTGGGATCCCTGTTTTGGCAACTGCTTTTCCTCAGGGCACGACCAAGTTCTCAAGTATGTGACATACACCGTCTGTTCCGGGGTAAGCCCTTTCTAGTAGGTGACATTCGCATTTACTTTAAGTTCAATTAGATTTGATCTCCTGTAGGCTATGCACTTTACTGTGGTCAGTAAATCGTCTTTTATTTCTCTCACTTTTCACAGAATCTCCTGATGCCTCCGCTCTCCTCTGCTCTACTGCCTTCTTCCCACCTCCCTATCATTATCTCCGTCTACCTTGTATACTCCCCTCTGTCCGACCCCGCTCATCTCCCCCTTACTTGTCATCTCCAGAGGACCGTGATGCAGCAGCACTGGACTTTCCCCGGGAGTAGACGAGCATCATACGGTATCCCTTACATGTACAGCACAGAGATCAGCGCGTCAACAAAGCATCTATGTTTTACTTTCTTTTTTTTGCCAGCCACTATCTTCCTACATAAAGCATATCTCTTTATCAACTTCTTTTCTGCTGAAGGGGCCCAACACCAGGCCTCTCACATACAGATTAGCAAAGCATGGGAGCGGTCATCCTCTTTCACCTCCATTTTTCTCCATAGTCCCTTTGCTATCCCTCATCGCTCTCTCTAACGGCTGCAGCCAATAACAGTAGTGGGGTCACCTGTGTTAATTACCATGCTAGTATAGCTGGGAAGAAGTTCTCCACCTCACATACAGTGCACACAACAGAGGAGGTGAGTAAGCATATGTCACTGAAGCAGTGTGTTTTATGTGTGTATGTGTGTGTGTGCGCATTTGTGTGAAAGCATGAGAATAATTGTTTCAAAGCCGGAGGAGATGGACGAAGTGAGGAAATGTTGAGGGATACCAGGCATGTGAAGGAGAATGGAATGGGAGAAACTTATGGGAAAAAAAAAAACACAGTATCACTGTTATATTACAAATACAAAATACTCTGTGAAATATTGCAAAGCAGAACAATCTGTGGAGGAAAACCTACAGTCTCTTCTTTACCTGCATGGATAAATGTACTGCACAAAACTTGCACAAGCCTGCACTTTCAGCATAGACGGCATCCATTAGTTAACCGTGGAGTGAATGTCAGCTACCTAGGAATGCAGTGTGTGTGGTTTCAGCTCTACGTGAAGTCAATAAATACATGCTATGTCATATTTAAAATGCTGTGTGTGAGAAAGAAGAGAAGAGAAGAGTCTTTTGATGCTGGAAATATACCACCCGTTCCCTCGTTTTTCTCCCTCTTCCCTCTGCCATCCTGTCTGTCTGTCTGTCTGTCTGCCATGCACACTGGGTCTATTTATGGAGAGCAATGTCACTCACGCAACACTGTCACATAGCTCTCTCCCTGGCCTGCTTGCTGCTCATTTATCATTAACATTCTCGACGACCGTGGCACACATGCACACACAAAGATTGCACCAAACATAATCAAACTGTGAGCAATAATTACAACAATACGCAGGAATCATTCATTCATTCATTCATTCATTCATCTTTCATCAGACAGTGATCCTTTTGCTTGATCACATGTCATACACATTTTCTTCACTGTCTAAATCAATTCATTTGCAAAGAATTCAAGCTCTTATCAAAAAAGGAATGTCTAGGTTATGGCAGTATATTTCCCCACCATTCTTTACGACAAAAAGTGAACATGAGGATCGTGGTTGTAGTGTTACTCAAGGACTCACCTTCACAAGACATTAGGTAGTTGAAGGTGTCAACCTTTCCATCACTTCACAGTTATATACTGTCAAATATTTTTTGCCCATAAAGAAATATGATGTTGAATTCAATCCTTCGCTCTTTTACCAAGATGAAGTGTAACTGTTCACTAAGCCTGAACAGGTAATTATTATAGGTTCCAAGTACTACTCTTTTATTTATACACCTTCCTTGATAATAATTTTCTGGATCGGGAAAGATTACTATCTTTTATTCTCAGAGAATAATTTGGGGGGTTCAGGTATTTCAAAACTTCAACATGAAACATAAAAATACTATGTGTGTCAAAGGAATGTGTGTCAGATAAGGCTTGCATGTATGCGTGTTTGCTCACGAGAGGAGAGAAAAATAGAAGTAGTGCAACTGTGTGTGTGTGTGTGTGTGTGTGTGTGTGTGTGTATGTGTGTGTCTATGTGTGACCTCATCAGCCTCTCCGACAGCCTTCAGAGAACAGTGACAGCCAGAGGAATTAGTCAAGCAACACAAACCACAATAAAGAGCGTCTTCCCTTCTACTCCCATATTTCCCTTTATTCTTTACTCTTTCAGCTCTGCCACACTTGCATGCTAACGTATGCAGTGTTTCATATTTGGGGAAACACAACATATCAGGGAAAAATGACAAAGACTGTCAGTACATCTACAGCATCAGGAATTAATGGCCTGAGCATGGACATATGGGGCGGGGCCATAGAGACAGAGAAGGGAACACATCTGGACTGGGATTAGAACAGCTAAAGAGGCTAAAAAGGAGGAGGAGACAGAAGGACAGGCTTAGCGATGTTATGGTCGTAGTGAATTGGGCTATGGTGGGTAGCGGTAAGGGTGGGGAATGGATAAAGTAAATGAGAGTTCTTTTTCTTACTTGAAAGAAACCTGGGGGCATAGGTCCTCCTGGCATGCCATCATTTGGTGGCATGTTGCCCATCACTGGACTGGGGGCAGCGGCTGCACTCTGAAAAAAATGAGACACACTCAGTTTTTCCTTTATTTGGACAAAATGGCAAATCAGCCATCAAGACTGTGCTAAAAAGAAATGTTCCTAGAAATACATATTATTGCTAAAAAACCTTCAAATATTATATCATATATAATATATTGTGTAAATAATATGTGCTGTATTTTAGGACATTAACAAGCAGTCATTTAATATGAGTATTTGACTGGCGAGATCACTCAACCTAATTGAAGCAAGTAGAAGTAGTAGATTTTTCAGAAACGCAACCCAAAATCAACAATTATGCATCAACTTTTTTTGAAGTACAGCAGTCAAGTGAGATGAAGTGTAAGGTTATCGTCAGAAAATAAAAGAACTGTTATTTCCTCCAAATTTTCAAACCCATCACATGGCTGATGACTGGCATTGATGGCTACAGCTTAGCCATGCACACCAAACATTCTCCAGCTGGTGGCTCTTCTGGCGATTCCATCACAGATTCCGAAATGGAAGTGCATAACTACTGAGGAACATTAAATCATGCCATTCAGGCACTTTTTGCAATCTCAAGGTATCTGCATTCAGTGAAGTGGATTGAAGAACTACAGTATTTATATCAAGACAAAATAGTCTTCAATATTAGGTAGCGAACAAGCAATCCACAAGATTTTTCAAAAATGACTGTCAGTCTTGATGGGTTTTCTGTCACCTTTTCCTTCAGTTTGATTGGTTGTTGGTCTTGTCCGTTATGAGGTACAGGGCTGGTCTGTGGCTGTTGTTCATGCCCACTGTAAATGTGAAACGATCTTAGGGTGTCCAGGTCATTTTCCTTGATGATTTGGTCAGGTGATTCGAAACAACATAGACGTATTACAAGAAATGGAAATGGCGTAAAAGGGATCCTTCAATTATATCTTTCAAAGCTGACCAGTAACGACCCTGCTGGTGGACTTGCAAGAAGTCACAAGATAACATGAAAATTAATTTTACAAGGCTGTTGTTGGCAGTTATTGATGCCAAAAGTGGCTCAGCCAATTAGTAGCAGTTTCAGCATGAACTGAAGTGACTCGGTATCAGTGAAATCAAAACCCATGGCAGTAAACGAAGACCAAAACATGGCACTTAAGGCCTTTCTCAATGATAAAGGTATTTTCACACTTCTCAGAACTGGTTTTTGCACCTGATGGTCTGAAGTTAGACAGTGCAAATTTTTCTCAAGTTCCTACACCTCAACAAAATTGTTTTCACAGGGTCCTGCAAAGACGGTTGTGTGAAAAACCATCTGCTTGGTAAAATGGTGAGCACCACATGAGGAAAAACTTGTTCTTGTCCTCTAAATTCATGTTTTCACATGCCGGAAACTTTTTATCCCAATTTCACAACAACTATCTCGAACAGCGGTAAAAAATTGAAATCCCTGGACCCTTCACAAAATCTTATTCTTATCTTATCTTATCAGATCTATCTAAAATTCTAGGCTGTGAAAAATGTCTGTGTGAGTCAATTCCATGGTTTGGCCACAATGGAAGTTTGTTTCAATGCACGCATGGGCTGAGAATATTCAATCCTTGATGGAGGTAGTCGATGAGAGACAACAGTCAGTTAATCAAAACACAAAAAGAGGAATGGAAGTGAGCAAGAAGATCTCGTCAAGAGGGTATGCATACAATGTCATCTCATTTTTGAACGTCACCTATTCCGATCAACCCAGACAGCTATGGCATATCCTTTATGAGAAGCAGCTACATTACAAAATGTCAATTACACAATCTTGCTGTTTTCAGATCTGTCCCTATTTGCTTTTTTTTCCCCAAACCTTATAGAGAATTTCTCTGCAAGTGTAACATTTGAAACCGTAACATCAAAATTCAATTCCTCTTTAAAATGTAAAACATTTCTAGCAGGTTTATCTCCTGAAGCAGACGCTGTACATCAAAGTCAATCAACAAGTCTTTTCAGTTTTCTTACAATACCTATTAAAGCAGTCAACCAGTGACTTAATCTGACGATAGTATTACACTTTTGCAACATCTTATGTTTGTTTGTTTGTTTTAAAATATGTGAATTTTCCAATAAAAAAGAACCACATCAATTCATTTTCATAATTTACATGGCAAAAGTTAAAATTAATCATCAGGCCAAACCTATGTAGCTTATTTAATTTTTTTTAGTCCCTCTGGATAGTGGTCTACAATAGGAAAAACCTAAATCAATACAATGATCTCGATTTTTTTAAACAAGCCTCTATGACTTTGTGCAACCCCAGTTTCAATGTGGCATTTTCTCTCAATTATAATCATTTTCAAACATGAGGGAGAAGACAGATGTGACACTAGCTGCTCTGCTTTTCTTTTGAGGCGGTGAAGCTAACAGCATTAGGTCATGACTGCTTTGTCAGAGCTTGACATTTATACATGGAGCGAGCTATGAGGGGGGAAGCATGAAAAAGTTACACAAACAAAACCATTTTAAATCTAAATGTGCATTTAACCCATTTCCAGACAGGCTACATAAAACCTTCAATACTGACAATCATCCTGCATCACTTCAGTCATCAATCAATTTTTCCCACACCAAGAAAAGCCTTTTAACATCTAAATCTATAAACAATCAAAATCAGGGTTGTGATAATGTCATCTTCTTGAAATAATTGCCTAAGTCATTTTCTGAATTGTTTTTTCAACTCCTTATTCAAGATATGGCTCAGTTTTTTACGTTTTCTGAAAAGCTTGACAAAATTACTTTGGCAATTATTTCAAGAAGGCGATGATACATAAAACTTGCTTTTTGGAACTAAAACATATCATGTTTCCACTTGGGCAGGAAAATAATTTGTCGGATACAAGTTGTATGTTTGTTCCCAGCATAATGAAGAATAATTTGATGCTATTTAAAAGGCTTTAGAAAATAAATCTCACAAGCTAGTACTGACCTGAACTTAAATGTTTAATGTGAAACAAAAATCAATTTTCTTGAAAAAATATCTATGTAAATTCTGCAACCATTACATTCAATTCCTTGTCATAACAAAAAAATGTAGGCTTTCAACGTTGTCATTGAAAATATTTTGCCCTGGTTACTAATCAGTATTAGAATCAGCTTTATTGGCCTTTTATCTTCGCACATACGAGAAATTTGGCTCCAGTTTAAGTGCACAGGACTTCTGGGGTGATAGGGTTGAAGCTGAGCTGAAGTTCATGAACAGGAACCATCCATAAGTCCTTGGGGAGTCTTAGTGTTGGAGGATGTAGTGCAGAGGCATGTTAACTATCCTCTCTTGACCAGTTTGCTCTATAGGCAGGAGGGGATCTGCAATGTCATTGCATTGTCATCACTGGAAGGTGACACAGGATCTGGGCCTGGAGACGTCCTGATTCTGTTTCCTTAAGACTCATTTATGATCACCATATGTTAATAAATAGGTATGTTTATTTCAAACGTAGTCCAACATCACTGCCAACATACTTCTGATGTATACTTTATGTTGTCATGGTTTTTAAGCAATACATCCAATAGATGGCAGTGTAGAGTTCACTTCCAAGGTCTGACTTCCGCATACCGATACAGCCAACACAAAGACACAAAAAGAGGCAGTGCAGTAGACGGCAGTGGTCTATGCGGCCATGTAATACATCGTAGCATATGGAGAAAGAATTCTTCTCGCTGGTTCTACTGAAACAATTTTGTTTTCTTGGTCTCTCTTCCTTTCGCTGCTCACACTTGACCATTCTACACAACACTGCCCCCCCAACTTCCAGTGGTACTGCTCCGGATGCTGCATTTGAATACGTACCCTCAAGCTCCTCAAAAATGTACAGAATTATGCATGAAATGGACATCCATATTCACATTTAAAATTGAACATAAATGAGTCCTTAAAAGCTGGCATGGATTCACTTCACAGGTCGTGAATGATAGTGGCGTGTCAGTTGGGAGGAGTCGGGAAGGATGAAGGGGTGTTGGAGGCTGTATCGAGACAGACATGGAGGGTGTGAATGTATTTTCTAACCTACAATAGAATTAATTCAGCTCGTCAGCTATTTTATGACTTTTGATTGTGGGGGAAGTCTCCTGTAGCTGCTGATGTGTTGCAGGCCGCTCCACAATGAGGCAGGGTCGTTGACTGAAAGCCCGTTTTTCCGCTTTGCAGGGTAGCACCTCTTTGCCACTTTGATCTCCTTTGTCAGTGAGTTTATACTCTGGTTGTACAGGACTCTGTCCCTACTTCGGGATGCCTTCTCCTTGGCCTGGTGAAGCTGCTGGAATTTTGAGGTGACCTAGGGTTAATTGCTGTTGTATGTGCAGAAGTAATTAGGCTGCACACGTGTCTTCAAAAAAGCTGATGCAAGGTGTCACAGTGCCGGCTAGTTCATCAAGGTCTGTGGTTTCAGCCTCAAAAACACTCCAGTCAGTGCAGTCAAAGCAGGCCTTTAGCTCCAGCTTTGCCTCGGTGGCATCTCCTCACAGTCATCACCACAGGCTTAGCAGATTTTAATTTCTGCCAGTGAGTAAGGACAGGATGAACCATGCAGTGATCAGAGAGCCCCAAGGCTGCACATGGGACAGAGCAACAGGCATCCTTTAAAATTGTGTACCAGTGGTCCAGGGTGTTTGTATCCTTGGTCGGACACTGAACATGCTGACTGTACTTTGGGAGTATTTTGGCTGAGGTATGCTGTGTTCCCCAAGAATGGGAAAAGAAATACATCAATTACATAAGAATTATATCTAAATAAGTAAAACAAGATATCTACTATGAAGTTTTTCAGCCTGGACATGAAAATTCATATCAGCATTTTCAATATTATAACATCTATGAAATGATATCCATTTCACAATAAACCTTGTGCACTAATAAGTTGCTAGTTTGCATTCAAAAATATCTGTGATTCCTGAAAGAATCACACTAACAGTCCCGATATGTAAAAATTCACTCGAACACACAGTCCTCACATCCTGCCCCTCCCCCACAGTAACTAGTGGTTCATTCAGTTCCACTGTAAACAATCCTTCTATCCTTTGATTGAGCCACACAGCCGAGACACTAACAGGCTCAAGAGCCATGAGGCAGACACACGCACAGGCACACCACGCACACACACACACTTATTCGATAAAAGGGTGTGAATCTGAGGGACTCTGAACGTGACATTACAGTCCCTTTCACGCGCAAATTCTAGTCAACACATAGAAAATTACTGCCTGAGATAGACTGGTGTTTCTCTGTCAAACGTGCAGTACCAACCAAGCAATCGGCAATCGTCTGTCCACAACATTTTTCTTTTTTTTTGTTTTTAGGGGGGGGGGGGGGGGGGCAAGAGTGGTGATATTATTAAA
>CAAKHD010013852.1:249599-265948 GCA_901007705.1 Fistularia tabacaria
CCACGCCTCCTCTCTTCCTCATTTTTTTTTTTTTTTTGTTGTTGGGGGGGGGGGGGGGGGGGGGGGCATGAATGAGGCAGATCATGAACAAACAACATGAAGCTGAAATTGTTGACAGCACAGAACCGAAATGTTCAAAACTTTTCTTCATGATCATTTGTATAATCACATATGTCAATTACAAAAAAAAACGGTCAGACTGCACTGTACCCTTGTGTCATGGTGGTAACACAATTTAATCAGCGAATTGTGAAAAAAATTGAAAGGAAACAAAGATATTCTAGTCAAGCTTGCCTTTGAACTTTAATATTTGTGATTCTAAAGTATTGCTGCTTTCGACCGGTCGGTCTTGAACTCAAATGTGATTCCATTGTGGAATAAATGTTTTGATTTACATTAATTTTGTGAGTTCAACAAATTTCCAAAAAGGTATAGAAAGACCTAATATTGAACAAATTATTTATCGAAATTATATCAGCGAGTTGAGTGAACTGGCCATTGTGCAATAGTCATTAAAACGCCCACAGACTCCCTTTGAATTTATTATTTCGTACTTAGTTTTTAGTACTTAGTTTTTTCGTCTTTCGTACAATGGACAGCAAAGAAACACATGTCCATACTGTGCACATGGCAATTTGAAAATTCTGAATTTTTTAATCTTGAATCTGAAACCTGAAACTGCGCATGTGTAAATGGGAGAGTATTTCAGATCATGATCAATTTACTGTGGCTTACGAATGACCTTGCATGCGAGATTGGCAGTATGAAGAAAGGAGGAATGGATTTGATACAAAATTATCAACACTGGATGACTTAGGACCTTGCTTAATTTAACCTAGACTAAAAATTGTCAGCATCATGCAACAATGGCAACTCAGAAAACACTGATCTCTCCAGGAAAGCACAAGTGCAGGAACACTAATTCAAACAAACAGTACATAGCTGTAGCATGTCTGGAAGTGTTATCTAACTGAGGGATCAGTGGCAATACAGAGAAAGTAAAAGTGTGAGAGCAAGGGGATGAAAATGAGGAGAGAATACCAGATATGGGCAGTTGAACAGCATGAGATCTTAGGGAGGGAAGGATGAGCGCATAGAAGTATGTGTGATTTTTCTGTGTGTGCATTTTGCAGCGTTAAGCCACTGCAGTGAGGAAACACATTTATAGGCATCTTTAAAGGGTAGTTTGAGGGTCAAAATTTTAGTTTAAGGCTCATACAAGACTAGGGTCAGATTAGGTGAACAGTTGGGAGTTGGATGTTAGGTTGAGGTTAGACTTAAAATGCAAGAAATAAGGCCCAAGAAATTCTTCACAAAGGTAGCCATACAACTAGTGTGTGTGTGTGTGTGTGTGTGTGTGTGTCTGCGCACATGCAAACGTGCATGTGTGTAAGCGTGTGCGGCTGCCTGCCTCAGCCAGCCAACGAGGCTCCACAGTACTCAGGTGAAGCAGCAGCAAAAGGCCCCTTCTCCTAGTTGCTATGACAACCCCGACCTCAGCTCCTGCTCTCCAGTGCCCATTAAAACCCTCAGGCCGTCAATCATCAGCATGGCCAGGGAGCAGAGGGAGAGAGTCAGTGTGAGGAGTGAGGGAGAGGGCGAGAGAGAGAAAAACATGAGAGAGAAAGACGAAGGGAGAAAAAGAAACTGAGATGGAGTTTAGATGGAGCTTAGCTGCCCTGTTTGCTGCTGCTACCTGCTTCTGGCTCTCACTGCATGCAAACCTGATACACAATACCTGCACAATGTTCATTTTGCTCATACTCTACTCCAAATCACACTGAAAATCTTCCTTAAATAAAAGATGCATTTCAAGACATTATTCGTTTTACACTTGCTATTTTCATTCAAAGAACACTCCCTAAGTGAAGCTCCTGCTTGATCCTACTCTCATTACAGTATTTTCTGTCTTATGTCAGCATTCATCTGAGCTTCCTCCCTCGTATTGGAGATCATTAAAGATTGTAAAATCAAAACCGTTCTGACTATATGTATTTTAATTCACTATGCCCTCTGTGGTATGTCTGGTTTGTGACATTTTAGTTGTTGAAACAACATTTGCTTAGGTAAGTATTACTTTGGTTTCCTGGGGAAAACATAATTTTCAACAAAAAAGCCAGAAGCCTTTTAATGGTAGTTCAAAAGCTAATAATAATTCCATAATTTGAAATACAATATTAATATGAAACAAGACATATTGAGTTCGTCCTGTAATAAAAACATCTGTCCAATACAAAACATAAGAAGAAAGCTCGATTTGTTGTTCAATGACACCGAGCATGAGCCAAACACACTAAATGAAGGACCAAGGCCGTTTAGACTAAAATAAACAGCACACACTTACATTTCCTATCGAGACAAAAACCTGTCTCAGGCTCAAACTGCTGACCATTCTTTCATTTTAAGAATATTAAAGCTGCGACTAACTCTAAATTTATGGCCAATTAATCCGCTGATTATTTTCCCACTCGATGGGCTAATTGATAAGTGCATAAAACAGCAGAAAATGGTTGAAAAAAAATCTACATTGTTGGCAATTAAGAATTGTAACTTGGTTTCTTGAAAAGCAAGCGATCAATTATCAAAGTGTGACTGTGAATGGAAAATTAACTAAACAACAGCATCAATCAATTGGCGACAAAGTAATAAAAGGTAAAGTACTTGCTACTCAATAGGTGATAGGGCATTGATATAGACATGAAAGCTGTTTATAAGGTAACTACTTCATTCTTTATTCTTTCTGGTAAAAAGGAAACATTGCCCATCGCTAAATTAAGGATATGTATTTAATCTGCTTGTGATTTGCTTCAGATCTGCTGGTGAGCTGGAAGGCCCACAGACAGTGAATGAGTGTCTGTATCTGTCCAGTGATCAGACCTCAGCTTCCAGGGGGTAATGGATCTGCTGTTATCTGGGCCCAGACAAGCAGACCAACACACTACTACCTGCTGGCCACAACAACACTGATACTGACCTGTTAGTGGTTGTGCGACTGTGTGTTTGCGAGCCTATGTCTCTCTCAGATTGTGACAGATAAGTCCGACCTTTCTGGCTCTACTGCTGTCTTTGGCAGCACAAACACACATATTAAACACACACAGGAAATAAAAGTTCATAACAGAGTTCTGTAGGCTCTGAACCCAAAGTTCACACAAACAGACACACACTAAGTCAAGCGCAAGCCACCTACTCGTATATGCCTACATCTTTCAATCAGGTGGTCTTAGTGGCTCTCCTAATTTTCGAGCTTCCACCTTTAAAAAAGGTTTTGTCTTTGCTCTAAATTGGAAAAAGAGTGGATTCATCAATTAAAACTGATGTAGGTTGAATGTATGTGTTTACTTTTAATACTGCCCCTTGCGTGAGTGTGCCTGTGTGTGTTTCTGTCCAGTAGCATGAGTAGTTTGGAGATTGACTAGAGGACAAACTGCTTGTCCCATCTGGTGTTCAATAAGCATCTGTATAAAACACATAACTGAACGAGGAATTTCCTTACCCATCACTCCTGTCATCACCATCACCCCTCCATACCAAACCCTCCCATAAATCTTTCTGTCACAACCCTCCTTCACCAGTTTCTCTCTAAGCTTCAAGTACTAAAATAAGTCTCTCAGTCGGTGCTGTAAAGATTAGCAGAGAGACATGAGTGTGTTAGCAGGTCTGTGACCATACACACTGGACCCATGCATGAAAGAAAGAAAGCTTCCAACAATGACCTTGAAGCCAGGATACCTTAAGTGAAACTGGTTTGCAGCTAAATGTGTTCACACAAACACACATATGTTGATGCATGAATAGTGTAGGCAGCTGTTATATCAATCAGCTGAATTAATTACCGGTAAACAAATCTGTTAGGGATCCCCCCGTAGAACAGACGCAAATACAAACGCTTGCTCATTCTACACCTCACCTCCATCTCACAAGCATCTTCTCCCAGCATCCCAGTCCCAGGAGTCTGAAGCAACCTTCCAGCAATTTAGACACTATTCTGGGCAAACCAACCAACGGGAATCCGTACTCACAACCCCAACATCACACACTCTAGAGTAGAGACGTCAGGATCAAATATGCAATCTGAAGCATGAAAGTATCTCTGACATGAAACGAAAAAACAAACAAACAAAAACACAAAGGCAGAAAAAGACAATTTGGCCAGTTAGTTTCTAGGTCTGACAATATTATCATTGAAACTGGAGAACGACAGACAGGATGAAGAGGGGGTCACACAACATGGACTTTATAAGGATAAAAAGTAAAGACAAGGCATTTAGGTTTCAGCGTTATTCTATTTCCGGTCAACTGACTTGATTGCTAAAATCTGATATTTGCAAATAAAAGACACAAAAGAGGGCCTTGCTGATTACGATGTTGGAAAAAAAAAGAAAAGAAAATTATCGCCATTAATATTAAAATTAAGGACACGTTGACTTTTAATGGAAAATTCCAACATTTTATGGAAGTAACCAGCTAAAAGGAATAACTTAAATCTAATGTTAGCGCTTGGTAAATTTAGGTGGTATACACATACATAAACTAGGTAAGAAAGTTTTTGATGTTAAGCCATTTAATGTCTGCCTTTCTGATACAAAATTATTCAACAACATAAGTGCACACAAACCGAGAGGTGTCTATTGGAGGTGTCAGTAGATAATGACCAAAGGTTGGTGATGGCCTGCTGCTCACTCTGGTGACCCTTTCTAACATAGGTCCCCCCTGCTGGCACTGCACTTTAATTACACACACACACCCACACACACATAAACAAACACATGAGCACATACAGATGGAAAACCCCCTGCCCCTTCAGCCCTTGGCCTTTTACTCCATCATTAGGCACTTGGTGTTGGATGGAAATCCACAGGAGAACCAGAGGACAGGGTGTTAAGATGGGACTCATATGAGGGTATGTATGCGGGTGTGCACTGGCGCGCGCACGCGCGCGCACACACACACACACACACACACACACACACACACACACACACACACACACACACACACACTCAAATGAGTAAGGCAGACTTGTACTAAAAGCTATATGCCTAATTGAAGATCATTAATGCTGCTAATTAGGGAATTATAGGATGCTTGGAGACAAAGAGCCTAATGTGAAGAATTACAGTCGAAGAATAAAAAGGTGTGTGTCTGTGTGTGTGTTTGTGTGTGTATGTGTGTACGAGTGGTTGAGAAAGGGAAGAACCAGCAAAGAGAGTGAGGGCAAATGATTTTATCATGCTCTATCTCCCTGCTGTTCTCTAAAAAAACAAAGCAGTGTCACGCTATCAAAAGTGGCTCTTTTTCAGAGTCCAGGTGCAAAGGTTTTTTTTTCAGCACATCTCTGCAGGTCAGATTGGAATGCCATCAGGATGAAAAAGACAGGCCATCAAATCATATGAAATCATATGCGTCAAAAGTGACACAAAAATACACAGGAGGCTCTATAAACCAACCTTAAATATACCATATATATCTGTATAACTACAGTGGTGTTTCTTCTAGATAAGGCCTAAAACACCTGCAGAAAGTGGAAGGTTCTCATATGCTCTAAATGTTTTTAAATGAAACAACGGGAATGTATTTTATTAGTATCCCTGTTGCAGAAATATCCAGCTCTCATACAAAGAGATGCATATAAAAGAAGAACTCTACGGTTATCTTCTGCTACTTACAAGAAAAAAAATCATGCACCAAAAATATCAATAAAATATTGCAATTTCCAACTAAAAGAAAGATTCACTATTCTGAGCAACAAAAAAGAAGAAAAAGCACATAGTCTCCTCCACTGCATTCACAGTTGCTATACTCTTTGTACCTACAAATTTAAAACGACAGGAAAAAAAAAATCAACAGGTTAACAGCTACTGTCTAGGGTGAACAGGATACAATACCCACACCCCAATATAAAAGCACACTGATGCAGAGAACATTGATAGCCAGTGAAAAAAAGGTGGAACTACAAAAAGGTATGAAATAATTAATTGGTCAATAAATATCTTCTCATAGAGTGTGGTGAATGTTTCTGCCGATGCATTCACACGCACACACACGCAAATACAGTATTTGTGCAAGTATAGGTAGGCACGAACTACATACAATGACATTTAGCAAGCAATATGCAATAGAATTTACATGTAGAGGTATATGTTCTTATGGTCTGCAAACAAATTATTTCAAATATGGCATATTTTTAAATGCCTTGCTGATTTTATTCACAAAATGTTTCTCACTGACTATTTGTATTTTCCATACACTGAATTTTCGACATTTCATTGTTCTAAAGATCTCTTGAAAGATTCAAAATGAATTAGCCACAATTCAATACAACATTGTTTAACACAGTTTTTATCACAGCCACAGGCTCGAAGAGCGCTTTAAGATCTTCAAACATGTAGGATTAATCATTACTTAATAACATGACTTAGTCATATAAACTTACTGTATGGCTGCTAAAGCTGCTAAGATAGGCTATCTAGGTGTTTTTAACATAATTATTTTCAGGCAGAAAGCTCCTGTCCATTAATTATGTTGTGGTTTATAAAACCTACAAACTTACTTTCACACTTGCTACTGTTAAATGTGTTGTAGCTCAAACTTTGCCAAGGTTTAATAATATAACATAACACTTTATCAGCCAGACCTCCTACAGGACTATTAAAAATGAAAAGAGTCTCTGGCAACCTTGTTAGCAATATCTACCTCCTCCTTATTCTTTGGCATTCTTTCATATTCCCTTGCTCACTTCTTTTTTTTTTCATTTCTCCTGCTCCCACAACTGGATTTTATTTCTGCAGAGCTGAAAAAGGTGCCAGATGAAAAGGAGAAGGAAGCTGCGGTGCTGTATAGTGTGAACATTAAAAATGGAAAGCGAGAGGCGCCATGGAACTACAGTCTGGCGATACAAATTCCATTGTGCCTGAAGCAACAACATGGTGGACCTCAAAGCTGAAGTCAGACATCTTGGCTTGAAACACTTTAAGCATTACCATATATTATCCTGCATAATGTAGTAATAATGAAAATGATATACACTGTACTCAAGATGTGGGATTACAGAAATATTGAGCTCAATCTATTACTAAAGGTTTTTGGTTTTAAGGACTTCTGAGACACTTGACCAGCTAACACCCTCAACATTTGAGATTCAGACCACATTCTACCATCCGGAAAAAGATGCGTTTGTGAATTTGGCACTTTAATGTTTAGCCACAACCAGAAACAGACCACACATTTAAAACCATTTCATGCCAGACTCATCCACTCACCCCACCCCATTCCTACTTTGTGTGTGTGTGTGTGTGTGTGTGTGTGTGTGTGTGTGTGTGTGTGTGTGTGTGTGTGTGTGTGTGTGTGTGTGTGCGCGCGTGTGTGTGCGTGTGTGTCTGGCCAGGCAGGAAGAGGCATTCCCATAGGGACAGTCCTCCAGAGTACCAGACATTGGGGGGTTGGGTGTGTGACACGCACACACACATACAGACATGCACAACTAATTTCCATTTCATATCCCAGAGGCACCATCATGTGGACCACCTCCACCTTAGAAGGCCAAGCCAAAGCAATCAGACTGAAATGTTTTTAAAAATGTAGAAATTCACTTGAACCTTTCACACTTTAAGTAATAACAATGTTTTCTGAATGAGAGGAAACATTTAATTTTGTTTCATTATGCAGCGTTCCTTTTATATTGTGAAAATGACTGAAATACGATATTCACAAGCTGTAATTAGAATTCATGCAATTTTCACTTTTACCTCTTCAAGATCATCTTCTCATGCATCACTTAATATGTTAAATACTTACATATATAATTTTACTTAATGTTAATGCTTTGACAAATTATTGATAACCTTTTTTACTTTTACTTTTTGCACCATGTGTCTTACAGAAATGCTATTTCAATGCTCTGTACGTGTTAACATATAATAAAGTTGACTTTGACTAATCAGGTACATTGAGATTTTAATAGGGATAAAACTAGAAACATCACCTCCTCCTAATTCAAATTATCATCAACATCATCACTATTATTAGCATTATTCATACGTTTAATTTTTATTCTTTTATCGTTATTAATTCATTCTTTTTTGTTGTGTATCCTGCACACAGGGTCAGGTGGGTGCTGGAGCTAATCGCAGCTAGCTGACATTGAGTGGGAAGAAGGGTTTAACCTGGGCCGGTCACCAACCAATCACAGGATCACATGTTGAGACATACATCCATTCACTCTCTCATTCACACCTCTAAATCGCTTAATAGTCTTCAGTTAACCTACTGCATTTTTTCGGATTGTTGGAGGAAACCAGAGATCCTGGAAAAAAAATACACTGGGAGAACATGAGGACTTTACACAGAAAAGCCCCAGTTGGAGTCAAACCTGGAGTATTTTTGCTGTGAGGCGGGGTGCTAATCACTGCAGTTCCATGCTGCCAATTAATAAAAATAATAGTAATAGTATATGTGTAGTAGTGGTCATAATGATCATTATCGTCATCGTCATCACCATCCCCATCACAAAAAAGAATATTTAATAAAAACAGTTAATCATCATTACCACATCATGTTTTAAGAATCAGTCCAAAAAACTAAATGTTTGATTTTGAAGATTTCTTGGTGACAGTTTTAACTCCTGATTCTGATACCGACTCACCTCAAGACTCCAGTGGGCAAAGCAGTTGGAGTGACCAATCCCAGCCCAACAAAATTGTTCACATTTTCAACCAAGTTCACCCCTATCAGCTGTCCTGATGCAGGCCCTGAGGTTAGTTGGGTTTGAGCCTTAAAACCCACTGGCCTTGAGCGCCAGGCAGCCAAACAACACCTAACTCTGTCTCATGCCAGACAGGGGAAGGAGGAAGGGGGGGGCAGCAAACCGCATTCCCAAGACAATGGATGGTCTGTGAGACTTGCTGAAACCCTGAGGACCAAGGGGCATAAGGCATGCTGGAGGAAGAGGGGAAAATATTGGAAGTAACTTAGCAAGAAAGATATCAGCAAAAGGAAAAGAAATGGGAAAATAAAGAAAAAAGTTGGACAGAGACATATAAACAGGAAGTGATGAACTGCAATGGGAAGAGCAGCAGTAGAGTAAATAGGAAATACAAATAAATGCACTTACATTATAGAATGTGTGAATGTTGTGAAAGGCATCTGTTGCTAGCCTAGTAGTTTGTTTTAGACTACAAACACAACAACTTTTAAAATGGCACAGCCACTATTCAAAGCTTCACATGATGCCAGGAGCTCCAAGACAAAGAGATACAACCCAAAAGGACGGACTGGGTGGGGGTCAGATGAGATGATAATGGGACAAATGAGATTGAGAACAAGGCTATGACCTATCATTGTGGGTTGACCTGCATTACAGACATAATTTTTGGAGCATACTTAAAGTATACTTCAAAATGATCTTCTAAATGCTGCATATATATGAATTGGGTAAGGGTTTATCTTTCTGCTGTACATCCGTTTCAGTGTTCAGTGACTTCTTTCCACTACCAGAGGTTATTGTGGTGATACGTATAATATGCTGTTTGGTTTTTAATTAATAATCGCATGTTTTGACATGGAATTATAATTCCAGTCACGTAGATCCAATACAATAAAAGGAAAACCAATTTTGATATGATCCCTTGGCATTTTCCCATACCTACAGGCTGAGCTTTCATTATCCCAATGCAAAAAGAGCAGATCTTTTTGGACATGGCCATCTTGCTTTTTAAACTATACAAACCATCTCTTTGATAGTCCTAGGGTGACACTGGAAGGTGTAAAACCAGCTGACCTATGTGTGGCCAGTACTCAGGTTTTCTGGTGCTGAGGTCTCCATGCTTTAGTAGGCTGTGCAAATTTCTACAAATGTTTCTGTTGTTGGAAGTGGCTACCTGTTTCAACTGCAGTGTGAAGTCAATGAGTTTATCATCATAATTTAGCAAAAACTTTCATATCATTTCATTGCAAAAATATTGCTTGTTGAGGAACAACCAAGATGGCAAAACCACTACAGCAAAGATTAGACGGAAGAAGAGAAAAAAAGGTTTGTCGCTGTTTCCTCACACTGTAAATTTTGTTATGTCGATGAGAGCATGGCTAAATTATTACCACCCCTAATGAAATCATCCAGGTTATCAGTTGCACAAAATTATCAACCCCCAAGCTCCAAAAATGACCCTGAAATAGGTCCAGGGAAAGTTGCCTATACAATGAGATCTGATATTAATGTGCCCTATTTGCATTCTTCCCTCAGTTTTGGTTGCCAAGCAGCGAGGCTCATAGCTTGCCATAGCTTGTTGTCAGAGACTGTGGCATCAGGGAGGTGCTCTTTCAGGGATGATTTTAACTTTGATTTCAGTGACACCGGCCTTTCATCTAACACACAAGACAAGACAGGGAGCAGAAAGCATTTCCCATCCAGCTATTCAGGGGTCAAAGAGCCAACACTTCCTGGATTGGCCCCACACTGTCATTAGGATGGAGGTTGACAAATATTTACACTGGAAAAGCCAGGGATAGCAGAGGAGGTTAAGATTTTCAGAGAGTACCTCACTTTCTCTTAACACAACCACACATGTAGGCAGACGAACTCTCACCAGTGTCAGCATCAATAAATAAATAGAGGCTGACAGAAATATCCACAGCATAGCTGCTGCCCGGATAACACAGCAGTGGCACGCACAGAAAGACCCTGAGAGGGGACAGTACACACACGCAGACTCACACGCACACATTAAGAGAATGAAGCATGAAGATAAAGGCAGGGAGTGGCAGCAACAGCAGAATAGGGAAATGGCAAAAGCGACTTGAAGATGAACAGAAAAAAGAGAAAAAATAGAGATTTGTAGAAAGAGAAAGAAGATTCTTTTATCTTCAGGAGCAAGACTTCATAGCAATGGTGACGCATGCTTAGGATTAACTCCAATTTGCAGGAAGCGGGGGCATTTAATTTACACCTAATTCTTCTTTCCCTCCACCTAAATCAAGTCAGACTTGTTTCCCAAACCCTCTCTTTGTCAACTCTTCAGTCCAATGGACTGGCCAGCCTCAATTGTGCAGCTTTCACACAGACCCCCCCCCACACACACACACACACACTTTTTTTGTCTCTCTTCAATCCTTCCATCATTCTGTCTCAACTTGTGATTCTGATTTAGATGTAGCCTCCTCTCATTCACCAATCTTCCTGTTCCTGTCGTCTTTTCAATTTCTCTCTATTTCCATGTGAATGTGTGTTTGCATGCTTGTCTGTGTGAATGTGTGCGCACGTGTCTATGTTAACAGTGTGCAAGTACATCCACACATACATAATCTAAAAGCCATACACACAGCATACAGCTTGGAGATCATATTCATAGCCACACATGCTTCCTCTCTTCAGTGATTAGTCTAAATATGCCAGTGATCGCAGGAAGGCAGAATGATACACACACACATACACCCACCATCGTCTCTCCTGCTCCAAAACACATTCTTTTCATTTTGCTACATCAACTACATCAGCGATCTGCTCACTCTCTGTCACAACCAAGGCCTTTGTAAAAGCTAATATGTCAAACATCAGTTCACATCTGTACAAATGAAAAGTGTTGTCTACTGGTACAAATGAGGGCAAATTACCAAAATTTCATTATTAATAAGTTGAGGATTTAATGAGATATGTTGCTAATTCTCCAAGGTAACTATTTTGCACGGACAATGTTGCTGCTCGGTGTATTTGTACACACAGGGATACTTTGGATCTCAGTAGGGCATAGTCGAGAGATAAGACATTAATTTAAGAAAATATAGGTCTGGTGAAGTTAGACCACAGTATATATGTAAGTATTCTACAAGATATTTAACATTCAATCGAACGCTTGTAATCCTTCTAACTACACATATGTATGAGGCCACCTTTTCTACACACGCAATCAGATCAGATCAACAAATCCAAAAACAGGTAAGAGTTTGACAAGAATACCACAGATCTCAAAAACAAAATCTAATTTCTCTATCAACACAAAGACACAGTTTATAATGGCTACTTTGCAATAAATCTATCACTGAATATTGATATTTTGCTGTTTTTGTTTGAAATAAATGTAATGCAAAACACTTTTGGATAAATCGAACACTGATATGACAAAGCACTTTAAGCTTTTATTTTTCTGTCTTCATTGATCCTTGTTTAATAGGCATTGATCAAAATACTTCAAACCAGCTGTTTTATTGTAAAAGCTTTGTGCATCACTGCCATACACACTCTTAGAGTGTGAGAAAATCACATTGATCTCAAGATATTGATACTTGTTTCTTGGCCATGACACTGGTGCATGTAGCAGACTGCATCATGTGCCCCTGTCATCCACAGGAATAAGGGCATGAAAGTATCTGTGCTACGGGAATACGCGTCTGTTGAGAGTTTGTTCATTTTCACCAGAGCTCGACGAAAAGTTTGCATCAAAGGTTTCCTCAGCAGACTGATCTGCTGATTACATTTTTTGATTGATCAATCAGTCATGCTATTATCTGCCCATTGTAATACACACAAAATTGCTTGTTAATCAGCCACCAGTCTGAGCCATGAGTTTATTCATGTTACAGTCATGTATGAAAAGAAAAGCCATTTCTTAGAAGTGAAACAAAAGAAGGCTGACTTAAAATAATCTTTTCTACAGACAAGGACATTTTTCTACTTGATGACAATTTGCTAAAACTGTGGCATATCTTCTTATTATGTCCCTTTGGGCTTTTCCCTTCAGGGGTCGCTACAGTGAATCAACCGTTTCCATCGAACCCTATTTTCTGTATCCTCCTCTCTTACGCCAGCCAACTTCATATCCTCTCTCACTATGTCCACAAATCTTCTCTTTGGTCTTCCTCTAGACCTCCTGCCTGGCATCTCCAATTCCAGCATCCATCTACCAATATATTCTCTATCCCCCCTCTGTACATGACCGAACCCTCTCAGTCTGGCTTCTCTGACCTTCTCTCCAAAACATCTAACATGTGCTGTCCCTCAGATGGACTCATTCCTGATCCTATCCAGTCTCGTCACTCTCAAAGAGAACCTCAACATCTTGATCTCTGCGACGTCCAGCTCTGCCTCCTTGTGACATATATGATTCGCAAAAATTACATTTGGGTTATAAAAGGAAACACCAAAAAACTGATACAGCCCACAATGTGTGCAGTGATGTCACTTTCTCTAACAATTCAATTAATGTCAATACTTTCATGCTTGAGTGACAAACAGTTTTAGTGTCTTTTCCTCAAGAAATCATTTGAAATCGAAGGGAATAATGGGGTTCACAAGTACACACAGTGAGCATGAACGTGCCTTCATACACACACACACATATATGTATACGCACACACACACACACATATATATATATACACGCACACACACACACATATATATATATATATATAGACAGACAGACAGACAGACAGACAGACAGATATACCAGCGGAACGATTACACATTCCTGGGAGGATCCTTTCCACACACGTTTCCACACCTAGAAATGCACAACCTCCCACCTCCTCCTCCTTCCCTTTTCCACCGTCTTTACCCTCCTCCTTCTCCTCCTCCTCCTTCAGCCCCCCCTTGGTAATATCAAACCTACACATGAACGCTTACAGGCAGCACAGGCCCATGAGGAGAAATGGGGTCGTTTGCTTCCGTTATCTCCTTTTCTCTGCACCCCCCTTTCTCCTTTACCCCTTGCTTAACTTACTCCCGCTTCTGTCTCCCTTACTCCTTCTTTACCCGCTACCCCCTCCCCCATCATCCCTCAACCAATGGTGTCTGGGTTTCAGGCAGCTCCGAGAAGCTGTTGTCATGGTGACGGGGTTCCTGTCTGCGCACTGTCCCTCAGGCATCCCAGATTCAGAAAGCAGCATTGTGTTTACATGAGAGAGGAGAGGTAAGGAGATGAGAGGAGAAAGCAGCAGAGAGGATGTGAGGAGAGAAAAGGAGAGGAGAAAAGAGGAGAGGAGAGGCAGAGAACTGCCCTGTTTTGACCATCTTTTGTGATACTGTCTTTTGGGTAGAAGGCCTTGTGAGTCTTTGTCAATGTGTGCATGCGTGTGTGTTTCACATAGCCCTGCAGACACACAGGCATCTCACACCCCTATTCCTGGCATCTCTACCCAATCTCTGACCTTTCCTGGACTCCAACATGCAGACACACAAAGCTTTGCCCATTATAAAACCACAAGCTCTTTATATCTTACCCCCCCCCCACACACACACAAGATCAAGTAACCCAAAGCAAAGCAGCCCAAAACACTTGCGCCTGTTGTGGCCTAAAATAAGGTCCAAGGGCGGCCATGTTGCAGGGTGTCTGATGATGACAAAAGCTCCAAGGAATTGTGTTCACCAGCATATCATTTAACAACATACATATACTCATATTCACAGCCTGCATCCTGTACCTCCAGGGGGTATCTGTTGCTGATTGGATGAAGCCATCGTCTGTGCCCTGACCATGACAATCGCAGTATGAGGGCTTGCTTTTATACATTTGAAAGGTTGACAGCCTGCATGCAGATACACAACCTCTCCCATCCAGCAGGTGTTGCGTAGCACCCCAGGCCCTTCTTAAAATGAACCCCTATCAGCTCAAGCATCAGTAACATTGGTCGCCCATTGCTCTGTAATCCACACGACCTTCTATTCCCTCTCAATAAACAATCCAGAATGTTAATTGCAAGGTAAACAACTGAAGAGCAGCGTCATCCCAACATGAGCCCTTTCCTCTCCTCGCCTCCCCTACTCCCGATCCTTCGTCTCTTCTTTCTGAGGCCAGGCTGGTTAAGCCCCCCTTCAGAATCTGAATCTGGACAAGTACCAGTTGGAAGCTAATCCGGCTCACCGACTGGACCCCTCCTCTGAAACGGCACAGCAGGGGTGGACTGATGAAAGGAAGGCTGATACGAGGGACATGAAAGGCATTGTAGAGGCAAACAGAGACACAGACTAAGACCCCTGCACAGTGTTCGGCTTCACATAACAGGCGATTTAGGACTGTAAAACAGAACATCATCAAAGTTGCTTCATTATTTAGCTCAAGGCTGCTGTCAAACTTTCCTTTCGCTAGATGTTTTGATTTTGCCGCCACTTCATGCACAGATCAAGTAATTTAATGTTTTAAAACTGCCCATCAACTGTTCAAACAACTCTTAACATCCTGTTTGTTCAAAGTTGAACCTCTTGCCTGGAAGATTGCATTTTATGCAATGAAGTTTTATAACATTGCGTAATGTGCTTCACTTAAAAAAAGGAGCTGGAAAAGCTTAAAGGCCTTCATACTAGATATGAGCTAGATCGAATGCCATATCAACAATCAAAATTATATGCAGACGTATATAATTTACAACATCCATGAAGTGGTATTTCTTTACACCCAATGGTAAAAAAAAAAAAAAGAAGAAATTTGTACATAAATGTCGAGTAATTCAAAACAACAAGAACAAACAGTGATAATCTGCAGCTGGCAAAGACAATATCTGCTAATTTGTGCCTATTGAACTGATCATTTTAGGGAGCCCTTAGCCTGAGTGTTCACTTGGGATGAAAGTCGCATGAGTTTCAATGACTTTGACAACATGGGGCAACATTTGACAGTAACATTTTGATGTTTTCAGGATAAAGAAAAAAAATAAAAAAGGACTATTGAAGTGACTAAATTCTCAGTGAGTATCTGAAGAGTTTCTATTCTACTATATACTTTTGACATCATTTACACACACACACACACACACACACACACACACACACACACACACACACACACACACACACACACACAAGGAAACATGATGACAGATAGAAAGAAATCAGAGGCAAAGTAGCATTAATATTCCGTCTCTTAACAATCAAAGCCCTCCCCCCGCCTTCAGCACCGACAGTCACACCCACCAAACCCACATATACACACAAACACACAGACACACATATAAAGATGCAGCCTGGAACGCTGACATAGTCTGGTACACACATATACACGCGCACACACACTCCTGTCCTGGAGAGGTTTTGATGACTGGGACAAACAGGACGAATTCTCAAAAATTCACCTGCCTCCATCCTCCTTCTGATACAACCTCTCCTTCCTATTCCTCCTTTTCCACTCGAGACCCCCCCACACACAGACACATACACATACATTCGCACACAGATACAATGTGACCCCCTCCCCTTCTCCTCATTGCACCCACCCCATCCCTACTGCCCTCCAGCCCGGCAGCCTCACAGCAAAGTAGAGAGCAATCCCTTGGTGGGTCAGCCAGATTAAACTGCCACTGTAATCCGCTTGGCTTTCACCTCCTTGTCCTCAGCTGGGGGGGGGGGGGGGGGGGGCGAAACACGG
>CAAKHD010013852.1:265968-309232 GCA_901007705.1 Fistularia tabacaria
AAGAAACTGCAGGCTGGTTGGGTCGCTCGCGGCCATTCTCCGCGGTGGGCTCCTGTGGCTCGCGTCGCGGGGCGGGGGGGGGGGGGGGGGGGGGGGGGGGGGGGGAGTTAAAGGGCAGCAGGATGGAGGGATGGAGAGAGAAAGATGAGGAGAGAAAATATGAGATAGCAAAAGAGAACTGAGCAAGGGAAGAGGGAATAGATGGGGAGAGCAGGGCTAAATGACAACAAGGAAATGTGGAGTGAAAAACAAGGAGGAGTAAAGGGAAACAGAGAAAGCAGGAGAAATCTGGAAACAGAGTGTTCCAGGGATGAAATAAAAGCATATGAAGGGGAAAGAAAATAATGAATCTCATAAAGGGTAGATATTAAGGACAAATGAAAGTCAAATAAACTATGTTACAAGAGGGATCAATAGAGGATAGTAGGGTATTCCTGATGGCAGAACCACAGTGGCCAATAAAGTGAACCAACAGGAAAGTATGTTGAAGAATGCCCTTGGATTTGCGTAATGATGAAATTTGATTTTTAGAAAATTCAGAGAAAATGACAAGAGTCCCTCTCATGGCCAATCAGGAGAAAATCTTTCCCGTCCTCTTGATCAGACCTGGAATTGCAACATCCCCTTGGGTCAACTAGAGTAATAATGAAAATACTGGAGATCTGCATGCAGATATGTGCCATCTGCTCAAATTTTGAAATGTGAAGGATAAAGTTTGTCAATGGAGTCAAGGGGACCCCACGGTCAGTCGCATTCTGCAAGGCGGTATGTGAATGATCTGTGGTTGAGGGTAGGTACACTTCTCATCCAAAAACACAAAAAAGGATATAGGGCAGATAACGTCAAATCCAACAGACAGTGCTATGTATGTTTGTGTGATCAGGCAAAAACATATCTCAGTAAATTGATTACAGTAACTTCAAATAATTCATGCAGTCAACAGAGTTTGTCCTTTGACCTCTGACTCGTCCTCTATTTCTCCCATCTTCCCTTACAAGATCTTGTCTCCCACAACCTGAGCTACACCATGACATAATGACTAACTTCAGGGACAATTTCCTTGCCGACTGGCAAATCATTTACTTTCAGGCTCACAATCTTACCCGTGGAATTACACATCTTGCCTAACTGATCAATGCCATGGACATGCTCTTCTGTGGTATTACACTATTGGAGGAAGCAAATCTGAATTACATCAGATATATCTCGACTGTGATTTCGATTCTTAGTGCTTGAGATTTAAATGCAATCTCATAAATTTACACGACACAGTCATTCTGATCTTTAGTAGCTTGCATGAAAAATGCGTTATTTTCAGTGGAAATTCAAAGGCAACTCGTATTTATTGGAAAATGATTGCTTTCATCCCGATTGTCAGTCATCTAGACTGATGTCTTGTTCACACGAACTGCATCTCAGACACATGTTTGCTAAAGAATATTTTCATTTGGGCTACAATGATAGCCCGGGTTAACATGTTTAACATGCATGCAGCCATGCAGGATCATGAGCATCAGTCCCACCAATTCTTTGAATAGGTTGTGCAGTTCTGACCACTGATAGTGACATGAAACCCTGAAACAGTCATTTACATCATATGTAATTCATTTGCAAAAAATAAAGTAACTCAATACACTGACCCCATCATAAAAATAGACAGACCAGGTACAAATGGACAATAAAAAATCTAAAAAAACTCCCTAATTTCTTTCCGTAGAATTTACCAAAAAAAAGCATTCCTTTGTGTTTTCCCAATATGCATGATACTCTTACTGATATGTTCGCAATTTCATCATAGGTCTCTTTCTGACATTGAGCTCAGCTGTTTGTGTCAGAGGCATCGTGGGACTTGGGTGGGGGTGAGGTGTGTGTTTCTGGGACAGCTGAGTTCAAATAACAACAATCAGTCTCGAGAACTGCTGAGTCCAAATTTAGGATGGTCATGTAATTCAATTGAGAGTCTCGAAAGGAGGGCTGTCAGCAGTGACCTAATGAATCACACCAAAAGATCCACCTAAGGCATGTGGTTGGCTCACTGTGATGTCGATTTCATCATTGGAGGATACCTGCCTAGCTCTACAAACAAAATGCCTGGACAGGTATTGTGACTGAAGAGACCTGCCTACGAAATACTGACTGCAGATCTACTTTATGTAATATAAGACTGATTGATTAAAATCAACTTCAAGCATGATGGTGATTCGTTAAGCTGATTTCACCTTTTAACTGTTGATTATCTCGATGGAACATCAGGGCTGTCATTTTTGTTTCTTGAACTTTAATCGGACAATCTGCTGTTGTTATCCAACTATTTAGTGCTCACAAGCAGAATTAAAAGCGCTCAGTACAGCTGTTACCTGTATTGCTGATCTACTCAGCACATGCATGGAATGAAGCCTCAAGGGAGAACCAAGGTGTAAAAAGAACTACTAGGAATTTGCTGACTCAGTTTTGGATTCTAGTAACACCATTAAAGGAAAGGGTCATTCTTTGCAGAGCTGCAAGACTGTCAAGTGAATCCAAAGCCAGTTTTTTTTCAGCTATTAAAAGAATCTTGGCATTTATAATTTTTTGTATTCCCAGTGGGATAGGCTCCAGCATCCCCGCGACCCTGGGTGCTGGATAAGCGGTATATAATGAATAAATGAATCTTCATATTTGTTTGAAGTTTAAACAAGCTGCTTGATCAATGTGTCTATTTCTTGCAGAACATGCATATTCCAATGATGAATTTATCATCTTTCTTTGACAACAGGGCATTATACGCCATCCTTGGACATTTATATGGGGCTTCATAATTTAAAACTGTGATGTGGTTGCAGAATTTAACCTACAAGATAACGAATACAATTGCGCAAATGCCCAGATTAACCTGAAACACATATGATTAATTCAGTCCAGTTTATCACATTACCCTACATATGCAACCTGCAAATACGATAAACAAGGCAATAAATGAACAAGACAGCTGCATGGAATTGTGTGCCTCTCTACACAACTTTACTGAATACAAACTACAACATTCTGGAAATGTACAACTTTTGATTTATAAAAATTATATCTGCAAAGTTCTGTGAGGTCAAAGTGCAAATAATGGAAAATAAAAATAAAATCAAACAAATAAACTGATGATTCAATCTAAAAAACGACTGCTGCATTGTTGTGAGACTAAATTCCTCTGGACTTACATTATCACTCGTGAGTGGGAGCGTGTCTGCTGGGGATACCAGTGTTAAAGTGTGGCAAAGAAATAGAGTTAACATGTATTCCCCTACTACAGCCTCAGCTGATAGGGGGCATGGGACCGGGGGGTGATGAGAGAGGGAAGTAACCTGGGAGAAAGAGTGAAAAGAGAGAGGGAGAGACAGGAGGAGGGAGGAAATCCTGCGAGGAAAGGCTATGATATATGAGCAGGCCACTTCAAACAAGCGGGGGGAGGGGGACAGTCCTCTGCCAATAAAACCAGAGGAGGCTGAAGGGGTAGAAGAAAGGAGTCCAAGGAAGACAGATTCAAAAGAGAGGTACAGTAGAAAAGAGGGAAGCTGGGGAAAAGTTGGTTGATATAGCAGCTCTATGAAATAGAGTGACAAACAAATTTTAAAATGTAGAAAAGATTGGCCAGGTCTACAGTTATAGTTGCATACGGAACAAAACCCAAGAGGGCAACTTTTTTACTGAAATAAAAAGTTAACTGTTTAAAGAAAAGAGTGTGGAAAATGAAATCGCAAGTCTGAAAGGAACTGAGAGGAAGCCAAAAGTATCTTTACTTATAAAACAAAAAAAAATGGATGATACAGATTCACTGATATATGGATGATATCATTGAACAAAATTCTGAAAGAGTGACTAAAAAGCACAACATTTCATAGAGACTAGTAAGGGATTAGTCACTTTGTTTGTCTTACATTTCTCATTGTTTAAGATAAACTGATTCACGAAAGAGGCCATTTGGACACAGCTTAAGATCCATAAACTTTATCATAGGAATCTGAAACATACAACCTTTAGTTTCTTTTATGAACCTTAACTTAAAAGGATTTTTTTTTAGCTGATTCCAAGCTTTCTACCTCCCCTAATAGGTTGTTGTGGATCTTGCAGTTGACAGCAAATTTCAAAATTGTGCTTTAATGACTAAGAAATGGAGGGGGGAGCTTGTGAAGGTAGGCAGTTACACTATAGTTGAAGCAGTGAAAAAAAGGTAGAGAAAGTTCTTGTATGAAATGTAGTGGAGGAATTGATTGTAAAATTTTCTACAACTTTTAACCTTAAAGTCCGTAACAGGAAAACCACTTTTGACCACAATCAATTTAAATTCTATTAACGCTGTTATGAACATTATCAAAAAGAAAAAGATAAAGCCAAATGAATTTGTTGTTTCATCCACATTTTTTAACAATGTGTAATGTAAGAGCCAACACAAAGCTACTGCAGATATATTGATAGAAGTCGTGAGTGTTTTAGATCACAGACCAACAGGGAAAGACTGAAGATGAAAATAACCAAATTAAAGAGCAGTGTGATAACAGACTTTTTTTCAGCTTAGACTTGCAGTCCAACTTGATTGTTGAACATGAAGCCCTCTCCACACAAATCTAAACACATGTGGACACAGAGTCCCGTTTGCATCCTCTGAGGAGTGATTGATGATTTCAGGAAGAGGCTCTCGGCCACAGGAAGTCCAGTTGAGGTTAGACCTCTTCTACACAGCAAGGAATGGGCACCATGTGCACTGACTCACAGGCCCCACATTAACACAAAAGTCCCCCTTCCTCATATGAAGGAACACATTGCTCTACTCATGATGACATGTGATACTTTTCGCCTTGCGTTGAACACTACATAATGTCTCTCCTCTGCAGTGTTTGAGAGGCTGCTCAGAGTCAAGGTGAGCAGAGGCAGGCTTGGGTACCCAGTTTGCACACTACAGTTTTGGGCTCAGTGCTTGACTGTCGGCCAGCATGGGGCTGTTTTTGACAGCAGCTAATTACAAAAAATAATTGAACTGCAAATAGAGACAAATGACATGATTGCAGAGCGTGTCCCAGCCGTCAATCCTCTATCTTGGTGGTTCCCATTCAAATCCATTGATCAGCTTTACAACCTAAGTAGCTGGCCAGGAAACTAAATGGTGGCAATCGATACTATTTAATAGATTATTGATGGCTGACTGGTTGCCTGGGATCAAAACAGAAAGAGGAGGATGAAAAAAATGTGAGCAAATAGAGGAATGGGATGAAAACACTTCGAACTGGAATCGGTTCCTTTACTTCAGAGATAATAAATGGGAAAGAAAAACACTGAGACTGGAGAGTAGAGGAAGTGAGCTACATTTCTGGTGTGCACAACCATGTGCATTTAATGAAGACAGAAAGGATGAGAAACAGTTTAGAGACAGAAAAACATACATAAAAACACAGGAAGTCAGGAAATAAGAATGTGTCATCGAAAGGCTTGTTAGGTCTGCCAGCTGCAGATGTACTTCGATGTGATAAATACATGTTTTTCTTTTCATAGAAATCAGCAATGGGTAGAAAGCCTTCATCCATGACAATCTGGAGCAGCTGCTGGTGAAAAATACATCTTTTTTTGGTGCTCATAGTGTGTGTATCAATTATTGATGTTGACAATGTTGGGATCAAACTGCAAACCTTTTGTTGTATCTGAACTATGAACTGTTCACCTAAGATCACTGTGTCGTTTGCGTGGGTGTGTTCGAATATGTCTGTTTTCTGTGTATGTGACAATGATGTGTTCGTGTGAGTTTGAGTTAGTGTGTTAGTGTTATTTGGGGCCAGTTTGAGAATGGAGTTGAGGGTGTTAAAAAACCTCCAACAGTAACAAACTATGTTTTCTTTGACAGATATTGAAGTGTGTTGCCATGGTGATGAGGCCCAGATCAGGGGCCACTGATGTGGTGAGTGTAAATGTATATGGGTAACTTCCATGTGTTTGTTTTGTGCACAACAAAGACCCCACTTAAGATAAAGGTTGCCTCCAATTCACTTCTGCTCGGATTCAGCTTCATTTTTGCCTGATATTGGATCTCAAATATTGATGTCAATATACATTTTTCCCGAGATTTAAACCAAAAAACAATTTATTTTGAAAAGGTGACCAAGCTTCAGTGAATTACCGTGAGATGGTGAATACAGAGTTAAATATGGCTGCGTGTGTTTTTTATGAGTGTGCATGCATGTCGCTCCCTGCACTCGCATGTATGTGTGTGTGTCTGTGTGTGTGTTTGTACGTTTGTGTGTGAATGTGTGTCTGTACACTCCCTTTGCCTTTTCTCAGTTCAGCAGAACCTCATTAATTCAGCAGGAATGGAAATCATTTCTGCACGGAGTGCACAGGAGACAGAAAGAGATGGAGAGGAAGACACAGGGAAGGCTGGAGTGTACGTTGGTCGGTGTGAGCAAAGGGCACATTGAATACTCAAATTTCTTTATTGTTCTTGACTGAAAATCATTCAAATTTTGAATGATTTCATGTTCTGATAAATAGCACAATGGATTTATCATTTAAGTCTAAAAGAGGATTTTTCACAGTAAAGGCAATATTTGAATACTATCTAATCATCATTATATAAAATGTGCTTCAGTTATTTGACATCTCTTGGGAAATAGCACATGTGCTTAATCTCCACTTTGATTTATCTAGATTACACTACACTATATGTCCTTAACACAAACAAACAAAGCCAAAGCAAACCAAATTTAACAAATGTCCAGATGGATAAATTAATGAAAGGTAATCGTCCTGAAAAAGCAGCAAATCACTGGAGAGCCTCCTCCATCCTCCCTCTTTCTCCTCCTCCTGAGATCTCTCCATCCTGCAGCCTGCCACCAGACAATATGGAGCAGACAGTAATCTGGCCATGCACTGAAGAGATTACAGCATCCAGCAAAACAGTTCAGCACTGGAGAGAGCAGCTCAGTCCAGCACACTGTAGGCCAGTAAAGCTTTTCTGGTCGAGAGAAAAAGCTGGGGCACTCGATCCATTGTCCAAACTGAAGCAACAAAAAGCATAAGCAAAATATAAAATAAGTGTGAAACCATTCAGATGAAACATGCTCTCTTCTCTGTTGCAGTAACAGAATTTCACACACTGCAGGGGGACATCTGGTCACACGCTCTTCGGTGAAAGATGACCTTTTCAGAAAGCAACAGAGAGCATTGCAAAGGATGTCTATTCCAAATGTCGCTTTTGCAGAACAGATATGAAGTAATGAAAACAGATTAGGCACCCCAGAGAGGACACATATGAGAAATAACAAATACTGTATGCAATCACGTGAACACACAGATTGTAAGAGTATTTGGATATTTATCTTATTTTTGATGTATGCATACATAAACTAATCAAATATTTGGGGAAAACATCCAGTTGAAAATGAAACAGATATAAACAGATATAAATAGCTGATCAGAAGGCTTATAGCCAAACAGCAGACTCTGGGTTGGAAGTTCACATGCTGCACTTGTTACTAAGTACATGATGTGGATTTTTGGATTTTCCAGCCTTTCAGAAGAATTAACCCCAAACAGCAGTAGTGTCAGCCTCTGACCCCACTCTGACCTGCAGGCAGGCTAATACCTCCTACTCAGGGGAGAAACAGAGCTCGACAGTGTGAGTGTTTCACTCACAATGTGACAAAACATGTGTGTGAACTGTGAAAATGTGTTTCGGAGCATGTGTGCACATAAACATGGTTGTCAAAGTTTGCCAAAGCAGAATCTACTTCGTTTTTGCTGGCCAATTAAAGAACAATATCGAGGATAAAATGAGACAAATCTGTTGAACTCGCGTTGTCTGTTGACAATGTTTTTACACAGCACACTCACATCTGCAATATCGCACCAGTGTCATGCACCGTCTATAAGAGACAGAGTACATTTAAGCTGTCTAAACAGGAGTCCCAGTTAACTGTTCTCCGTTGACTTTTTATTGCATTCACTTACGACTATAGACTCATTACACTATGAAGGAGAAACAATTAAAATAGATTGGAGCAGGGGGTTAGCGTGAAAACGAACATCCCTGGTTCGATTCCCGGCCCTTCCTAGCCAGTCGAAGTGTTGCGGAGCAAGACACCGAACCCCTAACTGCTTCCCTGCTGCTGCTAAGTGGCAGTCTTCTGCTCATGATTCATCCATTATGGGTTACATGCAGTGTTAAATTTTGCTAATGTTGTGCTGTATGTATAACTGAATGTGACAAATAAAGTGATTTCTATCAAACATTTGATTACATAACATAGCATTTTAAGATTCAGCAAAAATGGTATATAGCAAGTATCATTCATTCAGGAAGCCATTCTAGTAGTAATGAAAGAAACTTAATTAATTCACTTTCTATTAATTTTCTTTGCTTCCCAGACGTGTCAATCATATATACAAATGTAAATACAAATATTTAATGTATGAAAATGGTATATGTAGATCTGATTCATGCATGTTAATTATATTTACCACACAAGGGGTGCATACAAAATTCTATTTCTATTTCAAAATTCTATTCTATTTCATATTTTTGTTTTTATTTATTTAATATATTGCTGAGTCAATAGCAGCCTTTTCTGAACAATACTTTCCACTAGAATACTGGGCCAATTTGGACACTCAGGGATGGCAAACAATCTTGTGGCTGGCTGTGTGCTGTGCTGAGATGACATAAGCACCAGCTTACGGGGAGATACCAAATTCATAATGTTTGAGCAAACAATCACCTAAAAGTCATAAACCACAACATACAACTTCCAGGACCCTTAGAAGTGATGGTGGGTCCCAGGGTCTTGCTATTAAAGCATAATGAGGAGAGGGCATGCATTGAGATAATTACATAAAGAACTGGAAGCCATATTACCAGGTTTAACATTGAATAAAATTCACTGTATACTGCACTCTCAGACACAGAGATTTGGTTATCATAAAGAAAGGAGCCCAGAAGGTGTAGATGTTGTATTTAAACAGGGATCATATGATCCCAAGCATCTTTTCCAATTTGCCATCTAAAGTTTGAGAAAAGCTCTGAGCTCGTTAACGATGATCTTTTACATGTAACAAATACTATGGTCATCTGAAAATGGTACACGAGTCATAACCATTGTCAAAATTCCAAATATGAAGCTTTACTTGTGGCAGTTGACACCAAACTTAAGTATCACGCTGATAACTTGAAATAACTCATCATTGCAATCTGCTCCCATTAACTGGGTAAAAATCTGGATGCTGATGGTGAACTTTAAGAATCATCTTAGCCATTTTCTGAGTCTGGAGGAAGTCTCTGAGTCCCTTTGTATTCTAGCCATCAAGTTCTCAGGTAGCATGAGAATAAATACATTTTTGAATACCTATTCATGCGATTCGAGAAAAGTAGAAAGAAAAGAAACAAATATGATATTGTAGGCTTCTTAAAATAATCCCCTCTGTCATTTTTTTTCCCAAGTTTTGAGACCACAAAAATCCCGAGCCTTACGTTGAATAAAGAATTCATTTAGGCAAAATAATCATTTTTGTCACAAAATGACTGCGACAATTATTTTAAGAATGTGATGATATCCACTGAATAACCTCAGTTTAATGAAAGGAAAGGATAAAACTCAAATGTAACTGAGGCAGAAATCAATACGATGACAATCCAGGTGAAGCAAATTGATAACTGTATACCGCGATTACCATGCATCTTACCTTGGAGCATCTACAATATCTAACTGTATCCTCTGAGTCCTCTTGCTTTTTTGGCTTTAGAAAAGTGAAAATACCACAGATCACAGGATATCTTGCAGCAGAATTTCCACATGTACAACATTTCTCCATCCTCCCTTCCTCTGAAAGTTTGACAAACCTAGTTACTGTTGCTAAGGTGGGATTGGGCAGTGGCTGTCCTGGGGATGGCTTAGGAATGGGTGACTTCACAGTTTTTATGCCTCCAATACACCATATTACACACACAGACTGTACTTGACTTATGGCTGTCAGCCATAAATCCAGTACATTCCAGCCATTCCAGTTTTCAAAGTGACTGAAAAAAAACATGTCAAATAAATGATGACGGTAAAAATTAGAGATCAAAAAGCAAGGAGGTGATGCTTTGATATTATATAGAAACACATTATCACAATTTATTGTCACTGAAACATGAACATTTTTTCCAACAATCCATGGTGCTTCATCACAGCACTCCCTAGTGCCATGCCAATGCTCTACTACTTGAAAATGATGCTGTATGCCCTGAATGTTGTGCTGATACAGAAAGAAGGAGGAACAAATGAAAATGGAGTAATGACAGGGGGAAAAGCTGAAGGTATAATGGTGAAGTGAGAGGAGGGAGCCAGGTGTGGCAGCAGCCACAGAGGTAATCAGTGAGCCAATGGGGAGTCATTCAACTCAGAGCAAATGGGCTACCCAAGTACCTGGAATAAAAATAATCATTACCCTGCATTAAAGTCACTGTCTGTAAATATACCCGGGGCAGCCATAAAGCACGCTCCCTACAGCCCTGCCATCACGACATGTGCACACGTGTAAACAGGCACAGATGCAAGTAACATCAAATGCAAATATTTTTGAGAAAAGACCTTCAGCACAGATAGTTTTGAAGTCACCAACTCTGCTGGTGATTGTGGGCATTCATCTACCATTACTGCCACAAACTTTCTAACGGAGAAGAACTATTCTCAATATATAACTTGAGCAATAACATGAAACACATTCATTATCACTCCAGTCGCACATAAGAGGGCATATCTCAATGGGGAACGTTGAGCAAGAAAAGCTGGAGGAAATAAAGGACTGTAGGGGTCAGGCACTAATTTTAATCCCTGTAGGTCTCCTGCCATAAAAAAGTCCCTGGTGGAGGAGGGATGTGTTAGTTTCCAAATGTAAAGGAACATTAGTGGCAGTGATTGCAGGGATCCCCACTGCTGACTGCTTTAACTTGTGAACAAAATTTCAGGAAAAACAGTTGATATATTATTGGTCATTAACTTTAAAAAGGAATTGAACCCTGAGTCTGAGTCACTCCACTGACAATGTTCTTTTGGAAAAGCGAGTGATCATACAGTGAGCACAAAGTTGAGGAGTAAGGAGGGGATGGACAAAAAATGTAGTGACACTATCAAGCTGGAAAAAAATATTCTGGCATAAATCACGTAATCAGATATTTCCCCCACAGAAGGAAAAGTGGACATTACATTTTGAGCTGTTGGTTAAAGGCCAAAAGGTAAGTTGCATATTCTCACTTTCCCTAACGCAACACTATTTCCAGTTTACCTTTCATATAAAAATCAGAGGGAAGGGGTGACAGCTTCAACAATTCACCACCTGAAACCTAATTTAGCTTTAATTCCTCTGTCTTACATGGAAATTCATCAAGAAGGCATTGTCACTGAAACTCAAGTGGTTTATACATTTCTTGGATTCTCCTTGGTCTAATGTAGAAAGCTGGCACCATCAGCAAAGACAACATACTGTAAATCCACAGCAAAGTTTCACACAATGGATGACAGTCAAGATTCCTATTCCTGATTCACTGGATTTTAATCAACAATTCTGACAGACGCCAGAGTGAGTCCAAGGTCCAAAATCATCCTCACTTGTGACTCATTCAACACTTGTGTCTCACTGTTTCCTGTGTGTAAGAAGGATCATTGCAACTCAAAAATAATGCCTATTTAAGTACCAGTGGCCAACGTATTCTTCATTCAGAGTTCAGAGTTTATGAAAGGAAAACCAGAATCTGGTTGTGAGGATTTTTTCTACGTTTAAAATAGAGACAATTTCAATGAAAGCAATTAGTAATGTCAGCCGCCTAAAATGTCAACGGAAAATGCTTGAATTCTAGAAATGCAGATTGGAGGTAAATTCTCAAGTGTTCGTGATCTTGCTCCAGCTTACATTTGAATATTCTTCCTTTATCTATACCCTTATTCACTTTATACATTGAACTATAGTATTTATACAATTGCTATAATGGCAACACTGTATACCTTGATAAAAAAGGTCAAACGCAAAACAAAAAACTAAAAACCCTGTTATGGTTCTAAAATTCTCAAATCAACTGAAATCACATACAAAAATATCAGACCTCAGTCAATGAAATTAACAATAAATACAATACAAATATACCTCAATTTTTGGGGAACTGTGTTTTGAGAGTTTAATGGGCAGTTTAACTCATCATAAAATAGACCAAGAAAACAAGACAAAAAGTACAAAGTGTGATAGAGGCACAGAAAAAAACAAAGACATGGAAATTAAACTGAACCAAATTTAGTTTGTCTGATAATGGTAACATTTTGAAGAAGATATAAATGGCCAATTAACACAAGGCAGATTCTCTCCCATGGAGAAACGGATATCACCTTTTCATTCATTTATTCATTACATGCATCTGGAACAGTCATGCAACAGGAAATGATCAGGGAGTAACATAGTGTGCTGTGGTTTTCCTCACATGTTTGTCCTCACAGCTCAACAAATCTGAGTCCAGAAGTGAAGGAGATGAATTTAAGGTAGCTGCTGGACCAAAGAGACAATCATTACCATGATAAAGAACTTTATTCTGTAATGGTCTCATTAAAAAGCATCTAGAGGAGCTGCAGCCTGATATTTTCATCCTATTTTCTTTATGAATACACAACTAGGAATTTAGTCAGTAAGATCTGTTGGTCTGGTTCCACAGTTCCTTTGACATTTGGTCAAAATAAGGTCAAAAAGAAATTTCCGTAACCAAGCCAGAGGCTTGAGTGAGATCTGTCTTTAAACATTTTGTCTCGTCATGTTCCTGTCCTTAAAAGTAAGGATTAAGTCTGTATTTGAGAAAACTAAATACTAACTAAAAACTAAAATAATAAAATGGCTTTGTCACTGTTTTAGTATTCTGTCCTTATTGGTCAGGTATCTGTTTAAAAAGGTGGACATCAGAGCCATTCATCTGGATAAGCTGTATTTGTACATGTGTGTGCTTGTGTGTGTGTGTGTGTGTACGCCTACACTTGCAAAAACAAGCAAACTCCCGACAGCACACACGTGTTCACCCAAAGGGGCTCATTGATAGAGAGGGCAGTTTATTTTGGTTAGGAGTTTGGGTGCCCAGCTGGTACTTGAGACTGGTGGATTGGCTGAGCTGCATAGCAGACAGCAGACACACACGCTGAGCCAGGGACACACTGTGCCAGGCTGCAATGCCAGCTATAATCCTGTCCACCGCGACTGAGAGAGATCAAGAGGGGTGATAGGGGTGGAAAGTGTGTGATTGAAAGGGATTTTAAAGTTAAACTCTGCTAACAGTGATGTTCAGCAGAAACAAAGTAAGGGACATCGAAGTCACCTGTGCTATCCCAAGATAAGTCACACATATTAATGACTTCAAATCATTTTCAAAGAGCTTTGAAACTGCTGCATTCGCATTAGGATGCCAGATTCACAAAGCTAAGGCATCAGTGTTTGCTGAGGCCAGTATTGTACTGTGTTAAGATGCCACCTGACTCACCTCTGCCTGCACCAATATTCTGCTCTCTAATATCAGAGCTCGAACGTGGTTTAATTAAACTAGTCATGCATTTAGTTAGGAGAGCGGGAGAAAGTTGTGTCAATCAAAGACAGATAAGAACTATGTTTCGTTATAATACAATTCGGGACTGAATACCAAAAGTCTGTTTAGCAGAATTAAACATTCATCCCAGATGAATCTACAACTCAGCACAATTACAGACTCTGCAACCAGCCAGATCTCACTTGTTAACAAAGACAACTGTTACTGATTCTGACAGTTCTACGCTTACACCTGATACCTTTGGATTTCAATATTCAAATCCGGATAAACTTTCCGTCAAGAGGAAAAATTGGGACAACACAGGGTATCATCATTGGAGCAACTTTTAATTAATTAAATTACAAATACTCAAACGTCCATATCTGATAGAATGTTTTTCTGTGCCAAATGAGATCATTTGAAATTCTATAATAGAATAGAATTCCTTTTCATCACCCTACAGTGGGGAAATCAAAAAAAAAATTGACCACTGCATTTAACCCATCATGGAGGAGAGGGCATGCATTAAGATAATGTCATTGCAAAGCAACCATGAGCAGAGTTCACTGTCTTGCTCAACAACACTTCGAAAGGCTAGGAGGAGCTAGGTAACAGAGCAAGGAATGTTGAGTTCCATTGACAAATACGATAACCCACTGTACCACGCACTCCACGACATTTCTAGAACTTTGACAATTTGCATTCAAAAACCAGTGGTGTTGTTTTCACTGTAAGAATTCATAACCTAAAAGCTTGATAGGATTTTTCACATACTTTGGTGAAGACAGAATTCCTTAATGTTCCTTTGCTGTGAATTCCTGGACATGTTCATGTGCAATCATTTCAGGCTTGACTTTTCCATATTACGTTGACTGCAGTAGCTCCGTTGGTGATTTAATAAAGGCAAGCAAAGAACATGTAAAGAAGGAAATGACTTCACAGCTCCCCAAGCAAACCAAGAGGACATGTTTATAGATAGGTTTAACTCCCGAGGACCTGCCTGACAATCCTTGTAATCATCATCAGTGTTTTACAACTAATGAGGATAAGCAGTAAAGGATTTCTTTGCCACAATGGCTCTACAAAAAGGAGAGAGGGGAGGGCTCTAAATCTAGATGGTTTGCAGAGATGATCAGCAAATTAAATTTTCTTCGAAAGATTAGAGTGATCACAGAGGAATCCACATCTAAGTTACTTTAGCATAACTTATGCCAGACTTTCTTCTCTGACCAAAACTATAGTTATTGTAGATGGGAAAAAATTGGCACACAACGCCTGGAAACAACAAAACTGATTAGCGCATTGACCTGTGTGTGTGTGTGTGTGTGTGTGTGTGTGTGTGTGTGTGTGTGTGTGTGTGTGTGTAGGAAAGGGAAAGGGAAACACAAGAGCCAAGATGCCATAGACACAACAAACCCTGGCATGGAAGATCACTCACAGACAAAAATGTCAACTTAGGCACATCAGTTAGCTGATGTTGCTGTTAAAACCTCAAGGTCGCTGGGACTTTAAAAAGGAAGTCATTGGTGAACAATAATTCCCTTTTAATAATGTATGTATGAATATTACATACAGTAAACAGTCAAGATCCATGTGTCATCACAATATTCTAAACAAATATTTCTGGACATTGTTGGGCTTCATAACAGACAACAGGAAATACATTGTATTATTAGTTTTACATTCACAATAATGTTATCATGAACTGATAAAAACGCAAAGGTTATACTTTTACTTTTTACTATTTGTAATCATTGTTATCATTATTATGATTATCACTGAAACATTATGCATTTCCTTCAAAATTACTACATTGCAAAGAATTAGCAGAATCCAGGCTAGTTTAACTGGAAGAGATCAACAAATGCCCAAAGGAGTTTCCAACAATTCCTAGAATATAGAGTTCATTTGAAGCATTTATTCAAATGTTATGGGTGATGATGTTGCAACTAAGAGGGAATTTATGGGGAACTGGGTTAGAGAAATTAAATTGGACTAGGTAGTAAATCGGCATGCAAGGAAGCAAAGTAAACGCTGCAGGGTTTGGCTTTAAGGAAAACTTTGCTCAGACAGCCTCATGGTTTTCATGCGACACTGGCTAGCAGAATGCGATGCAACACTGGGACCAAAACTAAGATACACAGTGAAATATGCAGACTTCAAAAGGAGTCCCCGGTGTTCAGACACCTCTTTCTTCCTGCAGACTTACATCTTCATCTCCTCTTTTCTAACTTCCTCCTGTTTCCAGTCTCTTATTCTCTGCTCCCTCCGTCACCCGTCTTGCTCTCCGTCCCTGGTTTCTTGTCTCCATCTGTCTGTCTCCATGTCTGTGTCTGTCAAACAAAGATGCAGGAGCCATGCCTGCACACTCACGGAGCTAAGATCAAATGCTAAACCACTGCTCAGTTTAAGCTTGCCCAGAATGAACCTGTGAGGAAGGGAATCATAAACAATATTTGATCTTCTGCTTCTGTCACTTCCAGACCTCCAGCCGAACACACACACAGCTTGAGGGCAGCACTTTCAGGCTTTGTTGCTTCACTCAGATAGGGAGAGGTGTACACGCAGAGAGAAGCTGACTGGCTTTTTTCATTTCGACCAAAACTACAGTAAACAACGGCACACAAAGACATGTCCTCTCGCTCAATGCCTGTCTGCCTGCAGCCTGCACTCCACATAATGTTTGATATTGAAATATGACATAGAGGCGCAAACTGAGGATGTATGGAGGGGCGAGAGATAGAAAGACAGATAGAGACAGACAGCAACAGTGTTGTGCAAAGCGTGTGTAGGCTGTTTTTCAAGAAAAAAATAGCCGACAGAATCTGTATGAAGACGATATCACTCTGCCAACACAGACACCCGTCCTCTGGTCTCTCTTTCTGTGCCTCATCTCTCCATCCATACCTACTCTGCTTATATTATGGATGTTATTATTATTCCAGCATGTCGTCATGTTGCCCCCGCTTCTCTCCTTCCCCCGAGCAAGAAAGCGGGCAATGCTGGCACACAGCCAGATTACCCTATCAATCTCCTCTGAGAGAGGGGGAGGGTGGAGGGAAAAGATAGGGAGGGAGGGAGGCAAAGGAGAGAGGGGGAGGTAGGAGGGCACTGAACAGAGGGGAAAGAAAAGAAGAATTGGAGGGGGGGGTGTTGGAGGACAGTGGGAGGGTACTGGCAGAGAAAAAGACCCGCAAGGAATTAAAACAGGAAAACTGGGTAGGATGAGTAAATGCTGCTTTGGAAAAAAAAAAAGAAAAATAATATTGATGGCGATGAATAAAATTGAATATCTTCTAAATAAATAATTAAAAATAAGTATGACAGCACCTGCTTTAGCAAAATGAGGCTGAGCAGGCAAGCATGGTGGAGCAGTGGTTAGCGCTTCAGCCTCACCACACGAAATACCCTGGTTTGATTCTGACAGGGGACCTTTCTGTGTGGAGTTTGCATGTTCTCTTCTCTAGCTTCCTCCAACAGTCCAAAAAAGCAGCAGGTTAATTGGAAAATTGCCCCAAATGAGAGAGTGATGGTTGGTCTGTGTATGTAGCCCTACGATTGACTGGCAACCAGTCCAGGTTGTACCCCGGCTCTCGCCTGATGGCAGCTGGAATAGGCTCCATCATCAGCCGCGACCCTGAGTAGGATAAGCGGCAGATGATGGATGGACAGTTGTAAGAGCAATGGTTTGGTCCACTGTGTGATGGTCCATCAATAGTTTACAGAGTGCAGCTCCTCCCCTTGTGCCACCTGTTACTATGGTCCTGCCTAACAATCGTTTAACCCCCTCAAAGAACCCCAGGCAACAGACAAAAGTTCACTCCCATCTGTCTGCTGCTAGGGCGGCCCTGTAATAACACCTTTAGAGCAAAACCAAAAGTCAGTAAATCAATAAGGTCATTAACAGAAAATCCAGTTATTTCCATAACCCATTTCTTTCGTAATTTCAACCAAAAAAAATTACAATTCTGCCTCATATCTCTAACGGAGGGAGCTACCTGTCCCTCATTTGCTTATCATGTCGGTGAGCATGTTTCAGAGTAAAGTGACTTTTTTATTCTTCTTTGAGTTTACCTAGATTATCTTGGAAGAATAATTTGTTGAAATATGATTATTATCTGACATATACTGAATGGTATTTCTTTATCAATGAGTTTGTATTTGTGATATTATCGTTTTAGAAAGACAATGTAGAAAAACTAAACTTATATATAGTTAAAATCACCATTAACTGCAGGTATAAATCAATTCAGTATTGATGTCTATAAAATGGTTATCACAGAGATCTTGGTGATTTGTTTTTGTTTCAGCAAATCTATAGAAATGCAAGGAACAAAGAAAATCGGACAATACTTGCATGTGAGAAACTTTTGACTTCTATGATGAATTGTAAATCAAATTTGTGCATGGGCTTTTTAATTGATAATATAAAGAAGCAGAACATAGGATTCACATACATTTACATAACACATTTGTTAGCTTTGTCTATTTTTGGAGCAAAATTCCAAAGAAAGACACCCTTGTTGGACTCCAGCACCTAGAACATCATCATGACAGTTTTCATCAGTAATCTGAGGGCTGAGGGGAGTCACTGAGGCACTGCTATGTGAATGACGCACTTTCAGCGCTAAATCTGTGACACTCCTGAGGCAGTGAACTTGGATTGGCACGAATCACAGATGTTTGGGGTTGTGACCTCTGGCTGGGGCAATGCAAAATGTCTGCAGCAACAAGGCTGAGTGTATCACTTCCTGAAAGACTGTTTGTCTGTGATTACAAGTGTGTGCATCTGTGTGAGACGCAGTGAAAACAGAGGCTCATTCTTCTGCCTGCTTTAATGTGAGCAAGAAAGTGCGTCTCGTCAAACGTGCCTGCTAGCTCGTCAATATGTATGCTTTCTTCATCACACAGCTCCAAACCTTTAATCATTCATATTGAGTTACCAAAGATGTGCCATGTTCTTACAATCAAACACATTTCCTAACCTAAGGACCCCTTTCAGGAGAATCCAAATTCTGGCAGAAGACTATACGTTGATCACTCTGAGAAAATAAACGTGATTAAAGGACAATGCGAAGAGAAAGGATAAAAACACAACTCATACATTAAGACAAGAGACGCCACTTAAATGACTTAATGGAGGTACAACTCTTCAGTCTGTTGCAGCTCTTCAAGATTCAGTATCATTTCCCTGACTTTGAGTCTGTGTGTGTGTGTGTGTGTGTGTGTGTGTGTGTTTGAGCATTCATTTGTATACAAGTGCTACTGTGGGGCATCCACACGAGTGTACCTGCAAGCGCATGTATTTGTGTGTTAGCTCAAGTAGCCATGATAGCAGATTCACTATCCAGGGGTGAAGCCAACTAGCAATCCCACGAGACAGAGGCCTCCTGTTCTGGGAGTGTGGCCAGGGCTCCAATCCCACCACATTCCCCTGGATTAGCTGTCAACCAGTCCCCAGATCTGAGGATTAGCACATTATATTCCATTATCTTCCCCAAACTGGAGAATTCATAATGTCTACATCATCACTCATAATGTGGGCCAGTAGGACAGAGCTGAGTAAGAGGTCCCCCAAAACAGGCCAAATACAGCCAAACTAAGCTGAGCCAAAGGAAAGCGGCAATGAAGACTTTATTCTTGCTAAAACTTGCTTGGCAATGACATTAGTTTTGGGAAACAATCAAGGAAACTCTCTCTTAGAGCCCAAGATATAGTATCTTTTCATTCTTATCCACACACTGGGAGGCTGGCTAAGAGAGAAGGCCATAAACTAAAAATAGAACACATAAAGCACACACACACAAACATAAATAATGAACCAATCCCGGTTTATCTTGCACACATTCCTCTTTCACTGTTCCTGCTGAGCGACACACAGAGCAGAGTATGTATAACTCCTGGGAGCTGTGTTGTTTTTCACTCTGTGATCCAGAGGGACTCGAGGGAATGAGGTAGCCGTTATCAGCAAGGGGCCATGATAGAGACTTGATCAGGCCGTTGGTCTGCAGGGACTAGGAAGCCAGAGTTAATCAGAGACAGACAGAGCCCTCATCACCCTGGGGATTCACGCGCTATGACCCTGACACTCGCTTTCCCTGTCACACAAACGCACAAAGACGCACACACGTGGTAACAGCTCCAAGAGCACATGTGCTCATTCAGACTAACTCTTGTAGTTGACTGCCATATTACACACAGACACACACACACAGTTTATACCATCTTATTTATTCTTAGTATTATTCACAGCGGGCAGCATGGTGGTGCATTAGCGCTTCGGCCTCACAGCGTGAAGGAACCTTGCTTGATTCCCTATGGAGTTTGCATGTTCTCCCTGTGTCTGCATGGGTTACCTACGGGTTCTCCGGTTTCCTCCCACAGTCCAAAAACATAAAGCAGGTTAATTGGAAAAATGTGGTAAATTGGCCACATGTGAGAATCAAAGAGTGAATGGCTGTCTGTCTGTTTTATGTGGCCCTGCAATTTACTGGCAACCAGTCTGCGACTCTGAGTAGGATAAGCGGTAGACAATGGGTGGATTATTTACAGCATCAGAATTTGTAGTTTGAGGTATCGCAGTTCAGCTCTGATGCTGTATCAAAATCAACAGTCAACAAAATAGAGAAAGAAATCCTAGGACACATGAGGCAAAGAAAATGAGAAACTGAAATGGTTAAAAGCTGACGATTACTTGACACAGTTCAATCCAAATCAGCCCACTCAACCAGACAGTTCACTAACTCTGACCTCTTAAACTTGAGAGGTTAAAGATCAAGCAGCAGTGAATCCTTGAACTCTTATAGAGTCCCATGATTTCCAGTAAGATTGCTCAAATAAGCTCCAATAAGCAACCCTGAACTGTTATTACAGGAGGCCCTTCTGTTTTGTTTAGAGACTGAATCACATTTTAAAATGTCAAAATGTGCCTTTTAATAGTGACTGACTGTGGGTACTGAAGTTCAGCAATATATTGACCAGCCCTGCAAATCATAGCCGCTAAAGAGGTGACACATGGGTATCCAGCTGGCCTACCTCTGGAGAAAGGTGTAGGGAAATTATATGGCATTTAGATTAATTAGACACAGTTGTCAGATTTAATTAAGTACTAGGTTTAATTAACCATGTAATTAATCTTATGGTAGTCCAACACATGCACACACAGACACACGTCAACCTGAGCCCTCTAATACACATGCCAGGACCGTGCACAACAAATGTAATCTGTTCAGGTGACACATGCTCACATTTTTGCTGTCAAACTTCATAAGACAGTTCATCTGAATGGGCAAATGACCACAGGCTCATACTGAAAAAGTATGAAATACATGTGGCTGGCAACCATCTAGTAGTTTAAGAAGGCAGTCCATTTGTACCTTTGGCAACCAGTAGCAAGTTTTAAGTATACAGTGTTGACGTGTCAAAAAGGAAGGCATTTAAGCATCGACATAAAACTCGCAACAACATGTAATCAAAATGGCCATTTATAATAACCACAGCTGGAGCAACAAAGCCTTGCAGTTGTGATCAATTCGCTCAGATGTGAACATCGTCTTCTTCTTCGAAAGAGTTTTTCGACAGTTTCCCGATCGACCCCTCCAGCTCCATAAAATCAGAGGGTCAAGGAGGCCAAAGACCCCGACCTGTCATCACCCTGTCCAGACCCTGTAGCCTCAGCCAGCAAAGCCCAGCAGCTCAAAATGTGCTTTGTATGTATATGCATTGTGCATGCCTTAATGTGCTTCTAAGACCAGCCAGCTGCTTTATGTGCTTTGACCTTTACTAAAGCTGTGAGTTGACCAATAAATAGCCAGGCAGTTCTCTGACCTTTCATCTCAGTACAACAGCTTCTCTAAGACCAGAGAGGTCAGAGGTCAACATTTTAGTGACCGTTGCCAGCAGCTGAGGTAAAGGGTTATGCTGGTTAGGCAGATGTTATAAAGCTGATACCCAATTAAAGCCAACCAACAGTCATGTGAAATGTGATCAAGTGGCATGAAAACTATCAATCATACTATTTCAAAATGAAATATGGCCTTCTTCGGTCTTTCCCATAAGGCACAAAGCCAGTGTTTCTGTATGGTATGTTCAATTCAGAACTGAGACGGCAGCAGAAACCTCAGACACATTGAACCACAGACATGTCAAAAGAGGAAACATCCGCAGTCTTACACACACACAGAAGAATCCCTTTCACTGAAATACATGTGTTTACTTGCACAGCCTAGATGCGCGTATATTAGTGTCCCAAACTCAGTCATACATAGCTGGAGGGTTGTTTAAGTTCACTCACATAATCATGGAAAGCCTTGGCCTCGCTGGAATGTTCACATGTCTCCCTCCGGTCTGGAGCTGCGCAGTACAGATCCCAGAATACACTGTGCATACAGGACAAGAGAGCAACAGCCGTTAGACACACAACTCTAATCTAAAAACAATTTATGTTGCTAAATTGTGCTGAGACAGGTGTGAAATCAGTGACTACAGACATTGATAGGGACAATATAGAGCATTATGTATTTTCAAGTGTTTTCAAGATCTAGGAAAAGGGCTTCTTTCAGAGACTTTTGGTCAATTTTATAAAACCCAGGCATCTGAAGCAGCCCGTTGGGCCATATCATAACAGTCGCTTAGATAGGGCAGTGGCAGTAAAGGCAGGGATGTGTTTCCCATTCGGTCCTTGACACTAACAGTGTTTAAAGTTGTGCTTGAATCTCTACCGTACCTTCATTATGGGGTGCTTTAGTTTGTGGGATACCTAAGGTATAGTATAACATCAACATTTATCAAATGCATTATGCAAACAACTGTATCAATGTGCATAGCCATTAATGAGACACTTTGCCTGTTACCTATGAGATACAAAAGGTTAAAATGTGCGCAATAGAATTAATAAAAATCAATTATTTTCTGAAGCTAAGTCATTTTTGATCATGTGGTAAGAATACAGTAGGTTTCTTTTTGAAATATAATGGGTAATAGGTATGAAGAGCAATCAATACCGCAGCCAGACTTAGACTTTGACAGGCATTAGGACTTCATAACAACAAACTGTTGCATGCAGCCATGATGTTGACATCCACATTAACAATTGGTTTATGCAAGTTGGGATTCCAACAACATCAGATCCAGGTGCCTTGGGGCAAAAATAATGGGACACAGTAAACAACAGGTGTGCTGAATCAATCATTGACAAGGAGGAATACACCAGTAAGGTGATGGCTTAATGTCTGTCAACTGGTGCCCAAAGAACAAAAATGAAGTTGATGGTGAGGAAGGTGACAATCCCCCTCCTGTTTGCCTTGCAGCACTCTGCAATGTCTGTTCTAAGACCAGGCAAATCACTAAGAATATTTTTTGCCAAAGTTGCAACATTTTGTCTTTTGTTCACTTTTGCTATAGAGACATTAAAAGGACTATGACCAGTAGTTTCACAAATACCAAATAACAGTTTGCACAAAAGGAGTTTATGATTATAGCAAGCACTTCTGCAAGGCATGTCATCAAGTCTGCATGCAAACCAGGAAGTTAATAAATAACATGTAATCAGCAGCAATGTAGATAAGGATATACAGATCCAGTTGCCCAAAATAATACTATGGGACTAGTATAAGGTTAATATAAAATGCCAAGCTGAAAGTTTTTTGGAAAGGTAGACTTGAGAGAACCACAGAAGGTCAGACTTCTAAGTTATTAAAATTATTAAGTAAAACGGACATTTTGAAATCAATTCAATAAAACATGTAAAAAATGGCAGGGGGTTACAATCTGGGCTTAGTGAAGAAATCCTGACAGCAAAAAAAAATCACAAGTTCAAGTCCATTCAATTAAAAAAACTGTAAAAACATTCGTTTTTGATGTGCTTTATACAAACACCTGAAAGCATTGTTTGAATTTCAACATCACGCGAAGAACTTTTAAATGAAATAAAATTGTGAAAATTACATTTTTTGAAAGAAATTATCAACTAATTGTTAACAAACTCATCTGAGGGTTTTCATAACTTTTGTCTGCATTCAGTGGCTCATTTTTGCATCTTTAGGTATTATTTGGCATCCATAAGATCAGCTCCCTTTTTGCTTTTCCACTTTGCATCTCAAGAGCAAATCACTTACAAAAAAACCTGAACTTGAATTTGAATGTGTTTTGCCACTAACTGTGTGACAGACAACTCCACAAATAAACATAATGCTTGAGGGTACCATTAACAATCCACACAGTCCTCAAAATGTAGCCTAAGCAAGCTGAAAGGAAGAAGGGGTTTCAAATGTTCCTTCCTGCCTACCCTGGCAGCGTGCAGGTTATTGACTAATCAGCTGTACTTTCAGCCCAATCAGTCTTACCAATATTGGTTAATTAGCCCACTCCCAGTCCTCCAGGGCAGCAGGGGCTACCCGGTCCTGTTCCAAATGGGCCTTTAATTACTTCTCTGAAATGAAGTACCTGTTAGGGCGGTCCACATTAAGGATTCCTCGTCCTTTAAGATATTGATTTAATGGAGAGTGTATAAAAAATATCTGCTGAACCCATGATGGGGAATTCGTAAAGTCATCTAAGGGTGCCAATAAACTGTTACATGCACTCTTTGTGCTGATGTTCAAAACAGCTGTGACACTTGATCTGCCAGACTGCAAAATGGAGCAGAAAATATTAGATGATTGCCTATAACTGTCAGGAAATTACTCAACATGCCCCTCTTCTTTAAAGTCTTCCATGCTTTCATCCATGATGTTTCAAGATTAGTTGCATCCGTTGAATCCAGTTACAGTAATACATTACTCACGACCAATCTTTTGATTCACCTCATGCGACTTGAAAAACAACAACAGATGCACCAATGGGTGTCCTAAAAATAAAACAATAAACAACAAATTTTGAACTTGTGCTCATGGCATCCGCCTCTCAAACTTTGAGATTCAAAGCATCTGAACTAAAATAGAAAAGTTTTGTTTGAATATTTAAAGATTAAAAGAAAACATAGATGCCCAAAAGTATTCAACAAGCACAGTTCTGTCCTAGACAAAGGAGAAGGAAGAGGGATGGTGTGTGTGCATGTGTGTGTGTGTGTGTGTGTGTGTGTGTGTGTGTGTGTATGTCTTTGATTCAGGGAGTTTTTCCTCTCCCTCTGACACTTGACAATAAATATCTATCATATCTATCAGTTGGTGTTAGAGAGATTGCTGCTCTGTCACTCGGGCTGTGGTGGTAAAGCACAACCATCGCAAATCCAATCAGCTCTCAGGGAAATGAAATGGGATGCAGCTTACAGTTTGTTACCAAAAAGACGGAAGCAGGTACAGACAAGGGAGTTGGGGTAAAGTGATCTAACATCTCCTAGCCTCCTGAAATACATTGCAACTTGAACATCTGACCTGCATCTGTCAGAGGCACACAGTGAAATCTCATTCCCTCTGTCTGTATAATCTGAAGCTGGATCACTTATGAATGAGAGGGAATGCAGAAACCAGAGTTTTCATCATTCTTTCATTGTTCATAGGTGATTTCTTAGAAGAAGGTAAGGATTTTTTTTAAGAAAAAAGAATGGTGGCTTAATAGCCACATGGATAGATGGTTGGATATGACATTGTGATCACTGATTTACAAATCCCACATACATTTAAAGCAAAAAAATAATTTCTTGTTGCTGCCTTTTCAAAGACACTACTGTCAATTCGTTATCTGGGAAGTCATAATTTAAAGATAATTAGCAACAGCAATCTGGAAGAAATCTTGTACTGTCTACAGTGAAACATTTCTATCCAATTATCTAATCTTTTCAATCTAATCATCTAATCGTGGGACGCTCGTTATGGTATTACAGATGCTGGTGTTTGAGTCATACAACTCTGTATGAAGGATTGCAGCTGACGATTTGACAGCTCTTACTTTGATGAGTCAGGAGAGATTTCAGCTGCATTGAGGGGTCATGAAAAAGCTTTCAATTCATTCCATCAAAAAAAAGGCCCAAAATATGACCCAACACTGTAAACATACACACAAACATTCACACAAACAAATACACACGCACACACAAATATACAAAACCACACACACAAACATACAAAACCACACGCACACACACACACATACGAACACACACACACACACACACACACACACAAAAACACACACACACACACACACACACACACACACACACACACACACACACACACACACACAAACATTTTGTATCCAGAAAAAAGCAGGAAGAGATTAGTGTCCAGCCGTTCAGAGCAAGAAAATTACTTAAATTGAATACCATCATGATAATTATTTGCCATTAACTGTATTCCAACACTGTCACTGGTTGCCCGTTCATAATAATACAGACCCTAGATAAAGATTTAACACGAAAGGCACACAGCCAGGTCTAAATGATAATCCTGTCTGTTTGGCCAGCTATCTAACCAACAGTCAACCAATAAGTTTGCAAAGAGAGTCCGAAATAACCTGAGCAATTGAAACCAACAAGGACATAGATAGATACATGGAGAGAGACGGAGCATGAGGCTCTAACTGGTGGGTTTAAATCCTAAAGTTTGAGAGAAAAGACAGCAGTCCACTTTTGTGTGAACAGACTTTTTGCAACAGGACAAAATACAGAATGTTCCACATGATGGGGAAAATTATGCCATATAACATTCAGAAATGCTCCCTTTAGACTGTGGCTAATACATACAGCAACACTGTCAAGATGACTGACAGCAAATTTCAGAAAAAAAATGACGTCATGTCTGCATTGATAATTATGGATACATAGACAAGATGGTAGCTCTTTCTCCCTCTGGATTGCCACAGATTTAGAGAGCAGATACATTAATGGCAGATGAGTGTTTGATTCATGCTAAGCATATAGATACTGGACACCTGTTACAGCCCACCGAAACAACCATGACACTAACATTCATGCTGTAATTACCAAAAAAAAGTTTAATCTCTCTGCAACCATTTATCACACCAACCACCACTGTCAAAAAACCCAATATTTCCCACTATCTTCATTTTCTTTTTACAGAAAACAATTTGCCAACTTGATGGCAGTATATTAATTATATTCTAATAAAACATCTGAATTTACCAAGGTGGGAGAATGTTATCTTCACACATACATTGTTGGACTGACTCACAATACAGCCTTAAGTGCATATAGGTAACATTTCGCACCAGATAACAAAATTTGACTGATTTGCATTGTTAATTGATTAATTGATGCTTGTTTACTTTCAAACAGAAGCCACTTTAACCCAAAGGTTCTGCAAGACTTGCTGGCAAGAAAAGGAAAGAGGGCACACAAGCTGCTGATTGTTTGACAAGACACATCTGTACTAACAGACAGAGCATAAATACAACAACCTGTTCTACATTATCAGAGCTGGTAGTTTATACTCCAGTCCACTATTCAAATCCCTGGTGAAGTCGAAAGTCAGCTCAGCTGGGCATCTGAGCCAACTTTCAAATAATGTCAGACTCTCGCAAAAATTTGTTGCTGCTACCTATAGAGAACAGATACAGCAGACAAACGTCAGATTGAAGTTGGAGTGTAGTTAGTCGACAGTTCCGCCTGGCATCAGGCTAAAACTGCATGAACACGTTTCTCCTTAACAGGGACCAAATTTGGTAGTGTTGCAATGTCAGCACAGAGGAAATAACCAGAAAACCTATTGCTCCTTCCAACACTGGTAGTCCATGCGTCAGTACAATACCAGTCTTCCTCTGAATTTAGCACATTTTGTAATGTGGGTTAACCCACTAAAAATGTAATTGACTGTCTTTCCTTTTCTGGCCTAGTCCCAGCAAACCCTATTACATTCTATTTGTTTCCCTTATATGTCATGTTTCAGTGTGACATACTACTTTTTTTCTGATTCTTTCATGACTTGCTAACACATGGGAAACAAATGTGAAATGATGGTTAAACTGTGGAAAGCAGTATGGAAACCAGTTGCAATATTACAATGGCTACAATTTGATACCTTTTTTCTTCGATCCCTCTATTCATTCTAAATGAAAACCTATCAAATTTCTAACATTGCTTGAATTGCAGCAGACTATATTTAATGAAAAAAGTTAGCAACAGAGATGCTGAAAAAGGCATAAATCAGCATGTACAACTGATGGTAATGTTTAGAGTGGAGGTTGAGCTGTTTAACTCCAACTTACCTGGCAGTGGATGCTGATTAAATGCATTTACAATGGAGTGAAAGGTGGATGTTAGTGAATGGTCATCATCTTACACCAGAGGAAAAGATGTACTAGATTCTTCCGGTCTTGTGGAGACTAATGATTCACAGTTTGTACTCTATTCCATGTTTTTGAAAACACATTTTGTCTTTGAGCGCTAACTTTGCCAACATTTATTCAAATAAATGAAACCAAAAAGTTCCATACAAAAGTAGTTAAATGGCTGCATTAGTGTTGGGAACCTATTTATACGTTACTGCAACTGATGTTACTATTGCAGACATTTTGTATGGGACGTGCATGGGACCTAGGGGTAAAGTAAGAGATACTTGGTTGTCAGTATCCTCGATGTCAACTTTGCAATACAGAGTAAAAATAATGAATACATTTAAGATGGTAGAAAAGGCTGATATTTATATTATAAAGATAAACAGACATTTGGAAGAAAAGGATGTGCATTTTCTCTTCATGAAATAGAAGTTCCTTTTACATTCTGTTGTTTGGCTGGGGGTTTTGTGTGTGTACATTTTATATGTTGGGGTGTTTGTATGGGCGTGTGTGTGTAGAACTCAAAGGCCGTCCAGTGAAAACTGGCTGAGACAATTGATTTTGGGATAAGGAGGTGACAATGAGGAGCAGCCAATAGAAAAAGAGCTAATGGCACAATCAACACCTGCAGCCCTCGCCTGTTTTTTTCTTTATCCTTCCACCCATAACAACAGATGTGGATGAGTGACCCCCACCATCACCTCCTCAAGCCTCCCATTCCCTCCCCCTTACAGCCCTGGTCTTAGGATGGAGCCCCTCCACCCACATGCCGTCCAACAGGAGAGGGGACAAGAGGGAAGAAAACCTCAGTGAGGTGCTGAGTAGACGACAACTGGGGTGGGACTAAGCTGACGGTGGGGTCGGGGTCTTACATTTGGCTGTTTAACACAAAAGAGGCTGGAATGCAAAGAGTTAATCCATTTGGGGGTCTCTCTTCCGCAAACAAAGGACAGGCCTCCAGACAAAGGTTGCAGGAGGGGGAGTAAAGGGTGAGGGATGAGGGAGGTTGGTGGCTTTCCTACCATCTGGAGCTTTTGTTTTGGGAGAGGCTGGAGGTTGGGGGAGTTGTTCAGTAGCGAATGTATGGACAGGGGACACTGCCAGCCCCTTCCACTCCTTTACACCAAACAACCCCCAGACCCCACCCCCAAGTGAGTCTCCATGTCCACGTGCTGTTTGGCCCAGACAGATGCCCCACAGCTAGGTCATACACACTGGAGACATGGCCTACCCAGTCTGGCTAATCATCAGCCTACTCTCCAACTGCTCTCTAGCACACACAAACCCAAATTTGAACGTAAAAACACTCTCTCACGCATCGCTCACTCACACAACATCATCTCCCACACTTTATTGAAATGTATCAATGTATCAATATATTAAGAAGACACTACAAATGCTGTACCTCTTTCTTTCAGGCACACTAGACAACCCTCACAGAGATCATTTGGTACGGGCAGAAGCAATAGCAAACCTGTGCTGCACTGTGTATTTGTGTTTGTTATTTAGTCAGTATTACTGGTAGCTATCCAATTGAGAGCTGTCAGGGTGAGAGAAGTCAGGCTCTTTAAGTACCATTAGAACCTTTGTCAACACACAGCACAATTACAGCACACACAGGGGCCAGAGAGGATGAATGAATGAAGCTGCTTCTCCACGTTTATTTCACAAGGCTGGCTGCAGGACTGAAGGGATGACTGGGACGGCGTGAATGACAAACAAAGCGGGACCTGTCAAACCTCTTATTCCCGCTCTCTTTGCCCTCGTGCTGCCATGCAGAGGATTCCATGTCTTTGTCTGTGCTGCTTCCCCCTCTCTTTGCCTTAAAGTTTCATTTTCTAGTCCTTTGCCAAACAACAGGAAATGGGAGCCTGCCTTTGCATGTTCCCATTCCCTCTAATTTGGCCATGGAAAACAGTGTACATGTCAGACTGTAAGCCCAATGACCCTGTCCTCTGGCCAGATAGAAAACACTCTACTCTATTTCTCAAGCATTGCCAGACCTAAAACTGACAGAGGATCCGCCTGTGGCAGAGCCTTGTTCTGTTAAATGTGGCATCGGGATAAATGGCATCATAGCTTTCTTTCAGTCTTGACATCTGAAAGATGCTGAGGTGGGACATGGAACAACCCTGGTACGGATGTGTGGTTTGAAAAGAGAAAATGTTCAGGATTAAGTAACAGAGGAACTTAGCTCACTCGCAAGGATGCCAAAAGTTCAGAGCTTAAACACGTGCGAGATGATGCTCTTTACATTCCCTGCAATTACTGTCACTCCCATCTCTGCACATTCTGTCACATCATCTTGACTACTTTCACAGTGAGAATGAGTACTGCTGTGTTTGTTTGTGTGTGTGTGTCTGTGTCTGTGTGTGTGTGTCTGTGTGTATGTGTCTGTGTGTGTGTCTGTGTTTGGCCCTGTAAAAGTATAAAAGTAAAAAAAGCAAGAGGTTCAACATGTACATACCACCACCATGAGTGTAAAAATCCTGGAGGTTCCCCAAGCGTGATGTTCTTCTCCCATCGGATCTGAAAGAAGAGAAAAGTGGAGAAGTAGGACAGAGGAAGAGTTAAAGATTGAAGGGAGAAGACAGAAGAGGGAAATGAAAAATTAGACACCACAGCATGTTTTATGCATAATGTAATCATTTTGCTTAAATGTCCACCCAACTTTACACAGACAGATTGCTAGTCGGACAGAAAAATAGGCCGTCTGGTGAAGTGCGGTGCAGGGTTTGTGTATAAGACTGTGCCTGCCGTGAAGCAGCAGCCCTCTTCACTGCCTTCACAAACCAGCAGAACTCCTGTCTGTATCTGGACACTGAGATAAGATCCAGCAGGAGATAGCAGACCTGCTGCTGCTTCACACACTCCTGACATGACCCTGCACACACAAAGGCGCAGATCTGGATCATACATACATTCTGAGAGATGAGTATGTTCAGGACAGCATGGAGAACCAGAGCTCTCTATTTTTCCTGTATATAAAATAATACATAAGAGTTTTTCACATTTTAATGGAGAATCCAGTAAATTAAGCTGTCATTTTCAACAAAATAAAGACAACAGAACCAATCGATATCCTTGTTCGAAACGTGATCCACTTCTTCAACTAAAATTAGGAAACTAGTAGCTCATGGACAACCAAATAGCTTGGACCTGGTGTGACACCCTCATAACAAAAAATTATATCCTCATTTTCTGTCACAGTGCCTTACAAGGAACACAGAAAAGAGACAAATGACTTACAAAAAAAAAAATTATCACAAAAGACCCTTGCAAATACCATTGGGGACATGGAGAGACTTAGGATCTCATTAGAGTTCTATCATTCTAAAATTTTCAGCAGTATCATCCAACCCTGGCTTGGACTAATAAGCTAAAATTGCATTGTGCACAACCTCCTTGCTTTCTCTCACTACCCTTAATTGGGATTTATTCAGCATTTGCTTTATAAATGAGACATGCACTTTGCCAAAGTGTTGACAATGTTTTAGCAGCTTGAACATGAGACTCTTCTGGATACAGTTATGAGCAGAGAAAATCGGGATGATGGCCTTTACACAGAAAGTCACTCATCTCTGAGGTAGCAAAATATCTTGAGAAGTATGAAGTAAGAATGAGTTTAAAAATAAAGGATCATTTGGAAAATAAAAACAAGGGGGGGGGGGGCGGACAGTGATCACGATGCATATTCTGATATATTCTGGAAATACAACAGGAACATGAAACCAACATTACTCCCACTTTTCCACCCTGTTAGTGCAAACAAGCATGTTTTTTTAAGCACAAGTGAATTGACTTTTCCAATTGCCGGCAGCAGCCAGTAGATAAATTTGCCCTTCTACTTTTTCCCTGGTGCCCAACAATTCATGATACATATGCACTAAAATAAACATGTTAGAAAACAACTCGGTTCACCCAGAGGAGAACATTGATAAAGCATATTTCCTTTGTTATCAAAAGTCAGATGTTAGCAGCCATTCCTGTGGTTCTGAACCAGTTGAAAAGGGGTATCTGTGACAGAGAAGGAAACAGAAAGCATTCAACACAACTTTCACCACTAATCACTACAACTAATACTCACTTGAAATGTGTCAAATTAAACCTACTACTGCAGCTACAGGTAGAGGTAAAGTTGGGATGTGAGAAAAATATCTTATTTCAAAGCCAATACTTTCAGATACCGTTGATGTGGCATTAATATTGTGATTTCCTATTTCATTGACTTGAACTGTTATGTGAAGTCAAGGGTTTTAAGATAAGATAATACTTTACTGATCCCCATAAGGGAAATTCGGGTGTTGGATTCGGGTTTGCAAAGGCATTTAATATATAAAAGTACATATATAAATTATGTTTGTTTAAAAATCCACATGAATACCTGTTGCAGCTTGATTTTTTGCAGCATACAATGCCCAAAGAATTATAATATTTTTTTTACCGACTTTACAATCAAAATAGTTCTGACACAGTTATAATCATCGTGATTTCTCTTACATATTTTCTTTTTTTTGCGTTTGCTGCACAGATGAAATGAGATGCCAACTGAAGAAAGATCAAAAAATTGAGTATCTTTCTGTGTGTTTTTTGGTTCAAATAAACTTCTGAGCTCACACAGGTGTGTGTCTCTGTGTGACTCGATCACCTGACGAAAAGAATGATATCAATTTTAAGCTGAATGAAATAAAATAAATGTGGATAAAGTCAGTGGGTAAAGAGGTGTTGTACTTCAGACAGTCATGATACATGGCCATTAGCAGGAAGGACATCCATTAAGGAAGCTGATGCAACATTAGAGGCCCTACCTCTTGGACTGTTCAGACGCCAAATATGAAACTAATTAGTCAAGTCGACCAGGGACAAATGGTAACACTTGAAATGGTCTCAAAGACTAAATTTGCACTTGACTTAAGAGGGACAGGCTTACTTCCTAAATATCACAGTGCGAAGCAGGCAACAACACGTGTTGTAATATGTCAAACTTTGTTTATTATTGTTGTTAATGATCACAAATTAGAACTACTAATAAATTGTACAAAATCAAATCAAGTACCTGAATGACACCATGTTTACATCACAATTTAATAATTAGTCTAAAGAAAGTTGTTGAAAAAAAAACCTGTCTTGTTCATTTATTTACACGATGACAGTTAGGAATCCCTAGACCCTGACTTCTGATAAGATTACTCAGTAGCTCTTTTAACAGTATACAATATGAATTCGATTCCTGATTGTAAAGTAGAGGTGTGATCACAACACATGTTTCGAGTGCAGGATGTCAAAGTTAAATAATTTACCTCTGACAGGAAGGTCTGTGCTGATTTCTGTGCACCGACATGGAGCAAGTACTCGTACACATATAAAGCTAACCTGTAAAACAAACACAGAAAGAGAAAACAATACATCAGTCATACATATCATTTTTTTTAAATTCTTCTCCAGTACCCTTATTAAACCTTAAAAAAACAAAAATACCTCTTCACAATTATAGTAAGAACAATGATTTAAATCTCCCACCCTATTTCTGAGTTGTTTCACTCAAATACATAATTTAAGAAGCTCATAATCAATATACATTTATCAGAAATCATCACTCATTCATGTGGTATGAAGATCGTGTGCGCGATGAAGGATAGAAAATTATAAATGTTAGTAAAAGTCAAAGCTCCACAGCTCTGAACTGAGGAGCCTCTGTGGCACTGTGCCATATCTCTGTAGTTTTTCCACAAAGAGGCTGAAAACAAAGCAAAATGGGCACTTAGACATGGAGGAAATAATAAAATTAACTCCAAACAAGGTTTAAGACTCAGGTCGGTGATCATACCATAGGTTCATTGGTAAATACACCAAAGGTAATTTCACATGGGCATTGAGAAATATCTGATCACTCAAGTAGTGTCTGGAGGTGGTATGGATCACACTCTTCCAGCAGTATAAACACAATGTGTCTCGGATCACATAGAAGGGCCTTTTAATTCCCTGAATATTTCGAAATATGCAGGCATATCAGCAAAACTTAGTCATTTTTTGAATTTTTAGACCCTTTAAATGTCTGATTTTACTTTAATGTTTTCTCTTTTGCTGATTTTCTGGTATTTTCAGCTCACTCTGTTTTTTGGTAATTTCTAACACTACACTTGGTGACCCCATTGGCTGGTTCCTCTTGGCATTCACCCAAAGCAAATAGGGGATACCCAGCCTTGCTCTAAATCAGCTATTACTATTTACTTATCATACTGTTACAGATGATGTGCTGGGATATATACATACTGTACATTTCCTTCACACACAGCAATGTGAACTATAAATTAATTTTGTCAATTACAGTATATTTAATCACACACCAGCTGTGGTTTGATACAGAGAAAAGTATTTAGACGTTTTCCATCCATCCATCCATCTGTCCTTCTTCTGCTGCTAAGACGTTTTTCAGACACTGTTAATTTTGCACAGGTACCTGATAGATTTTTATTTCTAGTGCAACTGAGTGAGAGAGAAAAACAACAGATCTAACAATTAACACATGCGAAAGGTAAATGTTGTATAAATTTGGCTATGGAGATGATTTTCTGATGGCAAAGAATCAATGCCTAGAGTGCTTTCTCTGACACAGTTAACACTGCAAAATACTTATTTCCAACATGAAGTCGTGCTGTATGTTGATGTGGAAATAGGAAATGCTCCAATTGCATTGCTTACTCACAACAAATGAAGAGAAAACGAATAAATCTAATCAAATTAAATTATTGTCTAATTTACTTATTTGCCTTCTACTTTTACCCTGGAAAATATTGTTCAGCCACTCACTCTAAAGACCAACAGTAGATGTTTTTCACAAATTGGAAAGCATATTCAGTTTATTATGGTCCAAACCAGAGAAGGTCTCGTTGCCCGGCAACCTCATGATGATGGTGGCATCCAAAAATACAAGAAATATTCCCACAAAAAAACATCATAAAAAAATCATTTGGTTTTATTCTTCAGTTTTAATAGGAGCAGACACTGAACAAACACATTGAATGATTAACTCTAGAGGCCCCACAGGAAACCTGCAATCCTGCCTAAGTCATATTTTTATCGAGAATGGATTAAAAAAATGAAGGACCAGAGATTCATACTGGCTGCAATAATGAAGAACCTAGAAATTCAAAAGATGAAAAAATTTAACCTACATACCTACAGTGTTTAAGTTTGCCCCACTGCATTCATATAAAGATTTGAGATGACTACAACTTTCTCAGCAAGTCTGTTATCCCTGATGCAACAAAACTGCATGGTACATTGATCAACCAAGGTGACCACAAGTGGACCGAAAGGTTGAATGACCAGAAGTGTGGCCACCCCGTTTCAATCAATGAAAATAAGAACAGAAAAGTTGCCCAACTAATTGGACTAGCAAGATGGAAAAATGTCACAGACAGACATTGAATGTAAATTAGGTATTGTAGCCCTAACACTTAGCTCGGACATTGCTTTTTTTTTTGTATTGTTACGGCAAACAGATTTTGAAAACCAAATGGACTGCTATGGCTCATCATAGTTAGGTACATTCTCCACTCATTTGGATTCATTACTCTATTTGCCTTCCTTACAGCTAAAGTTGTGAACTGCTGTCTGTCTCTCTAAGGCCACATGCAACAAATTGTGATGTCTGTGCGGTAATACTTCAGTGCAGACCACATACCATTACACCACTAGGTGTTTTTTATTTACTGTACAGTATTTACTGTATTGTCAGTTTCTCCACATGTACTTGACATACAGAGGAATCACTTTCCCACGGTGACATGAGATAAACAAAATAATCACATAGTATACATTAACAGTTATTTAAAGTTTCGAATTTAACTCAAAACTAAAAAATCTTACAAAGTGTAGTGCCTTATCTTGAATATGATGTTTTAAAACTAAAGCATCTCAGTGTACGTCTTGTGATGACCAAAGTATTACACTCTTTAAAAACAACTTACTCTTGTCATTTCTCACTATGATCGATTTGCAGTCATCTCTGAGTTGACCGCGATCACTGATCAGGACTTTCTGATTTCGCAGGCAAATCATTATGAGCTTCCTGATTCTCAATATCCTGAAGTCAATCCAATGCAACCATGTAGGGACGAACCTTTGCCCCCTTCCAAGCAAAGGGAAGCGATTCAATATTTTCACTCACACACAGCAGCCTCAGCAGGTACACACTGCGTTGAATCATCCTGCCTATTACATTTCCAGGTGATGAATCGGAACACAGTTGACCAGTTGTGTTAGATGTATTGACAGGTAGCTAAAGTATATGCTGATCACGCACGTCAAGGCCAAAACAGACACACCAACCCAGGTTTGGGTGATACTCCAGCAATAACATACTGAGCCAGTGTTTGTAACAACCTGAATCTATGACCCTGAAAGACTGAATTTGACTGCGATCTCTCACTGAGTATATTTGGTTCAAGCTATTTAAGTAGCAGTGGATAATTTATGTCATTGCCGGTGTGTCGAAGGGGGTTAGAACAGTTGTACTTGGAACTGAACATTCCTGGTTTCGATTGCCGCGCTCCTCCTAGCCTGTTGAAGTGTTGTTAAGCAAGACACTGAATCTCTAATTGCTCCCGTGGTGCTGCCTTCTGCTAATGGTTCATCCATGAAGGGTTAAATGCAGTGGTTGAATTTTGCTGATATTGTGCTGTATGTATCACCGTATGAGACAATAAAGGTCGTTCTTCGATTTCCTGTGTTTTGCGTTCTTACATTAGATGCAAAAGTTTTAACATCTTATTTCAGATATGCAGCATAAACATACAAAAAAAGATTAATTGGCAAACTTTTAAGGAATTTTTGTACTGACTGATTAATGGTATTAATCATTGTTAATGAGGTCCATACACAAAGCCACAAGTGAGTGAAATGCTTTTCCTTGACTTTTGCCAATTGTCTTGACAGTTGCAACTTTAAGACCGCAACTTCAGGCTGTGACATACATATGGCCTGCTCAATGCTTTCAAGTTAGCTTCTGCTCTTCCCTATAAAATCCTTTAATAACTAGACACAGTTTAAGTTACACTCTTTGTTGTTGGTTCACACAGCTATTCAGAGAACAAGCTTGTACCCAATGAAACTGGGACAAGATCACCCGACTGGGGGCGCTAAAAGAATTAACTATCTTACTCAGGGTTGCAGAGCACACCCTGGACTGGTTGCCAGTTAATATAGAAACAGACAACCATTCACACATCTGGGCAAGTTTCCCAATTAACCCGTTGCATATTTTTGGGCTGTGAGTGGACACCTACCAAGACACGGGGAGAACATGCAAACTCCACACAGAAAGGTCCCCTGTCCAAATCGAATCAGGATCTTTCGTAATGTGAGGTAGAAGCGCTAACCACTGTGCCACCATGCCACCCAATTTCACATCAATCATTATTGATTAAAACTTAATATTTTGTAAAGGAAATGCATGTTGCATCTAGGTTCATCACTACATATTACCTAAGTAAGTATATTTTTTAGGGTCAACACTAAATACTACCTAATTAAGTATAATTTTGGATGTACCCCACAGCACAATCACTTCCTTGGAGTTTCTCTGATAGATGCTGGCACGTTGCCATGAATGGTCTCCACCTCTACAGCACTTTCAACACCTTGCTGTTTTCAAAGCTCTTAACACTGAATTTACATCCATCCATTCACACGCTGATGTTGATAAAGCTGCCATGAAAGGTGCTAAACAGACCATTTTGAAAAACTGGGGGTTCAGTGTCTTGGCCAACGACAGTTCGGCGTGCAAACAGGAGGAGCCAGGAATCAAACCTCCAACCTCCCGCTGTACCAAGTGAGCCACAACCCTCACATGTAGTATATGGTGCCACCTTACGGTGTAGTCAAATAACAATACAATATATGAACACAGTGAATAGTATGTATATAGTATGAACAGTATGTCCCAAGGCTGACATTTAGACTTTTCCAAAATAATGTGTGTATTACACATACCAACTTTAGGATATACTGAAAATTATCACATGCTATTTCAGCACACTAAATAGCGCACAAGTATTTCTGAACAGATTATTCCAACAAGCTCACACTTGTGCAGAGAGCTATTCTCATAGTTACTACGAAGCAAGCACCTGGTGTTGACTCATTCAGTGCTTGTCTTTCTGTCTGTTACATGAATGATGCAGTAAGACCCCACATACGAAAGCAGGTACGTAGGCGGGGCTCCTCGTCTAAATCACACTCCATATTTCAGGGGAGGTGGAAAGGTCACAGCTCCTGGGTGTATGGAATAACTTGGTGCAACATGTAAAAAAAGCAGCAGGCCCCATCTCCTATCTAGCCCTTTCACACTGTACAGGATTGAACAGATTCCCATGAGCACTGCAGCAATGAAATTTTCATGGCAGAGCCCAGTGTGATCTAAGGGTCTCTATACCCTCGCGATGGGCACCTGCCCTGGCTGCAATACATTATTTAAAACCACTCATTCAATCCAGGCTTCAGGGGACACCTTTTGTTACTGTCAGAAGCAGTAAGTGTAACTTGGACGAGGTAAAGAGTTCTTGTGATCTGATGGAGCAGAGCCCCAGGAAGGGCAGGTAGATGAAGGAAATATGGGGGGTTGCTCTGTCCAGGAGAGGAGTGTTTGAGGGAAACTGAAAGTGAAGGCCTCAACTTTTCATGTTGATAGTGGATTTCTTTCCCCCTGAGTCCTGCAATATTTACTTGATGTCAGGAATTCAAGATGCTTACAAGATAAACTACACTCATGTAGTGCAATACAAATCCCACTTTTCATCTTCTTCACCTTCCTCATAAGCAGATGAAAAGGTTACAATGGTGCCAAGGCTTAGGTTATGAAGCTGGTGTGAGAGTAAACATTAAAAGTTTCCGAATGTCAAAAATCTACAACCCAGTTTCTTATCATTTCTCATCCGAGACCTCAACTGAAACAGGCTAATGACTACTTTGCTCTATGTCCACACATCAAGGGAATGTCTCCTAACCCAAGGCACACACCTGACATTTAGCCTCGGGCTGCCCCATCCTGCATTCCCTTTTCTTCATTTGCCACCACAGACAGGAGCATCTCAGAGACGTTTAGCCAGCAAGAGTGCATATAGTTAGCAAATTAACTTTCATGTCTTTGTTTTAATAATTCAGGAGAGCAAGTTAAGAAGAGGACAAGGTGTGGTATGGATAGAGGAAGTGATGATGCAGGATTAAGCAGGATTGCTATTGCATCCTATCTCATCGTATACAGTATAATCTACATTTTTCATACTCAAGATGTGTGGAGTACATAATTTATTTATTCAGTGGTGAATAGCGTTCAACACAAAATGTTACTGGATAAAAACAGCAAATATTATTTCCCAACTATCAAATATTTATGAGCATCATTTGAAAGCAGAGCAGATCTACGAGTGGCGATGGTGAAGGGTCTGGATGCTATGATGTATCACTTGAAGGTGAATAAGACACTGGAAAGCCTGTTTGAAACACCTGTGATACTGTGGAGCAGTATCACTAAAGCTTATTCCCACTGCACATGCTGTTTATATTTGCTTTGCTTTGTTGTGGCAGTTCCTTTGTCAAAACAAATCAGTGTCAATAGGCGTAACACACATGGCCTTAGGGTTAAGCTACACTCTTCCCCCCCATTCTCTCTGTCTCTCTCTCTCTCTCTCTCTCTCTCTCTCTCTCTCTCTCTCTCTCTCTCTCAAACACACACACACAAACAAACAAGCATGCACAAACATCAACTTCTCTAACTGTTTAGCAACCTGGTTGAGTATCTATTAAAACTCAACAAAAAGCCTCAAAGTTGTTTTTTTCTGCCAAATGACTTGTCTATATTCTACTTGGACCTCCGCTTAAAAACTATTTTTTTCGGTATGTGGGGCAATGAAGAGTCTCTCAACAGGGTACAATGATATAGATATCGGTTACTGAAAGATTTTGCCAAAGTAGCCATTGACAACTGTTCTATTAAGGAGTGAAAGCAACAGTGAAATTGCAATTTACTTTAATGGACAAAGCAAAGTTTCAGTACAGCCATGATATAGTCAACAGACACACAAAGAACTAGGATCTTGGGATTTCCAATTTTCTTTTCTCCTAATAAATGTAAGTTTCTATTTTTTTCTTTTATGTCTAACAATTCATTATTCTTAATTTGAAAAACTCAATTTATATGCATAATGCAGAACTGAGTATTAAAATTCTTTCATTCTAATGCGGATAGTGAATCTCGGTGTCAGCAACAGGTCAATACAACCAAACTCAAAAAACAGCTGTGTCCTCCTGTGATCTAGGGGGCGGTCACAGTTGAATTCACTTGCTATTGTGAATCAATATCTCAACTTCATAATGCATAATTTCATATTTTTTACGATGTAAAATTATTCAAAACTTTTGAAAAAGTAGTTTTTTCTATGGTAGGACACTTTACATTGCTTTGTTGACTTGATTTCTATTCAGACAAATGTTTTTCTCTGTATGCTAATAAAAGATATGAGTATGCACTTCAGACTTTTTTCTGCTGGTGTCAAACAGGCAACAACTTGAGGCATTTATTCTCAATATTTATACTACGTACTTTATTACATCCACACTAGCTGAAGTGAGAGGCAGCATTAATTAACTGTTGTCGTCTCTGAATGAAGGCACAGTCAACCCAAGGGTGCTGAGGGTAAATCGAGGGTTTCTTTACTTTTAGTTCAGTGTTTTTCCCTATTTTACTGTGCAGCTTTTATTCCCTCTTCAAAAGACAAAAATGCAGATGGCAGAGCCATCTGTGTGGAATCAAAACCATGCATTCAAACCTGAAGATCCCCATTAAACTGCATGCAAACATATGGGTGGAGTCGGAGGAGGAGTAGAGGATGTAAAGAAATTCATGCTTCAAAACAAACTGATTAACTTTACACTTCAAGATCTTTTCCTGAACAAATCCTGCAACACTTCAAATCACACAAGAAATCTCTGTAAACAAACAGATTATCAATAGATCTCTTTCCTTTTTTTCCTTTTAGAAACTAAAGATGTTTTTTTCGAGAAATTAGATGTTTCATCAAGCAATTAAATACTTCTGTGAGCAGACCCTTTAATTAAGATGCCCGATTTATCAGAGCACATTTCATACAGCATTCAACTAAATCATAAGGTGATATTGTGCAATATGGAAGTTGGGGTATTATCTCCTTTCAAATGATATAAAAATAAATGCTGAAAAAAATGCATGCCGCATTATTAATGATTTTGGTCGAAAGGGCTCTTGTCCCTGCTCTACCTTGGCTTTTGTAATTATGTTTGTCTTCTAGAAAGTATCCAATCACACTGTACCTCGAGGTTGTGCGAAAAAAAAAAACCACATCACTTGCGCCTCATTCCTGTTAACCGGAGATCTCAGGACAGCCACGTGAGGAAAATGAAACCCACTTGGCCTTGACTGAGTGGAGGAATCCACAAGAGTGTGAAATATGAATATTATGTCAGTGTTATTTTCATTCTATATATCTGAAATGGCCTTGGTTTCAAGGCTATGGCACTGATAAGAATACAACATGCATAAACACCTTAGTCCATTATCAACATTTCCTACGGTTTCATTTAAAACCACAGTAGGTCTTTCAAGTGGCCAATCACTGAATTGTTTAGCAGCACCAACCAAGGAGCTCCAAACGCTCAAATGGAGAGTTTGCTTCACCTTGAAAACAAAAGTTCATTGTCTCTAGTCCACCAACCCATGACTGGTATGAATAGCTGGATCAGTGAATCCTCCATATTTACACAATTCACTTGTTCGTATTATCTCGTAACACATTGCAATTTATCAGTTTCAGGTGTCACAGAACCGAGATTAAAGTAGTTAATACTATTTTCTTTTAGTATAGCTGAATTGTCTCAAACTGACATTTCTGCAACAAATATTTCTAAATATCTATTGTTTTTTTTTTGTTTTTTTTTTATAATGGTCTATGATGTAGTAGAAAGTCGGGAAATTTTAGTTTTCATTATGTTACCTTAAATGCATATGAATGTTTCCAGTTTCTCCTACACAAACAGAGAAGCTTGGAAGCAGACACTGGTCTGGAGTAAGTATACACTGCCAACTCAGATCTCAGATTGTCAGGTGTCAGAACTGAACAAGTCAGATCAGGGCATCCTTGGTGTGATGAGCTTAAGCAGGTACAACTTAACACATTACTGGGACTGCGGTGTGTAAAAGTGGAGAACAGGAACTCAATAGCAGTTACAGTGCTTCAAGCTCTCTTACTTTTTTTTATAATTTTCTTTCAATGATTCGAGGGAGTGTGGATGATGTTCCATGCGGTATTGAGAGAGAAATCAGTGCAGAGGCAGCATGTATTTCAAATGATAGTGTAGGAGGAGGATTAATTATTCAACTTGTGAGAAATACAAGTCTTTGGAGAACTGCCTCTCTGTGTTAAGATGGCTTGTGAATAACAAAATTATTGAATTTGTTTATTTTAGAGTGTTTGTTTGCATTTGCTTTTCCAGCCCCTTGTGCACATCCCCACAGCAAATCGCATCTCCTTTAATCCTTATATATATTTACTCCACTCAGTGTGAGTATGTTCATGTGTGCGTGTACGTGTACGTCCGTGTGTGTGTGTGTGTGTGTGGGAGGGGTATTACGGGTCTGTGAATATTAGCCAGGCATATTGGACAATGCTTGCCCTCTCAACTCACCTGTCTTGTCACCCTAACCTGCCCTGCAGGGCCAACACATGTTTCCTTGTAAATGTGGCATGCACACCAGCTGCCTCAATGCATCACTGAATTTGCTCATATTCATATTTACATATTCACTTGGCTCTTTACATATTCAGATGCTATAAAAGGGGGACACCTCATGCCGACTCATAGCATCAATCCAGACTGACATCGCAATCATGATTTCCAAGTCTTGTAACTTTAAATACATAAAAAAGCTCCCGTCAAGCAAAGTGGCATTTTGCACTCACCAAATACAGTAGATTTCAGGTGTTCTGAAAACAATCTGTTGCTTTAAATGCACAGCAAATGAGGCTGACAAACAGGTGTAAATGCAACTCAACATCTGTTGTAGACTTCTGTGCAATATCAAAGTATCATATGTTGGTTTAAAGGTCACTCTGCCCTCTGTTCATAAAACCACATGGGACTGTTTTCATTTCTGAATTAACTCCTCCACCTGAACAGACACACTACTGAATTGCAAAATGAAACCCTCAGTCGTGTTCGGGGAAGTTTTCAATACATAACGGGCTAAATCCATTGGATGAGACGAAGGCAGAAATACATCAGAGCCTCCTTCGAAATGTTTCGATTTACAGATGTGTGGAGCTGTATCACCCTCTTAGGACAAGACAGTAGGTACTTTCTTTTTTTCCCTTTACATCTCGGGGGGGGGGGGGGGGGGATTCCTTCTTGGTGGTTGTGCGCTAAAAACATTTGTTAAACCTTTGTGTATGCGTCTGGCTA